>CAUJNA010000069.1:237256-242256 GCA_963377175.1 Effrenium voratum
TTTATGGGCAGTTTGAGGATCCAGGTGCTTAGAAGGAGCTTGGAGCACAAAGGGGAAAGGGGGGTTGAAGACCACCCTTTCTAACCCGTGGTAAGAGGGTTGTTCGATCATGGCAGAGGTGAACAGAGTTTCTGTGGGAAAATGCCGTTGTCCCCCCCTTCTCGTCCTCAGTTGACCACCCTACGCAGCTGAAGTCTGAATCTAGCGAGCCTGGTTTCTGTTGAACATCAACCACCCGAACAGGGCGTGAGTCCTTTTACGCCCCGAACCAGAGTGGGTCATCCTACGATGTTCTTTTTTCTGCCCAAAGCCACGCTGTCCAAGAAGCGGTCTTTGGGCTTTTGTCCCGTGATTTCCGCAAAAGTCAGGGGCAAAGCTGGGGAAAACTAGCTCACCCATGCCTGAAGGCTGACAGCAAGGGGTTCCCTATTTCCAGTTTGGGAGCCATGGCAATATGATGATTAGATGGTCCAGTGACCTCCACCCACAACCCAACTTTATTAGGGAACCACCTCAAAGTGATTGGTGGACAAAATCACCACCTGAATGATTCATGCTCATAGGGAGCCCAACCCATTTTGCTGGTACCTCGACTTTGAGACAAACTGGCTCCCAGCCATCCGGTCCCTTAGCTTTTTAGCCTTTCATTTTTTTCACTTTCGGGATTTCCCTTTGAACCGACCTAAAAGTTCGTCGCTTTTCGCCCGGGATCTGAAAACGGGCCGCCCAGCCATGGCCAACCGGAGCGGAGGAGCTGTTCGACGGCGCCTGGGACCTGTCCTGGGACGCCGAGCACGGCGGCCTCGTGTACGGCTTTGGGCCCGACAG
This sequence comes from Effrenium voratum, assembly GCA_963377175.1. Lineage (NCBI taxonomy): Eukaryota > Dinophyceae > Suessiales > Symbiodiniaceae > Effrenium > Effrenium voratum. The sequence continues at coordinate 238,085 of CAUJNA010000069.1, forward strand.
GAGGGATCGAGTCGATTGGAACGGGGGAGGGGAGCCTGCCGTTGGAAGGTATGCTGCCCTAGGTCTGCCAGCTAGGGGCCAACTTTTACCTTTTTGTTTGACCGACTGACCAAGACATTTTTTTAGCTAGGGACCAAAACCCCGGGAATCGCCGAGGGATTTAAGAATCATTAATCCACCTCTTCTTTTTCGGGGCGCTGCCTTTGGGGGGAGGGTTCCCCTAAAATAGACAGAACAAAAATCGGGGACCCTAACCTCTAACCTCTCAAAGCTGGAGGACCTGGTACCACTTTCCGAGCTCCTGGACTTGTTCAAGACTGTTTGTGGGTTTGGACCACTTGGTGATAGGCGAGAAGTGGTTTTTCTTGGCCAGTCCACTCGGGAAGTGAGCATGTGGTTGTTGGACCATTTTGGTGGTAGGCAAAAAGTTTGGAGCTTTTTGGCCAATCCGCTCAGGAAGTGAGCATGCGGAATCGATGGGTTTTGATGTCAGGTCGGTTGAAAATTGAGGGATCCCACTGGTTTCTGTCACTGGGGTCAGCTTGTGTCTATTCATTCAACCATCTATATGTGTACAAAAGGACAATCCAGGGCTGATTGTACGAACTTACTACTTTAAACAACTATATACATTCTTTATTATTGTGTGATCTGGACGCCGGACCAACAACGAGGATGCATGTACCATGGACAACAACTTGTTTTGTTTCCAAAATATAGCCGGCCCATTCAGTATTGGTTGCGGGTAGCTATAAGAAACCAGCCAAAGAGGCCGTATATAGCTATGGGTTGATATGACGTCCATCAGCGTTTTCTCAGCCCCAATGGTTTTTGCTTGGCATGTTGAAGGGATTCACCTAGATGACAAAGTCCTAGACACCCGGTGCTGTTGCTTCCTTTCTGGGAGAAGCTTCCCGTTACCAGAACTAAATGTGCGGTTTTTTGACGGCGACTTGGGGTTTGGGATGTGGTAAAGGCAAACATCTCGTTTTGGCATCAGAAGAGAAGTTTCGTAGACAAATCAAAGCTTGATAGTTTCTCGACCTTGGGTGTGATGTTTTGTCAGGATGAAGTACGCTCATGGACCTTTCGCGGGGGGCTATGGGGGGGCTATGGGGGGCTGAGCCAAGGATGAGCCCCTAATGAGGCCTTTGTGACAGGTCAATAGGTGATAGCTCCCCTTAATCCAGCTATGCATACAGCATGTCGAAGTGTGCTTGGACAAATCATTCCATATTGAGTACCAATTTTCTAGATGTGCATCAAAGGCTTCATTGGTCTCACTTCCTGAGTTGGTGGACTTTAAACTTTTTGGAAAGACCATTTTAGTGGTAAATAAAAAGTTCAAACCTTTTTTGGCCAGTCAACTTGGGAAGTGAGTGGTGATGTAAGAGCCATCAATAAGACTGTAAGGCGGGTCCTTTCTTGCGGCTGACCCCCCTCTGTGTTGGTTGGAACGGGAACCTAACACCAGCCAACCGCGAGGGTCACCCTATGTTGAGGAAACACCTGACGGCGGAACGCAGAATGTGCCCAGCGTGCTGGTTTTGAGTGGGCCCACTCAAACGGGTACCCCTATCCAAAAAATACGAGGCCCCCCCCCCCAATACAAACAAAGAGAAGTGGTCGTCCTTCCGGGTTTTACCACGATCATGGGCGCCAGAAGGGCGGCTATCGCTGGATAAGTGAAAGATAAGCCCTTTCTAAGGCCGTATGAAGAGTTAATAAGGGATAGCCTCCATGGCCCCCTCTTGGGGTCCATGACACAAACATCGGGGTACCGAGCCCAAAATCGGGAATGGCTTTTCCAAGAAGGAAGTGGTGTGACGAGGAGAAGTACTTCTGGGCCTGGGACGCAGAGTGTGCGAGCATCGCGCGTCGCGAAAATTCTGGGCATATCTGGACACCTTGCTTTCAACGGCATTTTCAGGGATGGGTTATGGAGGTAATACCAGTCACATAGTACGGGGTATGTACTGTACCAGTTTATATAAGTGGTATACTTCCATTTGCTTGCCCGGAGGCTCCAATTCGATTGATTTAGGGCCTTCAAACCACCAATTCCCGGGGTGTCTAATGGAGGGGTCGGGTCTTCCATTGAAAGCGCCAAGAGACTCCGGGGGGGGACGGGACATGCGAAATTATTTGACTTAAGGGCACCCAGAAGGCTGGTTTAGAAGACGGCTCCGACAGGTTCCATTTCAGTTGTTGTCTTTTCTTTTTAGTTGACACCGAAAGGACTACCACCGTGTTGGGGGGTCCAGTTCTTGGCATGCTGATGCACGAAATCCATTTCGCACCGTTCGGAAACCCTGGAAGGAATTGATCACAAACCCTGGAAGGATTCGATTTCCCAACGTAAATGCCAACAAACGTTATGGTTTCAACTCACTTCATCATGCACACGGATTTCGCAATCATCCACAGTAGGATACTCTTCGGCTCACGCCTGAGCCATGCCCAAATGGGGGGGGTGTCGTTTTGGTTTCCCTTTACATCGAAATCAGTCAGGGTATCCAAGAGCAGACAAGACACAATGGGCTGTGGTTAATGTTTGCAGAAAAGCGTGTGCAGTGATCTACACCCCCCTGACTGTTGGAGGGTGCCCTCCACCGTAATTCCAGTCATGGAAGTGGGGAGGGTCCTTTGTTAGGATGGTAGTCTTCCAATTCTGTGCCACTTCCATGATTGGTGACAAGACAGCAACGTCCCACGTGAGCCCTTTGGGAATCTCTTAGAATTCCATCGTGTTTCCTTTAAACCTGCATTATGCGGCTTAGGATGTCGTCCTACGGATATACCAAGGGATGGACCGAAAATCCGTTCGCACCACGACTTGAAGAAACCATGGTTGCGACAATTGTTTCTCGGTATTTCTGTTGGGGAATCGAATCATTCCAGGGTTTCTTGGGTGGTGTGTCAGTACGTCAAATAGGACACCCAACATTGTGGTATTCCTTTGAGTCTCCCTTGAAGAACCACCCAACAAGTGCCACCGAGCCACAAAAAAGGACGGAGCCCCCCCTGCCCCAGGAAAAAACAAAAACACATAACGGTCTTCCCCCCAAAAAAAGAAAGAAAGAAGAGATTGCTGGTCTTCCTGTTGCTTTCCCTGCCAACAAAAATCGGAGGCCTTGGGCATATCACCTCAGCTGAAAGGTCCAGGGCGAGTCCCTTGCCACGGCGTCCTTGCTCTACGAGGCGGATCGGATCCGGTCGGATGATCGGATCCGGCGATCCGAAACGCACGGAACTGGGCGGTTCTGAGCGAATCCTGCGGTTCCAACTTGGCTTTTGTGGTTGTTTTAGTTGGCTGGAAGGGGGGTCCAGTCAAAAAGTGGTTGTTGTGTTTTTTCTTTTCGCAGGGGATCTGAGGATAGCCCAGGTAATTGTTTGCAGGGTCTCCGAGCCGTTTTCCTTTTTGGAACCTCCAAAAGTGGAATCTAATCGTTTCAATCGAAACCACCAGTAAATTGCAACTGTTAAAGGGAAATCGGGTTGACCCCAAATTTGTCATCTTTTTGGCAGGTGCTCACGATTTTTGGATGGAGACACCCCCCCCAATTAATACGTTGGGGACCCAGTTGTTGTCAAATATATTTGCCTATAGAATGATTGTGTCAGGTACGTCTCGGTACCAATGGAACCTGGAGCACAACCACAAAGATAGACTCCCAGACTATGCACAGAACCGCTTGCTGCCGGGGCCGGCGAGTCTGGTGGCTTTGGAGCTCACAGCACTGCGCCAATGCTCCAAGTGCGAGTCAGCGGTGATCATGCTGTCACAAGCTGGACGGGGTGTTGAGGCAGATCGATCGCCGGCCGAGAGATGCGAGAGATGGACATCGATCTGAGGCCTTGCGAGTCTCAAGTGATTGGACTGTCCAACAGAGGCCGCGAGCAAAGCCCAGGTCTTCAAGTCGCAGCAAATTGTATAGCTCCTACTTGGGGGACTGACCAATCACTTCCATTTGCGTTTCAGAATATGTGTTATTTCTCTTGCTGCGTTTGAAGGGAATCTGTTACTACTGGAAATATGTTGTTTGTTTGTTTTTGTTTTTTTTGGGGGGGGGACTTAAGCAAATGGAAGAATGGGGTCAAAGGGGTTGGGCAAAACATGTTTGACTAAGACCTTGGCCCGAGGACCAAAAAGAGATTGTTGAAGCAATTTC
>CAUJNA010000069.1:244756-357256 GCA_963377175.1 Effrenium voratum
TGGCACTACTGCTGGGAGCACTGGGTAGATCACCAGCATGGAGGCCAGCTTGGCTCACCCCCTCAGCTATTGGACTTTCTGAAAAAATGGGTTTCAGAATATGTGTTTTTGATGTGAAAATATGTGTTTTTTCCCTGGGGTTTTAAAGGGAATCGATTTCACTAGTAGAAAGCTGTGCTCATATTTTCCAGAGGGCTTAAGAACATGTAAGATGCAGCGTTTTGCGGGCCTCACACCAGTTCTTCCGCCTGTTGGGTCCTTGTTTTAGTCGTTACTTTTAGTCCTCGATGTGTTTCGGTATCCGAGGGGTGGATCCACAGGGCTGGGGTTCCGAGGTTTCCGGAATGCACCGGGGGCTCTTGGGGAAGGCCATGTTACTTCCCCAGAATTAGCTCCCCTTTTGGTTGTTTTGCTTTTTTGGGGTCCCCGTTGTTTTCCACTAACCAGGCAAAACATGTTGTTTTTTTCGCTGGGGTCCGATTTTTCCAGCCAAGTTTAGTGGTCAACACCAAGTTAAACCTTTTCTGGCCAATCCACCTAGGACGTGTCCCATTTTTGTGTTTGTCACTTTGGCACAACCGTTAACCCTGGGTCTCCTCAATGTTTTTGTGTGGCTCAAAATTAAGGAGCCAGGGCTACGCAGGCTTCGGTCTTTGGTTTCATTTACCCAGGTGCCATTTGGGTACATTGAGCCACACCCAGATGTTTTTGGTAAGGTTGACTACATATGACTCGTCATCATGTATGTTTCTTTGTGTATCCGTTTTTTTCCCCCCAAGAAAGTAACCTTCGACCTGGGCGTACCCTCAACCTGAAGGACATGCCCCATTGCGCGGGTTTTCCCATTTTGAGGCATTTGTGACCTGCCGTTGGGTGGTGCGAAGTCAGTTTCGCCCGCAGCATGTACAACCCATCGAAGAACCCTGCCGCAAATCGGAGATTGCGTGACCATGTCCTTGTTCCAAAAAGCAACCTGGCCCTAGGGGCCGTTGGGACTCTGCCTGAGCGTTGCAGGCTGGCTGTGCTTCAAAATGTCTCGAGACAACAAGCGCTTCAACGACGAGAAGGCGGCGTTTGATTTTGCCTATGCCACCGACCCCTTATCTCTAGTCATGATCTTTTCCCAGACCCAAGGGTGCCCGTTTTTCCGTTTCTTTTGAAGAGGCTTTCCCTTCGAAATCGCCCAGTCAAAAGGTGGCTCTTGTTTTATACCATGGACATCCCACAGGTCGGTTTAGCCCATGTTTCTGTTCGACCGGGAAACCGGGACGAACCCCCTTCGGACTTTAGCGACCAAAGCATGCGTGCGATGGATGACGGGTCTCACACGAGAAACTGAGTTCGGTTCTCCGGGTGAATCCGGTGGGTGCCCCTGCCGTATTGCAAGTTGGACCAGCCACCAAACCGCAGCACGTTTCATGCGGTAAATTCCTGTAAATTCGGAGTCGGGCTCCCTCTCAGTTGTTCAGTGGCTCCAATTATGTTTCCCTTTTTTTTTGGTGGCTTCCCCACTAAAATGGTCCAAGCCCCAAAAAATGGTTCCCTTTTTTTTTCAGGGTCACTGAACAACTGAGCCCTTGTTCGAAGACTTGCCCCAGCGGATCCCAGCAACCTGTATATCTAGGGGTACCTTCCAATTCCATGCTTAACCCAGGGATCCGATTCTTTTCAGGAAACCATCAAAGAAACAGATCCGGTTTTTGAGAAAAATAAGATGGTTGGAAAGAATGGACAAGGAATCAACCCCTCGAAAAAAAAAGTCGGCAACCAGCCATGTTCCTTTTGGTTCTAAGGCTGGTCTGGGTGACCTGCAAAAACCAGGGACATGGAGTGACTGTAATCCTGGGCGTCCACCGACATCGGCCCCGGCGCAGTTTTCAAAGTAGGTTCCGAATGGCGCCCGCTAGGGCAAAAAACACGTGGCAAGGTACCAAGCAGCTAGCGGTGAATATGGATATCTCTGCCAAAGGGTGCTAGACCCCAAAAGCGGCGGTGTTGCTTGTTCTTCTTCTTAAGCCACACAGAGAAAGACCCGCTAATGACTCCCAAAACCACACTCCCTCTATAGATCGTTCAACCCGCTCGCTAGCGCAGCGCGGCTACTGCCTCACAGAAGGCCCAAACCCCGGCGAGCCCTTGGAACAAATTCCCTTCGACGTGTTTGCCTTTTGTGTGGTTTTACACTTCCATTTGCGTATAATAACATGTTTGATTTCCCTCTGTCTTAAAGGGAAACCAACACAGCTGGCGATATTTTTGGATTTTGCGGTTTGTTTTTCGGCAAATGGAGGTACAGAGTGGACAACCCCTAGTTCCCCGCAAAACCACGTAACTGGATCCGTAGGGGAAGCCACCGAAGAGTTGGTGACTATGCGGGCAAGCCCTGAGTTATCCAGGTGTTTTCGAGATGGTAGGATAGCAAAAGCACTCTAACCGGTTCTGTTCCCTTTGGGATTGGGTTTTAGATGAATTCAAAGTAAACCATGACCCTGCGGTGAATATGTTGTGTCCAATCCGGCCCGCCTAAGTGGTAAGTAGGCCTTAGTAAGTGTCCTAGGATCTACCCTATACACGTGGAAGCGAATTGAGTCAGGGACGAAATCCCAACCGGGGTTACCAACCACTTGCTAGCCACCCCTGAGGTCCTGCGATTCCCACTCCTCAGATATCCACCTAACGCAATGCCCACATGGGCCCCTGTGGTTCAGACGGCCAAAGGGACGTCTCGAGAGTTTTTGCAGGGTACCCTTGTTTGGGTCTGGTTTAAAGGGACGCCGATTTGGGACACCGCCGATTTTTTTTTGGGGGGGTGCGCTTTGGGGCTCCCCTCTCGCCGTTGCCTCGCGGCCTCGCGCCCTCTCGGCCTCGAGAAGGCCATCGCGGGGGGGAAGTGTGACTACCACACGCTGGTCTCCTGTGCCGGGCCGAGTCACGCGCGAAAAATGCCCGCGCGGAAATGCGGAAGTCGAATGGAATGCCCAGCGAGTCCAAGGTTTCAGCAAGGAAGGCAAATTTCACCTTGGAACCGTAGGTGTGCTTTTTAGGTTAGTTTGATTAAAAGTAGATGGCACTGGTTTAGGTGGGGTTTCTTCCATGTACCAGGGCCATCTATTTTTCCAAAAGGCCACCTATGCTTGTAACCTGTTTGGTTTTTTCCCTGTGTTGGTTCATATTTAGTCACGACTCCAAGGGTTGACCTTTTAGTTCCAGATACGTTGGTCGATAGTTAGTGTCAATGTCAAGTCCCCAATTTCTTCTGGTCCCAAAATCTCAACCTGTTGGTCAGGGGACTCTAAGCCGGTTCTAGGCAAAAATGGTTTCCAGCTTGCAGCAAAGGACAGGTATCCTCACTCCCTGAGTTCTCAGATTTTGTACCTTTTGGGAAGACCATGTTGGTGGCAAACAACAAGTTCCGACTTTTTTCTGACCAATCCACTCAGGTTTAGGGTCACCCAATTTTCTAGGGGACACTTCCTCATTCTTTCCCGGGATCCTTCTTTTCAGAAAACCATCAGAACCCCAGGGGAAACAGATCCGGTTTTGGAAAAGAATGATGGTTGAAAAGAATGGAATCGGAATCAACCCTCAGACATTTATGTTCATGTTTTTCTCGGGGGGGGCAGTGAGTTACTCGGAGCAGTTCCTTGAGGCGAAGTGTCTCGAAATCCTCAGGGCTGCCAGACTTGGCTTGGAAGGGAAAGGGTTATGGGATGTTATGGGGGTTGTGGGGTACGCCAAAACCTGACTCTTCCATTTGCAGGAATCAATATTTTTTGGTATTCCCTGCTGGTTTTAGAGGGAATCAATGTCACTGGAAACCTCCGTTTATCCAAAAGAGGGGGCTTCAGCAATGGAGGTTCTCAGCGAACAGATCTCTTGACCTTTTGGTTGGGTTCCAACAGGCTGCCGAGACTTGCTTCTGGTCCCTTGGGGCAGAGCAAGTCATGACGAGAGCATTTTATGTTTTTTCTTCCAAACGACCTTTTCCCTATAGTTAACTGTCTTAAGAAGCTACTTCAACCCCATTTAACACGGTACTTGACCCTTGAACAGGTCTTGGTGTTCCTGAAAATTTCCCTTTCAACCTGGAAGAAGTAGAGGTGCACGATGGCACTAGAATGGCTGGTGTTAGGGAGAGAAGTGAAAGGAGGTTTGCGACACTAACTCAACAGTTTACCGTCACTACAAGAAGACATGTTGGCGGTGGGTCAAACAAATCCAATGGTACCATTTTGGGGTAGGCGGTATTTTAGTGGTTGCATTGGATGTTCACTGGGGGTACGATTTGGATTTTGACATTTTGACCCATGGCCATGTTGGTGGCTCCCAGCCATCCGGTTCCTTAGCTTTTGAGATTTTAGGTGGGTTTAGTGGTGGATGTCCATTTAACCAACTAAAAGCTAGTCACGTTTAGCAGGGGGATCTGAGAACGGGCAGCCCAGCACAAGAAGTGTCCATATTGGTTAAACCACCCAATTCCAGCTGGTGTTTTTTTTTTTTGGATTTGGCCCCATGGACCCCTTCCTCAGTTGTTCAGTGGCTCCAAATATTTGTCCAACTTGTTTTTTGGTGGCTGCCCCACTAGAATGGTCCAAGCCCCAAAAAAGGGTTCCAATTCTTCTTCTTTTTTCCAGGGTCACTGAACTGAGCTTCAGAAGACCCAGACGCACCAGAAGGTTTTGTCACACGATCATCCAGAAGGTCTTCACTGACGCTTCCGGACGTCGGCTTCCAGGGCGGCCTCCGAGGGCTAGGAACACCTCGCTCGAGGTGATGGCCAGAACGCATGGCAATCACGAGCTGCAAATACTCCTTGGGTGCCTTTTTCTCGCCGGGCCTTACAATGGGTTATTCACCAGTCAGTTTGCGCTTGTCTAGGTCCCCCAGTGCCAGTTTACCCTTTCTTTTTTAGGGGAGAGTTCCCGTACTAAGATAGACAGAAAAAGGGTACCCTGATTCTAACCTCTCTACTGGAGGACCTAGTTGTTGCTAGTGCCCCCTTCAGACGCGCCTTCCCCTGGCAGGCCTTTGGACTGGGTTCTCCCCGGTTTTCCTCACCCATTCAGACTCTGACCAGCCCACTTGGCAAGTGGGTAAGTATCCTATTTGGCAAGGTGAGAACTAACCCCACATTTTTTGGGGGAAGTACAATTTCTGGAGATTTCCGCGTTGCAACCCCGCCCATAACCTCCATACCCCACAACTTTTTTGGAGAATTACCCCCCCCTGCCACGGGAATTTGTCTACGAACAAGCAACGTCCGCCCAGATCCTCAGGCGTGGAGGCACTCCGGCCCTTCATGTGAGACGCTGTCTCACCTGGCTGGTTGTTGAGCTCAAATCCCGAATCGCTTTTAGTCTTTTTAGCCTTTTAGCGCTTTTAGTTGGAAAGGAAAACAACAGGAACACAAGTTAATTGCCATATTTTGAGAACCACCCCCCCCCCCCCCAATCTCCGCCAAATCTGAACGTTTTTTGGGGAGACTTCTGGGAAGACCAAGTTGATGGTACAAGAAGTGTAACGCTTGTTTTCCCTGATTTGGAGGAGACAGAAACTCAACACAGCGTTTGAGATTGGGTGGAAGGATGGACCATGTGGGTGTGTGTTTGTTTGAGGTACCCTTTTGGTTGGTTTTAAAGGGGAGCCAGAAGAAAAACTACCATTTTGGGCGGACACTACAAAAGGCACATCCATTTGGCATGTGGATTGACTCGCCAACTGGGAGATTCGTCCTCGGACTCTCCCGTCCGATCGCTGCGCCTGCCTCCTTTTGGAGGATCAGCCAAGAGACGTATGATTTCCGAGCGAAGAATTTGGCTGTGGGTCAAAACATGGTGCCCGAATTCCCCTACCCCCAGGATTTAATTAGCCAGTGGTTTGGGGGTAGAGCCTATCTTAGACAAATGGCACCTTGGTAAATAGAAAGAAGACCACCTCTAAGTTTGTCCTAGCTCTTCGACATTTGAGCCACGCCCGTTTTAGCCAAATCGGACCGGAAGGTTCGTTGCGGAGAACGAAGCTGCGGTTCCGTCCGAAGCGTTGGGGCGCCTTTGGTTTCGAGGAGAAATGGAGTGCCAGGGTCGCCTCGGAGTTTTCTCCTATGTCCCTTAGCTGGATGCCAACTTTTGCCCAACTTCTTTGGTTGGGAGATTCGGTTCCCCTTCTAAAATAGACGTGCTGAAAAAGTTGGTTTCCCTCAGTTTTAACCTCTCTACTGGAGGACCTAGTCTCAACCCCCCCCCCCCCGGCCGACACCGAAGCGCTCTAAACATGTTCCTGGACCCCCAAAATATCCTTGTATGGGGTATAGCCCCACAGTTACGGAGTGAATTCGCATGAATTTGCTTTGTCAGACGTCACAGCTTTCTGCAATATCTACCAGCGAAACGTTGGAGATGCAGGGGTGGGAAACAAGGAGTTCCGAACCGACTCGACACCCGCACACCCAGTGGGTGGGTTCCATTTTTCCCCCTGTTCTTGGTTTCCCTCTTTGGTCAGATACACCCGATGTCCACTATTTGCAGGGTGTGACAGGGCAGGATGCCAACCCCTGACTAAAAAGGAGGTATTTACCAAGAAAAAACCGATTCTCCAACAAATACCACGAAGAAAAAGGTCAAAATGGATTTCACATTGCGTTGCAATTAGAATATTTTGGCTTGATTGCAGTTAGAATATCCCCCGGAGTTACAAAACACAACATGACCTGGACCTTCAAACTCCGGGAAATTTCTGGGTGTTTTAGGAGACCCCTACGATTTAACGAATTCCAGTGGTTTAGCTACAATTTGGGCAAAAACACATACGAATTGCGTCGTTTCCAGTCGGGCATTGGCCATACAAAGTAAATGCACCTCGCAGCACTTGCCAACGTGCCAGTGAACACCATGGGATGCCTTGATCATCAAAACTACGACTTTTTCTGATTTGCGGGAGTTTGCGGGTTTTTGCGGGAGTTTTGCGGAAATTTGCGGGAGTTTTGCGGAAATTTGCGGGCGTTTTGCGGTCAAAATGGGTACGGTTTTTCTGCACCGCACAACTTTGGAATGCCGTTGCATGTTTTGACAAACTTGCGGGCTTCATTCAGTCGTTTGCCCCTGCAAACCTTCGTTTACTCTGTCAAAGGCCGCGAGCATTGGAATAGTCTGTTTTTAGGAGTTTTAGGAGTTTCAGGTTTTTGCGGCAAAAAGTGCTACGATTTCCCGAATATCCAGTCAAAGGCGGAAACTACGTTTTTTTTTCAGGAGGACGAAGGTTATCGTATTTTATTTGCTTGTCCGCAACAGTAGGGGGTACGGCCCCTGACTAAAAAAAGGTGTCGAGCCAAATTCTCCTCAAAAAGTACCACCTGAAAAAGGGATGGGAATTTGGAGTAGGTGCTAAACAGGGCACACCGACTCAGATTGTTTCCCCCGTGGCTAACGTTTTCGACTCGACTCGGAATTCGGAATTCGGAACTCGACTTGCCAGGACGGAGGCCACTGAGCCCATGGAGACGGTGATCCTGGAGAAGACCATTATCAAGCGCCGGCCTCGGAGCACTTCGCTCGCTTCGAGCGCTGACAAATTGTCCCTGCCCCCGGAGAATAGCCCCTCCTCCCCCCCAAAAAAAACGAAACACACTGGTTTAGGTTTAGGTGAGTTTGTTTGAAATATAGATGGGTTCCACTGGGTTCGCGGTTGTAAGCATTTACCAATGCCATCTCAAAAGGTCACTTATGTCAAAAACCTTTTGTCGGAGCCATAGACTCTCCAAGGCTGGGGTCATTTGCGTAAGCATCCAATGCGAAGCCTGGCATGAACCCTACCTTGCCGGGCTATGACCTCTTTCGTGGACCCAATCAAAGAGGTTCCTATCAAAAAGTTTGCCCCACGTGGTGTTCCTTAGAACCATCCAAACATAGGGTTGAGCCTTGCTTTCAACATCAATGACAATTTGATCTTTTGGTTTACCCACTTTGGCCCATTTTGAATCTCGGCCCCAAATGTTAAACTTTCATTTGTGGGTCCCTACCTGCAAAAACGAGCATTTGGATGGGGTATGTTTAGTCATTAACCACGACTTTAGGTCCTTGACTCCGGCCGGAGTCCCACTTGCAAGCACACCACGTACTCCAAGTCCCTTCATGGGATTGGGCAAATTAGTGAGTGGTTAGTTTTCGTCCGGTTAGAGCTACCGGGTTTAAGTAGGTAACCGCCAGGTAGCCCAGGATACTAACCGCTTACGATCGCGTTTTTTTGGGACCCGAGTTTGCCGAACCAAATTGGTTTACTGGCCCAAATGAGGCCCACGCACGGAACATCCGTCATGGGATTCCCCGCAGTTTTATAGCCGTCCCCTTCCTTCAGAACATAAATGTTGACCCCATATTGGTCAACCCCAGTTTATAAATAGGGGGATGTTCCCCTCCAAAAGAGATGATCCCACTAAACCCAGGGACACCCCCGTTAATAAACGTTGGTTGATTACTACGGGGTCAACATTACACACCCCACCATGAAAGCTACTCCGTCAAACCCACCTATGGCAGTCCATGGCGCGACATGTGGCGTTGGCCACCGACAACCCAGTCCAACAACCCATGTTGAATCGGTCTCCGATTCCAGGGCTCCAGGTCCCCCAGTGCCCTTCTCTCCCCGTTTTGGGGGGAGGGTTCCCCTACTAAATAGACTACAGAAACAAAGGGTACCCTTATTCTGACCTCTCTACTGGCGGACCTAGTTGCTTGTAGCAGTTTGGGCTTGGCTAAGGAAGAGACATAGATATGCTTTTTGGTGTACCCCGGTGCTTTCAGTTACCATGGTTGGGAACCAACAGAACATCAATGGCAAAACCTAGCGGTAAAAAATACCAGGTTACCTACCATAGTGGCTTGCCTGGATCCTCTTAAAGGACCAAGTCCCTTGGGGTTGGCAGCATCCCCACCTCCTTAAATATAGAATTGGTGGAGGGGAATTGGATTTCGAGCCCAGATCCGATCGCCATTGGCAACCCGTTTCCCTACTGTGGATGGACAAAATCCTGCACCACTTTGAACCATGGTTGAAACCATTGTTTGTTGGTATTTACAGAGGAATCATCAAACACCAGGTTTCTTAGGCGGTGCGTTGGATGGATTTTGTCCATCAGTATGGGGAAGACATGAGAAGACCCCTCCCCCTCCGGTTGGGGTTGGGGGGCATGTGCCAGCTTCAGGCTGGGGTCTTTGTTAGCCCTGGGCTTTGGCGAGGCGGGGGAGTCAGTCACGGTGATGTGGATGGTTGCGAAATCCATTTGGCTGTGGGTCAAACTGAGTTGTTCAGTGGCTCCAATTATTTTTCCAACTTCTTTTTTGGTGGCTGCCCCACTAAAATGGTCTAAGCCCAAAAAAGGGTTCCCTTTTTTTCCAGGGTCATTGAACAACTGAGCAACAAAAAATAGTACCAAAATGGAACCTTTGAAAGTGGAAACATGGACCAAAACCCGCGGTTTGCCCTCCGATCGTTTAATTTTGAGCCAGAGCCGAAAATTTCGCAGCGCTTCGGTTAGAAGATGGCATTGTTCAGTTTGGTTTTTATGCCCCATTTACCAGGGCCATCTAGGTTGCCAAAAGGACACGCTGGGTGGACCAAATCCATTTCACACCTTTGAATCCATGGGTTGCAACCATTGGTGGTACTTCCATTGGGAATCATCCGAAACCAGGGGTTCGGAAAGCTGGGAAATGGAGTTCGTTCATCCATCCACGGCATGTGCCGTGGTCAAAAGACCCGCTCCTTTACTTGGGGTTAACTTTGGGATGATCATCCACCGCGTTCGGATCCTTACCATCATCTAGGTCCCCCAATGGTCCATTTGGGAGGCACATTGGGGGGCTCGCAGGATTTCCGTGACCCCGCCCCCCCCATTTCCCAAAGATGATTTGGTGAGTGTACCCAATGTCGCTACCTTGGTCACAGTAAATGACGTTGAATGTAGACCGTTGCTCATATGCAAGCAAGCCATGGCTAGTTTCGGCCATGTGGCTACACCAGAATTATGTCAGACCAGTAAAGTTGACCCCGGATTAACAAACCCCTGTTTATTAAAGGGTTTAGTGGGGATTCATCTCGTTTGGAGGGGAACACCCCCCATGTTAATCAACAGGGGTTTGTTAATCTGGGTTCAACATGAATTCCCACCCTATAGAGGTTACTGATGGTTTTTGTTGATGCAATCTGAATGTACGAGAAACTCCAAGCTCTATGACAACTGCCAATCTGCAGTAGGACAATGAACAAGCCTCATTTGGTTGCTGAGCACGCTTGCCAATGGCCATCCACGATGAATCCATCCCAATACCAAGTTTCCCCTTGGAAGTCGCGAAAGCCGCCTGAGAGCAGACTCGCACCAGTGGCCAGGTATGGCATGCCGGCTGTTGCCTTGTTGGGGTTTTAGCATGGGCCGGGGAACGTGTTTGTGTGTGCGGTTGTAAGGTTCCATTCATAGGTGTCCTGTTTGGTTGATTTGGTTTGAAATAGAGGGCCCTGGTTTTCTTGGTGGCTCAATCAACTGCCAGGGCCATCTATTTTCCCAAAAACACACCTATGGTTCCATTGGGGGTTTTACAGGGGTTCCTCCTCCTCCATTTCCCTTTCGGGAGCCTCCAAAAGTGGCTGAAGGGGAAATCCAGTGACCTCTGTTTCAATGGGAACCAAGAGAAATCCTATCAATGATGGACAATGATGTCAATCTCTGACTAAGACAGGAGGTAGTTACCATGAAAATCCAGGCTTTTCAAATATCCCATGAAAATTGAGTGTTTGGAGTAGGGGTCAGACAACAAGGCACCTGGTTGCTCGCCGTCCAGAATGATGGCCATCTACGCTTTCATAGGGGTGTTTTTTTGTTTGTGTTCCGGGTACCCTTGTTCGGCTTTTGTAAAGAGAAACCAACGGATATTTTTGGGGTCCAAAGGTCACCATGATGCCGATCAGGTAGCTACGACTGGAAGACTAAACAAACACACACACACACACACAAAAAAAAAAAGAACGCATCAGTCACAGCCTTCGTGCCATTTTGGGAAAACAGGCACACCTCGAATGCACATTGAATGCAGGAACCTACTTCCCAAGTTCATGGACTTCCTATGTGGGGAGATCATTTGAACCCTCCTTCCCGCAACACTTTTATTTGCTTAAGATTATTTGTGTTATTTTCCCTCGGTTGTTTCAAAGAGAGTGCAGGGAATGTCTCACTACTACGAACAGTTTTATTTGTCATGTGCAGCCTCTACTGCAAATGGAAGAACATGGAAGCCAACAGGATCCCTTCGTTGTGTTTTCAGGTCCCGAACGGGTGCCCCAAGAATTTCAATCCAATCGTTTCAGGGCTCCCTGAGGTTTTTGTTCTCCATCCACCCTCAGTTGTTCAGTGGCTCCGTGTTTCCCCTTTTTTTCTGGTGGCGCTACCCTCAGTTGTTCAGTGGCTCCAATTCTTTTTCCAACCTTTTTTTCTGGTGGCTTCCCCACTTAAATGGTCCAAGCCCCAAAAAAGGGTTCCCTTTTTTTTCAGGGTCACTGAACAACTGAGGGGAGCAACAAAGGACAAGACTATGCTTGAAGCCGAGGAGGCGACCTTGAAAGTTTCATAGGATTATCCCCCCCCCCCCCCAAAGCTCCCCCCCCCCCCAAATCTTGAGTTCCAGAAGGCCTGAGTACCCCGAACCCGCCCCAGACATTTGGGACCAGTTCCACCTTCGACTCGCTTCGAGTCCTGCGAGTTGAGTTGTTCGATTTTCCGCAGGCGGGGGCCAACATTGTGAGCTCCAACATGGCCGGGGCCAACTCGGGGGTGAACGCCATGGTAGAAGGCCTTTGCCGGGTGGGGGGGGCTGGGGGTGGTGGAGGCAGGGTGGGTGGGGGGTGGGGGGTGACCAAAAGCTCCAAATATCAGGATAGTTTTCGGAGAGTCTGGTTTTACAGATTAAATACCGATCCCCTTTTTAATCAAGGCTTGATACCTCCTACGGGTCTTCGATTTGCCAAGTTAGTAAGTTGGTAGCCGTTCAGTTGTAACCCACTTATAGGTTAGCTTATAAGTGCTCCGTGAATGCGGGGTTAGCCCTGTAGAACCCACCACTTACTAACTTGGGGAATCGAACATCGAAGTAGCCTTAGCAAAATGGCGGAACAACATGGTTGAAGCCCACTTTCTTCAGGGTTGGAGTTTTTGACAATTTGGAATGTTTTGATGGGCAGGTCTGCAACTAGCGGACTCCACAAGTAGATTTTGATGTTCCCTTTGGTTTCGCAACAGGACCAATATGTTTTTTGGGCTGCTGCCTAATATACTGAGGGTTATCCTTTGCACATGAAGGGTATGTGTCTTCTTTTTTCTTCTGGGTAAACCGCTTCAATACTAGGCTCAGTTCTTCCATTTACAGCATGCAACAAATGTGACCACCCTGAGAAGACCAAAAGGAACATGTCAATGTGTAGTTATTTACCAACTACAGGGGTACACTAGGCCAAAAGTAAATGGCACAATGCCCGCTATGGGGGGAAGTGAAGGGGATGACTAAACCAAAATGGGGGAAGTGTGTTATCTGATTTCACCCAACTGCATTCCCCCAAATACCTGCTTTTTGTTGTTTAAGGGTTTTCGTTGGCGTAGATGTTTGAGAAGCAAAGCACGGAAATCCGTGACCTTAAAGCGCTTTGCTCATGTGTGACAATGCAGCACCTGCTCACAACAAGTAAACAAAAAAACAAAAACAAAAAACACTGGTCCTAGTTTTGATGCGCAAGGCCATTCAGCAAGAGTATTGCAAAGACACAAGGCTGCCCAACTTACTACGGTCGACAAAACACTATCTTAAAGTGAGCCCTCTTCCTGCACCCAATGGATCCCGGTTATTGCTATAGTAGGTAACCATCTATGTTCCTTTTTATTTTCAAGCGCTGGTTCCCGTGGTTGCTTACTGGTAAAATGTGAAGCACTCTCCTACGCTTTGCAAAGCGGCTTAAAGACACAGAGCTTTTGTGGCGGCACGTAGCGAGGGATCTATGCTAAGCCTTGTCGGGTGTCTGATTCTCGCCGTCTATGCAGACTCGAGCGTGGGAATTTCCGCATTTAACCCACGGAAAGTTTAACCAACTTTCAGGGGACAGCCCAGCTAAGATGCTCCAACTCCGGTCTTTAACATCAGCCTCAACCTTTTTCTAGCGTCCCAACGGACTCCTTTCAGGGTTTTTCTTGACGAACCACTTGCGTGCTCGTCCGAGAGCATCGTTTTTAACAGGTAAAAACAGGCATAGGGATGGCATCAAGCTGGGTCAGTGTTCCTATCAAGCGAAGAATGGCTACATATGGCTACATAAAGAGTTTTATTGTTTGAGCCAAGTTTGGTGAAGACGTTCCTGGGTGATGCTTAGACAAACATACACCAGCGCTACAAAGCTTTTTGCACTGGGTGACAGCCATAGAACAGGGCTCCTCAAAAGATACATTTTGCCCATTTGAAACATGGTTTTTTCCACCAAAATAAAGGAACACCACCATTTACAAGGCAATGTTCAGGTGTATTATAATGTAAGGATCCCTGTAGAAGTTCAATGAACCAGCACCGTTGCTAGTTGGGAATATGTGAAAATAAGAGGACGCACAAGTCAGTCGTTCAGTGGCTCCAATTATTTTTCCAACTGTTTTTTTGGTGGCTGCCCCACTAAAATTGCCCAAGCCCCAAAAAAGGGTTCCCTTTTTTTCCAGGGTCACTGAACAGCTGAGAAAAGTATCGGTTTCCTGTCGGTGTCCCTTTCAACCAACCCAAAACGGAGTGGCTGAACCCTCAAAATTCCCTTAAAAATGGGTTTGACCCCCAAAAATATGGGGTGATATCCCATTTTTATGGGTAGTTTGAGGGTCCAGGTGGCTTTTCCGTGCTTTCCTTGGAGCTCCGGATTTCTCGTTCTCTCGCTCTCTCGCGCAGGCTCCATGGTGGACTGCATCGCGGTGCCCTCAGAGAGATGCTGGCTTCCCTTGACAGGAGAGCTCTGGAAGACTCATTTCCTTTTGGGGAGCCTTGTGCACTTCCATGATTGTTGGAAAGAGGGTACCCTTTTTGGGAGGGTTCACCTACTTGAAATGGATCACGGAAAAAAGGGTGCCCTTATTCTAACCTCTCTACTGGAGGACCTAGTTGTTTGACCATGTTGGTTGTATTAGAAAAGAAAGGTTCAGACTTTGTGTGGCCAGTCCACTTTTCGGAAGTGAGTTATTGTCAGGCAAGTTCTCTGGGATGTGAAGATCCACCTGCATCCCATATTTGTCTAACAGAAGTTTGCTGCCGGAGCTTTCATTTCATGCGAAGGGTCAAGTGGCAAGTCTTGATGGGGAATCCCAATATTAAAGAAAGATCGGAAAGGGGAGGCAGCCATTTTACACCACGTCTCCTATATACCTGAAACATGTTACACGCATAGGTGTCTTTCTTAGTTTGGTTAGAAATAGATATGGGTTCCACTGGTTTTGATTGGTTTTATTCCAACAACCAGGGCCATCCATTTTTTCAAAAGGGCTCCTATGGCGGCAAACAACATGTCCACCGCTGTTCCGATACACGACCTGGAACCATGTCACAGAGCTGCTCTGATCCTCCCACGGCCAAAACGAGGTTGTTGTCTTATTGTGGTTTAGTGGTTGAAATCCATCCACTTAACTGCTAAATTTTGAGAATTGTTGCTCCCCTTCCAACGTCAACCAAGCGATCCTCCCACGGCCAAAGCGAGAATTTTCCAGTGACCAGATGGTCTGCCCTCGGGAGCACCAAGAGCTACTTTCGACTCCAAATACTCACCTTTTTTTAGGGTATCATGTCGACCTACTAAAAAGGGAGGTATTTACCTTGAAAAACCAGGGTTTCCCAACAAATACCCTAGAAAAAGTGGGCAATTATTTGGAGTGGGAATTTGGAGCCAGGGCCGTTTGCTCACGCCACCGAAGTATATTTACGCAAAGCCGGGAGCTGTTTTGTTTATTCCAATAAAAAGAACTCGGAGTCCAGTTTAAAAGGCCTGGTTGTCCTGCCAAACATCCTTCTGTTGCAATAGAATACCTCCTTTGGTGGTAAATGCCTCTTTTGTTGTCAAGGTGTTGACAACCAAACCCAAGTGACCCAAGAAAACTCAACCCCCGGAAAAAAAGGGGAAACAAAAAAAAACAGAAACCCAATTCCAACCCAACACGGCCTCGCCGGAACCTTGAACGCTTCGCAGGTGGGCCTGGCGCGGATCCTGAACTTCTCCACTGCCACGGAGGTGCTGCAGGGCAAGGCACGGATCGCAAGCGAATCGGGCGAATCGAGATCGAGGCGAATCGAAGCAGCGTGGTCTCGAAGCATTTGCCCTGGACATAGCTTTATACTTGGTGGCTCCCGAAGGCCATCCGGTTCCTTAGCCAGGGCTCCTTAAAAGATCTCCATTTTGCAACCATTTGAAACATGGCTTTTTCCACCAAAATTCAAGGAAACCACCATTTACAAGGCAATGTTCAGGTGTAAAATGTAAGGATCCCTGTTAGCTGTTTTGCTTTTTAGTTGGTTTGGTGGTTGGATTTCCATTTACCCCGCTAGAAGTTAAACTTTGAACGGGGGATCTGAAAACGGGCCGCCCAGAAAACGGGTAGTTGGAGCCGGGGATTGCAGGTGCGGGAAAGCCTTGGGTGAACCTCTGGAGAGAAAAACAATCATGTCGATTCCCATCGTTCCTGGGGGGGGGAAAGGGCGGGAACCCGGGGAAAAACCGAGGTGCCCTCGAAGTCCTGAAGCCTCAAGAGCCTCAAGGTTCCAACTTACTGGGTTTTCGCAACCCAACAAATATGGTTCCCAGAGGCTCCTGAACCTTTCAATGGAAGACCCGACCCCTCCATTAGACACCCCAGAGGCTCCGATCGGCTTCGGCTTTCAATGGAAAAGCCGGAATTGGTGGCTGGAACCAAAGGCCTCAAAACCAGGTGGTTTGAAGGCCCCAACTCAATCGAATGGGAGCCTCTGGCTTGGCGAGTTCCCCTTTGGTTCGAGGGCGCCTTTTTTTTCCGCTGAAAGATCTGGGGTCGCGGACGGATCGGTGCCCGCGCGGCGTTTCGGGAGCTCAACGGACTCTGGGTACGTGTTCGTTGAGTCGTTGAGTCGTACCCGGTTCAGGGTGGAGTAAAAGGGAACCCATTGGGGAAAAGTCCTGTTTTCAAGATGTGCAAGGCCTTCTACCCTTTTTGTTGCACGGCGAAAGGCTGAATGTATATGGCCTTTTGCGATCCCCTGGTGAAAAGTTGGTGTTGCACTGGGGCAAGGAAAGGCCTGTGCATTCTAAGGGGAAGATGGGGGTGGGGGTTCCCCTAGCTCTGTTTTGTACAGTCGGAATTAAATTATGAATTGGGGTCCCAAGGTTTTGCTGTTTGCTAGGGTTAATCATTTGGGCCTTCTACCCACCAGAGCAGTTTTTCCATCCAAGCGCTTTCAAGAGCTTATTTTCTTAGCTCCAGTGTTGCTCTTCCTTTGCCCAGCTTCTTTTTGAAGGAGATGGCCCCCAAAAAAAGGGCGCGGCATGGAGAAGCTTCCTGAAGGAGCCTTTTGAATGTGGAGGCTTCGCTTTGCTGTCCGGACCAATATGGGGTGTTGCTTTTTGAGGTTACCCTTCTTGGGGTGGAGTAAGAACACCAACTGCTTTTGAGGGTCCCTTATTTTGCAACAAGCCGAATCTGGTCCATAAGATCAAAGCCAAAACAAGTTGGGAGAGCAAACAAGTTGGCTTTCTGGTGGTTTCTGACTCTGTACACTCTCCCCCAATTGGCCTCTATAAACCTTTGTTGCATTTTGCTTGGCTGTTAGGACTTTAACTTTTTGCCAACTCATGGGTTTTCCATTAAACCACTAAAAGTTATTCACTTTTAGCAGGGCTTCGCAGATTTCGCAACCGAGAAACGGACCCGTCTTCAAAAGAAAGGAATTGGTCCTGGAGCTTCCATGGAATCGCCTGTGGGAGGTATGCTATCATGTTGACCCCATAGTCCAAAAGTGGTCCGATTCCCCACATTTCACATGATTGGGACACCCTAGTAAACTGGGGTTGATTCATATGGGATCACCATCAGCAGGCGACGTTCTAAAGAGAATGAAAGGGAAAACCATCCATTTTGGGGTCCCTTTTTTTGAAGACACACTCGTATGTAGCTTTAAAGATGTTCAAACAAGTTCGTTTGTCTTTCTGGTGGTTTCTGACCCTGCAACAGGTGATGACTTTCGTCAACCAGATCGCTGAGATCGTCCATGGAGTCGTGGACGAATGCTGGGGCGCGGTGAACAAGAACGATGGCGCCGGGCTCAAAGGGCGAAGGTCCAGAGCATGTCTAGTAGGAACCCCGGATGAAGCGGAACCACCTGGTTGTTGTTTTTCTTTCCGTTTTTTTTGGGGGGGAGGGGGGCAGATGAAGCGGAACCACCTGGTTGTTGTTGTTTTTCTTTGTCTTTTCTTTCTGTTTTTTTTTTTTTGGGGGGGGGGGTGGGAGGGTCGCGGGGTATCTCTAATCTTCCATTTGCTGAAATGAATATGTGTTTTATTTTCTCCAGTTGGTGTTAAAGGGAATCGAAATCACCACTGGACATATTTGCTAATGTTTTCCAGGGGACTTGAGTTCTAATCTTGGCAGCTGCCCAGCGAATCGATCGCTTCAACCTTAGGCTTTTAGTTGCTTTTAGTTGGGTGAGAGTCCATTTAACCCACTCAAAGTTATTCACTTTTAGCAGGGGATCTGAAGACCGCCCAGTATGGGAGCCCCGGATTCATCAGAACTTCTTGGTTGATTTGGATCATGCGGGATCCCCGTTTAGTGGTGGGTCAGACTTTTGGAGGGGAGCACTGCCAATAGGACAGGCTCTGCTTAGATCTGGGGTCAACAGTATCAACCTAGCCAACTTTGTTGGTTTGATGCTAGCCCCTGACCAAACAACATGCTTTTTGCAATAGAACACACGGTTTTGTCAAAATGTACCTGGAATAGCTGGAGGAGGTGGTTTCCTTGTGGCATGAGTCCACATCCATTCAGGGGGGGCCTTTACTGCACATGTCAACTGTTTTACTTTGGACTGGCACTTACTTTCTCTTTTTGGTTTCAAAGGGAATCTATCATTACTGGACATATGCGTTGTTTTTTTGTCCCAGGAAGCTTAAGCAAATGGAAGAAACTATACGTATCGTTTTTGACGGTTGCGTTGAATCACTCCTGTGAGCGTCGGGGTTTTGTAAGCTTGGACCCCGACTTACGACCTCGTTCAGTGCATGAGAAAACTCAGTGGGCTTGCTGACTGGCTGCCACCCTCAAACTACCCATGAAAAAGAGGGGGATTCACCAACTTTTCTAGGTCCCGCAGTAGTGCCCTTTTACCCTTTTTTGGGGGAGGGTCCCCTACTACAATAGACTACATAAAAAAGGGTACCCTTGTTCTAACCTCTCTACTGGAGGACCTACTTTTGGATTGCAATGACCAATGTTTAAGTTAGAATGTTGAGGGTCCGGGTGGTCTTCTCTTTTTCTTCTTGGGGCCTTTGTGCTCCTTTTTGGCCTTTCAGGGACCGCAGCGTTGCGCAAATCTGGGCTAAGTTGCGTCAGATTGCGACGACACATAGGTTTGCCGGAATCTCAACAGACATCTGTTCGTTGCCCAGGTTTGAGCCACGAGTTGCTCACTTCCCAAGGTGGAGTTCATGGCTCTTTTTTGTTTTTTCTTTTTCGGCCAGCCTGGTTATAAGGCTCTTAGGACACTTATAACCATGGCAAGTCGGCTCTAACCAGGCTTACTAGCCGCTTACTAAGTACCCTGCCCCTTAAAGTAAGGGGCTCAATGCTTGCTTTACTCCAAATACCTTTCTTGTTCGTTGATATTTCAACTGGTTCTTGTCTCACTCCCGAAGTTCCTGGACTTTTTACCCCTTTTGGGAAGGCGTTTTAGTGGTAAATCAATCGGGCTTTGGTTGGCCAATCCACGCAGCAAGTGCGTTGTTCCTGGTAATCTCCCTCCTGTTCCACGACATCATACCCGAAGGTTCTGAAGTAGCTGGGTTGTCCAAGGTGTTCCTTGACGATCGGTGTAAAAGCGCTTGGTTTCTGGGAATCCCATTCAGGGGGGGTAGGTACAAGGATGGGTTTGAGAGCCCCGATTTCGGGTGCCTTAGATTTCGGTCGGGTTCCTTAGGGTGTCTTGGGGTGAGGCTTGGGGAATCCTCGCCCTTGAACCACCCCGTTTTGGGTGTTCGCCAAGCTAGTATTTACCCACTGAGTCCCCGTAAATGTGGGCTTCCTGTTATTACAAAAACATCTAATTGACAGCATCTGAATTTCGGAGGTGTTAGCTTCTGATTCTAATCACTGGCTGCTGGTTGGAATCTTAGGGACCTCCCCCTTTGAACCACCCCCTGTCCTGTAGGGATTCCATACTTGCCGGCGTCGAAGAAATTTCGCCGTTCGCCTTTTTTTTCCCAGGCGACTGCTTCCTCATCATCTGGCGACTGGCGGAGCTTACCCTCGCAGAGGTCCACCCCCATTCCCGTTGTTTTTTGTTCTTCTTCTTTTTTTTTTCCGGGGGGTGGGGTTCCCCTTTTTTCCCTCTGTTTTTGTTTTTTTGTTTTTTAATGTTTATTTCTTTCTTTTTTGTGAACCTTTGAAGTTTGATTGAAAACTGACAATCTTCCCACAAGCCATTGCGCAGAAGTTGTTTAACTTTTTGGAACAAATTGTTTTCCACTATAGCCTGCAAAAGTTTGTGTTTTCTTGGGGGCGGGGGTTAATGGCCATCAAGATTTGGGTAGAGATGGCTACGGGTAAATATCACGCGCGTCTCTTTCTCTACTGTTCCGGCAAAAGAAACAAAGTAAGTCCCCGTTGCTCCTGTGGATGGACACAATCCTGCACCACTTTGAACCCATGGGAAGCCATTGTTCCTTTCTTTTGCAAGGGACCCCTCATTCCAGGGTGACTTAGGTGGTGAGAACTTTCCCCCCAATTGGTGATTTCAGGTGAGCTTTGGTTGGTGATTTGGTTGTTTGGTTTGTTAGCTTTTTGGCTCTGTTCATGCTCAGCGGGCTGCAAACAAACGCTACGTACGTTTTGGTTGGTTCTACACCGAGGTTTGGGAAGTGGAGTTAAACAGCATTTGGCTTCCTCGGGTCATTCAGCAGGGCTTCTTAAAAGATACATTTTGCAACCAATTGACACATGTTGTTTTTTTCCACCAAAATAAAGGGAAACACATGTTGCCTTTTCTACCAAAATAAAGGGACACCTACATTTACAAGGCAAGGTTCAGGTGTATAATGCATCCGAATCCCTGTTCAGGAACCTATTTGAGCCCTAGCCCATGTTACCATGTTTCTGCAGGTGTTCATTCCCCTCAATTCTGGGTGTGAGCCCCACACAGAAGAATGGTTGTTGTCGGGAAGCATTTTTCCAATTGTTGCTTTTATTGTGGTATTTAGTGGTTGAAATCCAACCACTTAACAGCTAAAATTTACTTTTTTGCTCCCCAAACCCAACGTCAACCAAGCACTTGTGCCCGTGAACTTGAAGAACGTGAAGCCTCACCGAAGTCTGACGTCCAGCCGGCTCCCGGGTTGCCAACACGCTTGATAAACGGACACGTGTATGTGCATAGATACACATATGTTTATACATATGTGTATATATATATATATTCATCGAGCGATATATGTATAGATGTGCATAAGTTTAATATAGAGCGATATCTAGTATTAATCCTACTGTACTTGTGTTGGGGAGAGGAATGTGATTTTGAGTAAGTTTTTTAGAGCACGCTTTTGGGTTGGGCCTTGATCAAGTTGCCGACCGCCCACGTCACTTCTGCCTCCTGCCTTCGGCTCAAGCAATGCTCAGGCGAACATGTGTCAAACAGGACTGACTCGGTTCTACCCAACCCCGTTCTCTGACAGCCCAGTTCCAGAGAAGTTCCAAGGACATTCGATTTTTGGGTTGTGAAAAGGACAACTTTAAATGAATTGGTCCGCCACTAGGTGGTTCCCACCAGTGAGAACAGTCCTCCTTTGACAAAGCACTTTTCTGTCATCTGACATCTAGTTCCAGATACTAAGAGAGATCCTGCTGCAAAAGGGAAGTCATGGTCATGCCCCCCTCTTCCACCCGCAGACAGCAAAACACGAGTTGAAATGACTTCCAAACTGGACCACTTGAAAGGTTTCCTTTATAACCCACAGACAACAGGAAATGAATTGGAACCACTGTCCCTGGAAAGGTTTTCTAGGAGCTCCCCCGGTTCAGGAAGTTGATTGGCTACCACCCCACGATTTTCAGGGCTTAGGGCAGTAGTGCTACCACCTTCCTGGCAGAGTCACGGAGGCAGGGGCTTGGGGCTGGACGAATCAAATGAGTCTTGCCTTCCTTGTTCTTGATGCTGAACTTCACTGTTGGAGCATGAGCTGAGGTTTGTAGGTGTTTCTTTTGGTTTCGATGATTATTTGGGCGGCTGCCGAAACAAAGTGTGGTGCTGCCGTACCAAGAAAAGTGACATACAGTCAAGTCAGGTGTTTCCAGAAGATCCCGTGGTGCCCGTTTTTTTGTCCCAGCATTGGCAAAGGGGGTCCCCGTCAACATAGGATTCCGTGCCCCCACTAAAAGAATACCAAGGCCCCAATTTGGAGGACAATCCTTAGGTAAACATTGGTGGGTTCATGAACCCCCATTTGTTTTAGAGAGCGACATATCGTGTTTTTTTTCTTTTAAAGAAACAAGAAACAACCACATAGAAAAGCGCACGCTGGTGTCCTGTCCTGTTGTAACGGTGATTTGAACCCCGGGGTTCAAACATCGAGTGCCTTTTGCTCCCTATGGGCATCCACAGTGCGATGGACCCGGCCGATTCACTTGCTAGTACTAGATCGGCCGTGTTTTGGCCCATTGGCTGGACACCGAGGGCATGTGTATGTTGTTTGATACCACTTCTAGGTCGCCCAGCTAGGTGCCCATTCTCGCCCCTTTTTTGGTTGGGAGGGTTCGGGACCCCTACTAGAATAGACTACAGAAAAAAGAGTTGGTGCTCTTATTCTAGCCTCTCTACAGAACCCAGGACTGTCCCAGAACCCCTACCATCCGTTCATGGCTAGCTGGTAGCGGATCTTTGGACTGAACAACTTGGTTGAGCCTTTGTGGCTTTTTCCGAATTGGACCCACAAAAGGTTATTACAGTTTGCAGGGTCAACATCAACCAAGTTTCGATGACCGTGTTGACCAGTGTTCAGCGACTTTCCTTTGGTGGTCTTTAAAGGTACAAGCTGGCGAGCATCGTGTCACTGTTATAAATAGCACGTGTCGGGACGTCACGTCGATCTGGACTTTCCTATTTGCCGAGGGACCTTATTTGAACCCTTGAAGCATCATGCAACCCTAGCCCAATGAGTTTCTGCTTCACACTTTGGCAGGGAACCACCAGCTTGCTTATTTACGACTCCAACCACCGGTGTTTTTGTTAGCAGTTTGTTTTTAGTTGTTTTTGAAAACCTGGGAGAAAACCCAGGGGCAATTGTCATACCTCCTGCTCAGCCAGCCGTTCACATCATACCCCATAGCTTGAGAAAACGTGGGGGGATCAAGTTTTGCCACGGATAGCTTTCCATGCCCTTCTGCTCGAGATGGCCGAAAGACCCAATCGAATCGACAGCTGAATCCTATGACTCACTTCTTGAGTTCTCTGGAACTTTCTACTTTTTGAGTAGCAAGCAAGAAGGTTTGACTACTTTCTGGCCGTCGGACTTACCCAACCGGGTTCACTAGCCACTTGCTGTTAGTGGAGGTATGTGGAGGTGTATTCAGTTCGTTGTAGATGGCTCCGCAGGTATGGAACAAACTGGTGACATTCAGGCGGCAAGGAAAGCCGAAGCCCGCCCTAAAGTCGCTCCAGGCCCACCTTTTGAAAACGCTACGCGCCTAAACCTGTGCTGAAACCTATACCGTGAACAAATCCTACAGCAATCCTAGCCTATCTCTAGCCCCACTCTAAACCAACCTGACGCCACTACTGGATTGCTAAGAACCCGGTGGAGTAGTGGGTGTTTCCTCCAAAAAGAGTCCAAAAGTGGCTCGGCCTTCCTCTGAAAACAAACACTCTCCCGTACTGTGGATGGACGAAAACCATTTCGCACCACATTGAAACCATGGGTCAGACGCTTGTTTGTTGGTATTTACGTTGGGGAATTCGTCCACAGTATTAAAATCAACCAGGTGTGCATCTGGGTCCACCTTCGGGTCGTTTGCCGGGCCCCGCTTTGCTTTGCTGCGTGCCTCTCAGGGCCCCCGCGCCACTTCCACCGATGCGCCCCGGCCGCGCCAAAACCGTCCAGCCAGTTTGCAAAAATTTAATTGCCTTGGCGCCGGAGGGCTACTAACCAGGTCCCCCAGCAATTGGTCCCCTTCTTAACCCAACTTTTTTGGTTGGGGGAGGGAGGGTTCCCCTACTAAAATAGACAGCAGCAAGTTGGTACCAACTTAGTCTAATCTCTCAATTCTGGAGGACCTAGGCTACTTCCCCGGCAAATTCACATGCCCCAAGGGTCATGAGCGCTCTAATGCAGACCCCTCCCTCCAATGGAGAACCCGGACCCCGACCCGGGACCCTCAAAAACGACGCATTTTAAGGCCCGCAAATCAATCCGGACCCTTTGGGTGGATGTGCCTGTTTTTGTTGGAGTTGGTCCCCTTTTTTGGGGCTTAGGGAGAAGAAAACGAAAACCGTTGCCGCCATTTTGGTGGTCCGATTCCTAAAAAAACAGGCCCCATGGAATATGGAAACCTATAAGGGAATCCCGACAGGACACCCATGTGCGGAGTCACCTTGTTTGAGACGAACGTTGTTTTGTGGGGCGAATGGAACAAGTCGCAGTGGGTCCACGGGCTAAGTGAAGACCATGGGTTTGGCTGAAAGATAGCTGCGGGGGGCACCTACCCACAGCAAATCGATAGGTTCTGCCCAGTTTCATGAGGATGGCAAGGTCTTTGTAACCCGCTTTGAGACCAACCGATATTTTCCTGTTATGGTGCGTGGCCGATGTTATTGGTTTCTGTTTACGGGGTAATGTTTAAAGGGACCGGGGAACCTTATCCAGAGGAGATTGATTTCGTCAGAAGTTTCCTTCAAAGAGAGCCCTTCGTTTCAGGTGCTCTCTTGGGTGTGAATGAATTCTGGCTGCAATTGGAGGATTCTTTTGAAGACCCTCAATCAGGGAGTCATGTTCTGATTACTTAAGGCAAGCTGAAAACCAGCCTATGGTTCATTCTGTGCAACAGGAAGCCCTCTTTGTTCTACCTCGGGGACATCAACAAATGGAACCCAGACCTTCAACAGCACGAACAAGCGTACACGCCATACTCCACATACCCGAGCTTTGTTGGCGATCTTTAAGAACCAGATGCTCCAGGGCTATCAGATCCAATTATGATTTGCCACTATGATGTTGACCCCATATCAATCAACCAACCTGTTTATTAAATTCGAGGGGTGAGGGCCCCTCCAAAAGTGGTTTGATCCCCCCTAGAATCGGGGAAAAGCACCCCCCCTATTCATAATAGGGGGTTGATTAATATGGAGTCGACATTGCCCTATGCCTTGACAAACGTGGGTAGTGGGAGGGAGTAGACGTTGCTCGTTGCATCCCCACCCCTTAAAGATTGGGAATCGAGGGAAGGGGCTGACCCCTGGAATTCCAGTTGTAGTTCAATTTTCGGAGCCTTTTCTGGGGACTGGAAGACATGGAAGGCTGCGCGCTTGCGCGGGTGGCGAGCTCGCGAATTCGCGAACTCGCCCTAAGGGCCCTACGAGTCGCGAGGTACTGGTCGGAAGCCCGGATGAAAGCTGCCGGGGAACCGGCGAGGGTCCCTTGGGATAAACACTACTGCGGATGGACGACATTTTTTTCCGCACTACGAAATGAAACCATGGGTCAACGTTTGCGAGGAGACGCTGGTACATATCCTCGTTTAGAGGAGACGCTGGTACATATCCTCGTTTTCTGAAGCGGTAACCCACGAAAGCTGGTATCAGGCCTATGAACAAGCCAGGCCACCAGGATGGAAGCCGACCCTCTGCCCAAAGGGCCCCGACTGCTTTGGGGGCCTTAAAATAGGTTGTGTTTGAGGGTCCCGGGTTGGGGCTGGGGTTCTCCATTGGAGGGTCCAGTCTGCAGAGCCATTTCCTTTATGAAGCCCCTGGGCCGGAACCCTGGTTTACTGGGTCCCCCAGTAGTCCCTTTTTGGGGGGAGGGTTCCCCTACTAAACTAGACTACAGGAAAAAGGCTACCCTTATTCTAACCTCTCTACTGGAGGACCTAGTATGTTTCTCCAAAACCTGGAGCGTCCCTAGTTGGGGACCGAGCAGAAGTTAAGCTTGAAGTGGTTAGTACTGGGTTATAAGCTACTTACCGGCCCAACTCACTCTCCCTGTCGAAGGGTGTTCAATCGTGAAGTTGTCAAAGTGCGAAGGACATCGACCGCTTCGGCCAAACTCTTACATTCGGAACTCGGAATTGGTGCATGATAGTTGGCCCAGGCCAACGAAAACCGAGCTGACCAATTCCTACTACGAGCGAAAACCCACAAAATAACTTACCCGAGGATGCCTCAATTTCGATGTCATTTGCTGCACAGCTAGGTCCCCCAGTAGTTCCCTTTCTCCCTTTTTGGGGGGGAGATTCGCTTCCCCACCTTTAAAATAGACCAAACCGAAAAAAAAATGGGTACCCCAACCTCTAACCTCTCAAATCTGGAAGACCTCGACGTCCAAAAGATTTGTTTACATGGCCATGTCGTTCACCTCGAAGTTTTTGTTGCTTCTGCGCCCAGGGGCTTCCTTCTTGGACAGGTACCCCCCAAAAACCGCGGAGATTTCTCCGGGCTCCGAACAAACGATCTCCATTTTGGAAACCAGGTTTGGGAAGTGGAGTTAAACAGACAAGTATTTGGCTTCCTCGGGTCATTCAGCAGGGCTTCTCAAAAGATACATTTTGCCACCTTTTGAGACATGGCTGGCTTTTTCAACACCGAAATAAAGGGAAACCACCATTTACAAGTTGCAATGTTCAGGTGTATAATGCATCCGGATCCCTGTTAATGTTGTTTGGCTCCCGAA
Source organism: Effrenium voratum (assembly GCA_963377175.1). Lineage (NCBI taxonomy): Eukaryota > Dinophyceae > Suessiales > Symbiodiniaceae > Effrenium > Effrenium voratum. The sequence continues at coordinate 270,917 of CAUJNA010000069.1, forward strand.
GGCCATCCGGTTCAATTTAGCTTTTTTTCGCCTTTTGGTGTTCCAAATTTCACCCACGCAAAGTGTAAAACTTTTAGCAGGGGATCTGAAACATTCTGAAACTGAAGCGATATGCCAGGGCTGTTCCCAGAGCTCAGTGTCCATTGGCTGAGAATGGATCCACTCCCTGCTGCAAAGAACCACTCCCTCAGGGGGTGTTGACAACAGACCCTATTAAGACATGGCTATGGCTCAAAACACCGGTACCAAAATGGAACCCTGGTAGATGAACATGGACCAAAACCTGCATAACCCCTCCTATTTAATTTTGAGCCACACCCACATGTGTTTACGGATTGTTCAATATAGTATCTACATATAAGGCCTTCTGAGGTGCGTGTGTGTGTGTGTGTGTTTTGTCAGTTCCTCGCTGCTGAGCAACCAGGCAGCATTTCTGCTTTTGTGTCGCAGCAAGCCATAGGGATCACGCCCACGGGGATTTTGAAACGCAAGCAAGAGGCGTGTTGGACAGCATGGAAACACCCCGCCCCCCTTGGAGCCCTACTAGAATAAGTTTATGAGAAGTGCACTGAGACTCGGCGCGACAGAAAGTGCAGACCCATGGCAAGCCGTTTCCTGTGTTCACAGAAGCTGAGCCATTGATCAGGTTCGCAGCCAGCAAAGATGCCCCCCAATATGTTCACCTTTGTGTTTCGGGCATGTCAAGCAGCTTGGAAAGGAGTTGTGTTTGCCACCTAATCTCACAAGCAAGAATTTGGAGATGACAAATCCGAGTTTGTTCTTTCAAGATCTTGGCGAGTATAAACATGGGCACCCTTTTAGTAGGTACTTGAAAATCGGGTAACTAAGTCACTGTACTAGACAAAAGGCAGTTGTAGCACTGCTTTTTGGTAGCCACGTTTTTGTTTTAAAGGCAGTCCAAAAACCATCACCATACTCCAAAACCGTCACCATACTCAAGATTTACCCAGAAAACACATCACGTCCTTTGTTCGCACGGGGGTTCCTTCGTTCATGGAAGAGCATGGCCGGCGCATGCGGCAGGCAGGGCATTGGAGGTTGTTTAGAGGTGACCTGAAGACGCGAAGGCCGCAACGTTGGTTAGGAGGTCCAGTGGTTGCTCATAGCTTATGTTCTTTTGCTTATGAACATACTTGACTTGGTGGCTCCCAGCCATCCGGTTCCTTAGCTTTTTAGCTTTTTAGTTGGTTTAGTGGGGATTCCATTGAACCGACTAGTTAGTCACTTTTGGCGGGGGATCTGAAAACGGGCAGCCCAGTAAGTTTTCTCCTGGCTTGAAAGGGAATCTATCACGTTCCAGGCCGCCAAGGGTTGGGCGCAACTTGCGCATCTACCAAAGCGTATCGACGGGGCGTGAACTTTGGGTGTGTCCCTCGTTGTGGTGTTCGATTTTCCAGACCTGTTTTTGATTTGATTTTCCAACAACTTTGGGTGTTTTTGATTTTTTAGAGGTCAACCAGACCTCTTTTTATTTTCTGCTAGGCTTCCACAGGCCTGGGCTTGGACCATTGGCGGCGACCCCATGATGTGTGCATTTGGATGTTCGAGTCGCCAAATTCGCGAGTGGTGATCGCCATGGGTACCACTCCCCCTTTATTAGCAAGGTTAAGTCCCAGGGACTTAGAAGTTGTAGCCTAGGTTGCCAAGAACTGGCTGTGGGTCAAAACCTCTGGGATCCCATTTTGTGGTAGGTGCACCACCCATGTTAGTCTATTTTAGTGGTTGGATTGGGATGTTCACTGGGGGTACGATTTGGCTTTTGACCCACAGCCAACTAACTAACATTGTGTCGTTTCCCCTTGCACATGTTTTGGTGTTCGACTTTGGGAACCTGGGCCGACGATTTGAAGGGGGTCCCAACAAAATGCGCTGATTGTCATGTCTGAGGTTAGTTTGATCTCAGTTGACATTTAAAATTCACTAAATTTGGGCCATACTCGAAGAATCCTATGGTTGGGGGCAACAGCTGCGATTGGATCTGAATGCAACTTAAGACTCTTCAATGGACATCACAGTGACATAGAAACATTCTCTCCAACCTGGAAGCTGACGGTCGGACGGTCCTCTTGAACAGGTCGTCTGTCCACTTTTGGTGGTTGGAGAGCGAAGGAGCTGGGGTAGGGAGCGAAGGAGCTACCCGTCGACCTTTTGGCCTTTTAGTTTCCCCGTTTTGGTCCAAGTTTTTCAACGTCCGCCAAGGTTCACCTTCTATTTCTGGGTCCCTAAAGGGGCAACTGAGTATTCAACCCGTGTGGGTTGCAGCAAAAACGGGTCGAGGCTGGGCATTTGGAGGTCTGCAACGGCCAGCGGAAAAGGGCTTAGGTCTCCAAACATAGGTGTCATGTTTGGCGGTTTTGCTTAAGAAATAGAAGGCTCTGGTTTACCCGGTGGTTTAATCATCTACCAGGGCCACCTATTTTCCAAAAAGGACACCTATGCCTCCGAACCAGCCGAAAGTGTTCTGGGGTCGATCAACCCTAGGCTCGTTGGTTTGGGGCAGCTTTCAGGAAGGGTTCAACAGGGATCCCCAGCCGTTGGGGATCACCTGCAGTTATTTTGTGGCAGAACAAACCGGAAGCAGAATCGGGAAGTATACGCTTTTTCTGTGTACCCGAGCGCAAGTACTGCGGCGACTCCAGCATATTCCGAGAGACAGCGATGAATCCGAATCGGGCCTGGAAGACCGGAAGACCAAAACGGCAAGGATACCCGAAATGTCAAGTTTTAAACCAGCATCCTACTGTGGATGAACGAGTTCCTGCACCACTTTGTAGATGGTTTATCCCAGTATTTACAGGGTTTCATCCATCTCAACTGCACCACCTAAGAAACCCTGGAATGATTTGGTTCCCCTCTGCATACCAACAAACAAGCGTCTGACCCATGGATTCAAAGTGGGGCGAAATGGATTTCGCAACCATCCGCAGTATGGCTGCGTTGTCAAATTTCCAACCCCAAAGATGCGTTTTGCATCGTGCTTGGGATGAACGTGGGAAAACACCTCACTTCCTGAGTTGGTGGACTTTAAACTTTTTGGAAAGACCATTTTAGTGGTAAATAAAAAGTTCAAACTTTTTTTGGCCAGTCAACTTGGGAAGTGAGACACCGTCCTTGGGGTGTGCTGAAAAGATTACCAAAGAATACTCACCAGGGAGGAGGCTGTGGCTGTTTTTGAGGGTTCCCCTTTATTGCGGTTTTTGAGGGGGTTCACAAAAAAAGAGACAGTCCCTATATGTCCCTTCTGGTTCTAAACATCAGCCAGAAATAGTAGTTTATTATTCATATTTTGAATTTTGCCCACACCCCAAGATGAAGTCAAGGAGAATCATGTAACAAAGAGTTGCTTGGGATCTGCAAAAGAAAAAAAACACCCCCCAAGAGCAGTCCTGCGATCCAACCGTCTCTTGGCGCGCCGCGCGCAGGCGCGCGCTATGGCTGGCTCTTTGGCTTCCAGCGGCCGGCAGCTCAGCTCGAAGCTTCTCTTGCTGGTGCGATAGGCAGGGAAGGAGAAATGGAATGAGCCTCGGGATTCCCTTAAATAGGAAACCACCAGTTGGAGGGTTTATAAGGGTCATTCCCTAGTTTTCCTCCAGCAAGATTTTATTGGCTTCTGGCAAAAGTCCACTTGTCGGGTAGGTGTTCCTACAACTCTCTAGGCCTCCTCCTTGAAGCAGACAGTAGGAATCAGATGCAGACTCTTCCATGTAGCAAACCCTTACCGTCCTTACCGTGAGTTGGCTTTTTTTGTCTTCTTTTTTCGTTGGTGCTTGGGTGTTCGATTCGCACAGTTAGCAAGTTGTTGGTAACCTAAGTTATTTCCCACTTATCAGTACCCCACTTACTTAGGGGTTTACCCTGACCACGGCCAAACATCCAAGTAGATCCCCGAATTCTACCCCCAGTATGATTGACAGCATCATAATTTCGGAGGTGTTAGCTGCTAGCTTATAATCACTGGCTGCTGGTTGGAAACTCCCCAACCCAAAGAGGGGAGCGCGTCGTTACCCGACCAATCAAAGCGGAAAAAGGGGGGGGGGGCGAGTTTCTCTCTCCTTGAAAGTGCTGTTTGATGCTTTATGGGGGAGGGGGGTATCAAGAATGGCAACCTGATGCAACCATCCAAAAATAAAGGTCCCCATTGTCGGGATACCTCCACATCTGAAAGGGGATGTCTATTTGAATTGAGGGTACGTACCCTCATACACACTGGGACTTCCCCAGCATTTTTTGATTGAGTTATACAGGGTGCTTCATTCCCCAACAACTGAAAGCTATGGATTTGGTTTCTGCCCAGATAGGCGACTTTGGGGCAGTTTGGGGCAGCTTCCGGGGGTTCCCTTTGGGCTGTTGGGGATAGGGAATCCTCCACTTGGTTGGAAAGGCGCCCCCATAACATGGTTGTTGTTGGGAAGCATTTTTCCCATTTTTGCTTATTGCGGTTTAGTGGTTGAAATCTTAACTTAACTGCTGAAAAATATGTTCTTGGTCCCCTTCCAACGTCAACCAAGAGGTGCCCCCATAAATCTACCATCCACTCAGTTGAGAGTCCATTGTTAGTGTATGTTAGTGGCCCTAAACGGTCAATCCGGTGGTGGATCGAAACGATTAAGAACGCATTCCAAAGATATAGGACACAAACATTTTGTATAAATGGTATATAGAGATGCGTCTTTCTGCATTTCGACATATCACAGTGATCAAAGCTCAGACTGGTTGGGGGAAGGTTTTGGGGACTCAGTTCTTCAGTGGCTCCCTTTTTCCCCTTTTTTTTCGGTGGCTGCCCCACTAAAATGGTCCGCCCCAAAAAGGGTTCCCTTTTTTTCAAGGGTCACTCAACAACTGAGGGGAGCAAGAAAAAGCCCAAGACTATGCTTGAAGCCGAGGAGGCGACCTTGAAAGTTTCATAGGATATAGGTCCCCCCCCCCCCCCCCCAAATCTTGAGTTCCAGAATAAGACCTGAGTTGGCGGCAAGGATCTCAGGATTGGGGGGCGGAGCTTTGGGGGGGAGCTTTGGGGGGGGGAAAAAGCATCCTAGGAAAGTTATGAGAGCTCGGGATTTGTGTTAGGAGTCGCTTGAAATCTGTGTGTGACATTCGGTGAAAAAAACAAGAAAGCTCTCTTAAGATCCTCGCTGGGGACAAATGCACTTGTGCATTCATGTGAAGGGTCTATTTAAGCTTCAACCTGTTCCTGCCTGGGGAATCGATTTCACTACTGGAAGGAGTTGCTCATTGTTTCCAGGGGGCTCTACTGCAAATGTAAGGAAAGCGTGGAGGTGCTTTGTACTGGGAATGACTCCATCAGTCAGTTTGTGAGGGTGCTTGCCTAAGCATGGCATTGAAGGGCATGCGACAGTTCCGGCAGCTCGATCCTGATGCCGTGATTTGCTATCTGTCTTGCACACGGGGGTGCGTCTCTGTACCCCTCATTTTTGTTGATTTATCATGTTTGGGATTTTCTTGAGGCTCCTCAAAAGATACATCTTGCCCATTTGACACATGGCTTGTTCCACCACAACAAAGGGAAACCACCATTTACAAGTCAATGTTCAGGTGTTTTTCATGTAAGGATCCCTGTCGAGGGATCATGAACATGGCACGTGAATTGCATGTAGCCATGAGATACAGATTTGATACAGCAGCAGGGGTCATTCGTCGAACATGGACGTCCTCATAGGCGTTGTGTTTGGCTTAGTTTGGCTGAATCTGGATCCGAAGGATCCCTCGTACTCCAAATTCCCACTTGATGTGACCACAATGTCAATCCCCAGAAAAAAAGAAGGAGGTGCTTGCCATGGAAAACCTGGTTCTCACAACATACCTGGGTGAATTATAGCGACATCAATTCACCCCAAATGGTGGTTTATGTGGGGAATAGGCCCCAACCACCTTATTTCAGGCTGGTGAAATACTATAATTCACCCAGAACATACGCCTAACAAAGCAGAAGGCTCACTTGGAGCAGGGCGTTGGCTGCATCGCCTTTGCAACCCCAAGACCCTGAACGCACTTTGCGGCTCCCATGCCGATTTGAAGGCAGTCGGGGTGGTTTCGAACTGTTGACTTGGCGGCTTGACGTCCGCGAGACTGAAACTTGGAGGTTTTTTAGGTTTGATGAGGGGTGTCCATTGAACCAACAAGTTAAGCTTTTGGCAAGAGATCAGAAAACGGACAGCCCAGTTGAAAAACCGGCCCTTCCCAGGTTGCTGGAAAGAGCCGCGAAGGCATCGTGAACAACATTGAGTATGCACCTTGGCAACATTTTCCACCGAGTCCTTAGAAGGGAATTGGGGGAGGGGTTTCGACCCGCGCAGATCTCCATTTTTTGTTTTTCCCCTTTTGATTCTTGGGATTGAGGGACCCCCACCCCCCTCGCCCCCCTACGGTAGGGGGATTTGGCAAATGTTTCCACGGCCAGAAAGGCGCGGCACCTGAAGCGAGGTCAAAGGGACCCGCTTCAATCGATTGACTTGATGCAGGACCCGAAGTGTCTTTTAGGTTTTGCTTGGGACTTGTTGGGGGTGCTTTTGGGGTCCTTGATGCTAGTCACAGACAGGTGGTTCAACCTAACAGGACAAGTCCAATGTTGACCAGGATTGGCAAGGGTCCATGTGGCTTGATCCATCTCAAGACCATCCCTTGCGCTCGTGTCTAGTCAGGTTTCGCCTGTTTGTCTCCAATCGTCCGTCCATGCATCCATCCGCCCATCCATCCATACATGCAGTCATTGCTTCATGCCATTGCCTCCATGCTATTCTAGTCAAGTCCAGTCCATACTTCATTCCATTCCACCCCATTCCATTCCATCTGATTTCATTCCATTACGTTGAACATTGGATGCCATGCCGTCGCATGCCGTTTCTCATTAGCGCATTTGTGGTGTTTGTCTGAATCCATTTACTCATGCATAAATTATCCATCTTACCCTGCGCATAGGACACCAGACACGTTGAAGGTACTAGATCGCACCACAGCAACAGTGTTGTTTCTCAAGAATGTCCTACTCCCCTTGAATCAGGTAGAGGTACATTCATCATGAGTTAGTTGGGTTCGGATTGGTTGTTTTTGCTATCATCATGTTGTCAGGACCCCTGCAATATGAAAACACACCTTTTTGTTTGAACAACAGCACATGCAATGTTCTTGTTTTGTTGTGATACTGCTGTTTGACACTGCCAGACCTAGCTTGCCCTTTCAACTTGCCTTATGGTAAGTGACACACATCCACCATCAGCCTGGTAGATCCATGGTATCTAGGTCTCCCCTTTTTGGGCAGGGTTCCCCTACTAAAGTAGACTGCAGAAGAAGAGAAAGACATCGGGTGCCCTAACCTGTAACCTCTCAAATCTGGAGGAAGGCATTGCTCAATCTCCGGCTCGGAGGTCTGGCCCCTGGTGGTGATGCGCGCCACTTTGGAGCGGGACAAAGGCGAGACGCAAGACAAGGCCGAGCCGAGGGGATCACTGGGCTCCAAACCACCAATCAGTGACTGTAGCTGATTTTGGGGGCTTGCTGTAAAGGGAAACTGAGAGGAAACCCGAAGTCCACATTTTTGGGGTCCCCCTATTTTGACACATGGGTGTGGCTCAAAATTAAACAGGAGCGGCAAACCGCAGGTGTTGGTCCATGTTTTCACTTACCAGGGTTCCATTCTGGTACCGGTTTTTTGAGCCACAGCCAGATCTGCTAAGTGTCTTGTTTTTTGTCTTTTTCCGCCGCTTAAGTTGGTAAAGGGCTGTGTGGTAAAGACCTGTTTGGCACCCTTGGCTACGCTACGGCCGTGGCTTGAGTTAACTAGGATTCGGGAACGCTGAAATAGGCGGTTTCCTTTGGATTTGGAAGCCTCAAACAGGTAGTTTGCGTTTGGTGTCCCTTCAAACCAACCTGTAAACCAGGTGAGCCGTAATCAAACCCGGGTAGATGAAGGTTAGTGAGGGATACTCCCCTTGCCATGAATCTCTGCGGATTTCCGCCTTCTTAATTCTTTACATGGTTCTGGGTAGGCCATTTTAATACCGGGTTTTGATTGTGACTCATCAGGTAACCCCTAATTGGTTTGGATTGGTTTGGATTCGTAAATGGGCTCCTTAACCGCCAAACCACCGGGCTCCAAACCACCAAACAACCGGAAGCTAAAAAAACACATCATAACCATGGTATGTGCGCTATATGCAGGCTGACTAACCACTTACCTGACGTAGAATGCCCCTCGAAGGGGGTGTCGCTGTCAACGATATCTCCGACTGGCCAGGGCCGCATGAGGGCGACGGAGCGCTCCGTCACCGGTGTGTGTTTAGTGTCGATTGTTGCCTAGGTGTTCCAGTGGTGCCCTTCTCTCCCCTTGTTTGGTTGGGAGGGTTCCCCTAATAAAATAGACTACAGAGAAAAAGAAGAACAACACAAAAAAAGGAAACAAACAGGTACCCTAACCTCTAACCTCTCAAATCTGGAGGACCTAGGGGTGTGTCTCAAAATCAAGGCTGGGGACAGAAGCAAGCAGTGGGTCCCTGCCTGAAGGCGGGGAGTTTTTGAGGTGGACGAGCTCCGGCGCACTGTGGCAGAGATCGGCCACAAAGGCTTCGAGTTCTACCTCAACAAGGTGACCCCGGGGGGGGGGGGGGGTCCGGGTCCGGGAGGGGAGAGGAGGGGGGGGTGGAGGGAGAGGTAGAGGGAGGAAGGGGGGGAAGGGGAAGGGCACAGAAGTAAATCGCCAGCAGCCAGCTTTGCCTTCTTTCAGTTGGTATATTTTGGAAGACCTGGTGAACCACGGCAAGTGTGCAATTAGCTTTTTTTTTTCACTCCGGGGTTGACATCATAGCCTTAGCAAAGGCACCCAAGACCCACAAACGATAACATGACCTTTGAGCGTCAAAGACGGCCCTAGGTTTGGAAGGGAAACCAAAAAGAAACCACACATGAGCAGGTCCTTCTCTGCGGGCAGCCTTTTTGTGGTGTTAAAGAGGAATGAGCTGTGTCCGAATCTAGATCTCATACAAACCCTGCATGTTTGGATTGTACTTCCCAAATCTTGGTAACAGCACGGCGGATCACTGACCTCAGTCTTGATTCAGGTGGGACCAACCCAGAGTCCATTGCTTGGCTTCCCATGGTTTCCCCAGGCTTTGACAAAGGCATGGAGGACTACTGGACTCCAGCAAATGGAAGCAGTCAGGTGACCCTCCTGGTTCGTGAGTGCTAAATGCTTGCAAAAACTACCGAAAGGGCAACTGGAGTAGGTCCAGTCGTGCTCTTCTCTCCCCTTTTTTGGTTGGGAGGCCTTCCCCTACTAAAATAGACGTTCTGAAAAAAATCGGGTACCCTTATTCTCGAACCTCTCTACTGGAGGACCTAGTGGAGCAGAGTTGATTGCTCGGAGTTGCGCAGGTGCTGCCGAAAGAGCTGAAGAAGGACAAAGACTTCGCCGCCGACTTCGCACTCGAGGACGTGCCATGGTGCAAGGCGGTGAGGACTGCCCTTTTGCCCTTTTCTTGAGGAGGGTTTCCCTACTAAAATAGACTACAGAAAAAAGGGTACCCCTTATTCTAATCTCTCTACTGGAGGACATATAAAGTAATTGCGTGCTTTTACCCATGATGAAGCCTCCTTGGGTGCGGTTCTTTCCGGTGCCTCCATTCACAATCTACGTCTTAACAATTTGTGGTGTTTTGTCATCAATTGTGAATCCCCGGTGAAGAGAAACAGCATACCTGGATCTTCTGAGGGAACGTAATTTCCGCCGTTTGGCCAAACTGCAGAAAATGTTGCCGTTTCCACGAATTCCAGCCGTTTCAATCAAAACTTGCCGTTTTGCGAACTTCCTGCAGTTTGGTTCAATGTCGGCAAAGCTGCTTTGCATCATTGCCCCAATCTAGTGCAGGCAAATGCGCCTGGAGGTGTGTGAAGGGTATGGCAGCTAACATGCCCAGATTGCAAAGTCGATTAAAAGGCTTCGGATAGCAGGATAAATCCTGCTACTGCCGCGCATCCCTGAGCAAATGTTCAAGCACGTGCGCAGGATTTGAGTCTGAGCATACTGTCATTCGTATCTGTCAATGGTGGCGCTCAAGAGCCCCACAGGGTCTGGAACCAACATCCTGAGAATTCCAGACGTGCGCGCGCAAATCAATTTTTTTGAAGCACATGTAATTGTTCTTTGCAAGTTGACGTGTTAAGAAGTTAAGAAGTGTTTATTCAGGAGGATATGCGAGTTTTGTAGCTTAAGCTCCTCAGTTTTCTTCGAGTCGCAGACACCCCTCGCACCCTCTCAGCACAGCACGCCACCAACATGAATCAAATCACCAGTTGGCTTCTAACAGTGCCAACATCAGCAAAGATACATTTAAGTTTAATTGCATTTAATTTGTTGTGGCTGCTTGCTCATACTCTTGCCAAATATGACTGCAGCCAGAGTACTGACCGACAGTCATTTCCGAGGACAGCCCTTACAACAGTTTGCTTATGTTTGCTCCCTGGGAGAGCCCACGTGATAGAGCAGCGTGTGAAGTGAACCGGCAAGCGCTATGAATGTGGTTCGCTAAAAATCGCCTTTTGGCCGCAAATTATCGCCGTTTGGCCGCAAATTATCGCCGTTTCGTTTTTGCAATTTTGGACGCAGTTGCCTGAGTCTTTCCAAGGCAACACAACTCGGGGTCTTTTCTTTCTAGGGCTGCGATGGCAAGCCCAGTTGCAATTCAGAAATTGACGCTTCCCAGGTGTGTGCAGCAGTAAACAAAGCCATCCAACAGCAATCACGGCAACTGCAACTTACATTCTTATGTGTTGGCATGGGTCCCTCATATTCGTTTCTCACGCTCCCAACCTTCTTGGCTTGCATGCAAACCAGCATAAAGCGGATTGGCCTTCCATCCTAGAGTGCTGTTAACCACTTTGCAAAACTTGCCCTTCTCAAGTTAGGAAGGCATTTCAAGCTAAACATGCGCCACGTTTTAGTCGCAAATGGTCTCAACAACTCAGCAAAGATCACTTGACATTGTGTGATTCCTGAAGCCATTAGAGATCTTACCACTCCCACTGTGGGAGTTGCTTGAACTGGCTATAACCTTCGCCGCGCCACTGCAGTAAACCAGTTCATGACCCAGTTCTGCGCCTGCAACAAGTGGGTGGATGCTGTTTGCTGGACCTTCAATAATCGAGAGAGGCGCGATGAAGGAACAAAAACATAGATTACTGCGGCGCTAGTGCTGAAAGTCAAGTGCATCACATTCGACCAGCACCTTGTAACCAGCATACTGGCATGAAGAGCCAGCGCCACATGACCTCGAATATGCACCCTGATGCTGAAAAGAGGAAAAGCGCAGTTTGCATCAAAATGCGCCGTCTCAACTTAAAACATGGTTGTGCCCAAAACTGCTGAAATTATGCACCTCTTGGAAGATGCAGGTATGAACACGGGTGAGCAATAGCACAGTTAATCTTCAGAAGCTGATTACAGAGAATATAGGTCATCAATAAAAAGCAGCACAATCTGAAGTCAGTTACGAGCTTCTGTTTGCATGTCTTGGAAAGTAATTTCGAATGATGGATGACACTACATCATCTCTTCCTTAATCTTCATTCATCCCTGACTTGAGGATTGGATTCCTGATTTCAGGTAGGTGACCGTGCGGGCATCCGGATCCGGCCTCTTGATTCCTTTTTTCATGGGTTTGATGAAGAGACCTTGAATGTCAGATTTGAGAGGTTCTGAACATGGTGGACCCTTGCTTAAAGAGTCATATGAAGACTCCGGACAGATTATGTTGCAACTTCTTCAGCTAGTTCTGTCAGTCCATGTGCCGTGCATCTCTGCTCGCCACCTTTGAAGTTTGGCATTCTGGACCCGTCGATGCTGCTTCCCAACGCCGCGGCGTGTTAAAAGGACATCCCAGATGGCAGGGTCGCTGTCTTTGACCGAAGTGCGATGACAAGTTAAAAGGACCCACGAAAGGATGTGGGAAAATGATGGCTCGCCCTCCGGTTTTGCTGGGGAGATTGGAGCTCCCGCCCCTCATGTCCCTACCAGTTCGACCAAACCTCGCATGGGGTTTGATCAACATTCCCTTCGAACCCCAATGACCATGGACCCCCAATGGGTAACTGTTCTATTTTAGTGGGACATATCATCTTTTTAGTGGTTTTCCAACCAATGGTCATCCCATGTAAATTACCTTTTGATCAACCCCCCTAACTTGGCAAGCCATCGACCCACCGGGTTTGAGTCCGAAGATATGGCCAGCTCCCCCACGCACGTTGTGGGCTCAGACCGAATGGGGAACTAGAAAATGGGTGGCTTTCCTTTTTTGATGGGAGGGAGGGGAGGTGGGAGGGAACCCAAATTGCTTCTTATCAAGCCCTTAAGTATTGAAACGCCGTATTTGGGACTTACTTCCATTTGCTTAAGAATATGTTTTATTTTTTGTATCTTGGTGTTTAAAGGAATCTATCACTGCTGGAGCGATTTTTTCATTTTTCCGGGGGCTTAAGGAAATGGAAGCAGATGATTCCAGCTGTGGAAGGGTCCGTCTGAACGTCTTCAAAACACGGGGATTGATGAACGTTAGTAAGGGATACTCCCCTTGCCATGAACAGCTGCGGAAATCCGCCTTCTTAATTCGTTACATGGTTCTGGGTAGACCATTTTGATACCGGGTTTTGATCATGACTCACATGTGAGTATTCCAAGGGCAAAGCCCGTTGTTGGGCCGATTTCCCTGAGAAACGTCCGCCGGCTTTATGACAGCCAAGGAGAGCCGATGGAACAAGGGCTTCTTCAGGCATGGCGTTCGCAGTTCCGAAGTCCTCCTTTTGAAGTGGGCGGCTTTGCGTGTGTTTTTTTTTGGTGGGTTCCCGCAGGGGCTTTGGATTTTTTGGGGCCGTGAATTTGAGTTGGGGCTCCCGTTGGGCTGCCAGTTTTTTTTTTTGTTTTCCCCGTAGTCAGGGTGAGCTCATTGAGTGTCCATGACTCATATCTCCGGCTCGAGCAGCTCTCTCTGCTCTGTGCTCAGCATGGCCCTCGCCAGGGGCTCCAGTACGGTGGCCCAAATAATTCAAGTAGGCCTGGTAAGCTCAACCAGGTGGAACAATGGATTTGTTTGATACGTTCAAACGTGTTTTGTGGTTGGTTTACCAGTATTTGGGGCATCCGCTCCATGCAAAGCTTGCAGCTCCTCCCTCTAAGCGGATCTACCGCGTCACTACGTGCAGGTCTGCCGGCGAGTGTGGTTTGGTTTTGTCCGGATTCCCCTGGGTTGCAAATCAACCCCTGAAAAATAAATGGGAGGGTCAACCCCTCAACTCCCCCCTCAAAGAACTGATGAAAAACCAACCCAGGTTTCTTGAGGGGGTTTCTGCTCGCTGGAAGCCCATGGCCAAGCCAAGATCAGGCTTCCCGGGGGCGCGCACCCCCCCTCAGATTTGTTCATTCCAACCACCTCCCCAGGTTCTGGAAGTTTGCCAATTTAATAGCAGTAAGCAAACAAATTCCGACGTTTCGGCAAATCCACTCGGGAAACGAGGAGGTGGCTGACGTATTGTTTGGCCAATCAGGTTTCAAGCGTCGCTGATTCTCTAACGGGTTGGGACAGGATTCACTATGATTCCCCACCCGTTTTCCAACTTAAAGCGCAGGTTTAGGGGAACCTGCTTCACAATGTGTGCCTTTGGTTGTTTGATTTGTTGATTTGTTGTTTGTTCTGTGTTGCTGTTCTTTTAGCAATGACTGGACTCTGACTGTCACACCGTTGCCGTTGCGACCTGTGACATGGAAACACTTCTTTTCGGAAAGACCCGCGCGCCAGGCAGTGAGGTGTTTATTTATGGTTTCTTTGGGGGGGGTGCCTTTTGCTCGTTACAAGATACTTTTTTTTAGGAAAGACCCACGCACCACGCCAGGCAGTAAGGTTCTTGTTTATTTGTTCTATGGTTTCCTTGGGTGTGGTGTGTTTTTTATTATTCTTTTTTTAATGGAGCCGCATTTGTCTTGGGATACCGGCTATGAATGAGGCAACTGGGGGATGCCCCAGGCGTCCCTCGTACCGGTGAGCAAGCAAGCTGGCATTTGTTTGGAGATGGATCATCCTGAGGCATAGCGAGTTGGAATCACAATCCGAAAAAGGTTCTTTGAAGAGATCCATATTTGTTCTTTGCATTTTGCTTGGATGGTAGGACTTTAACTTTTTGCCAACTAATGGGTTTTCCATTAAACCACTAAAAGTTAAACTTTTAGCAGGGGAGAAGAAAGCAACCGAGTGTTCTAATTGGATGAGGTTTTCACTGCTTGGTCTAAGGGCAGAAAGGCGTGTACAAGCCGCGATGACTGCAGGGAATGCCTTCCATCTGGGGGGACGCGAAACTAAGCAGTTGGATATTTATTCAATGCAAAGACGACAGAAATGGGACCCAGACCTCCAATGTTTTTGTTTTTGTCTTGGTGCTCGAAGGGCAGGGAATGAGAAATGGAAAATGACCCCGAGAAAAAAATATATCCAACTGCGGGTTTCCTTTCATACCCTCAAGCAAGTGTTCCTAATTTCAGGCTTGTGGTGGATCACTCGGAATTGGTTTCTCCAACCACTTCTGTGATACTTTTGGGGATCCCGCTTTATATGAACAAAATAGGCTTTGGGAATCCCTTTCTGTTGTATCACAGAAGTGGATTCCATTCCCCACAGCCCTGTTTTTGAGGGGTTTCCCTGCAAAATCTCGGCCACGAAAGGGCCGTCCTTGTTCGCGGCCACAAAAGGGCCATTGGTTCGGGGCACGCTCAGCCCTTCTGCAGGTGGCAGAAGAGGGTCTACTCCATGGTGACTGGCATTGGCTTCCCGGCAAAGGGGAGTTCAGGGTACCAGACAGAGCTTGTTCTTTTCTGAGTCGGTCCCCCTTTCCGGTTGGTTTAAATGGAAACCAAGAGGAACAAGTTCACCATTTCCTGGGGTCCGTGCTGACCGTTCAACAATTTCTCAAAGCTTGCCACGTCCTGATGAGACAATCAGCAAATTTAGACCCCCCCCGTTTGACGCAGGGTTTCAACACGACACGACATCAACATGTCGAGAGAAGTTTGCCTTGTTTGTTGCTTTTGGAAGGCGGTTTTTCGAGCAGAACTGTTTTTTGTTTGTTTTTTCTCCCCCAATGTGGGTATGTCTGTTTGGTTGACGGTGCCCTTGTTCAAGGGAAGCCAAATAGTAAGCTGCCCATGTGCAAAATCCGGCTTCCGTACAGAGACCAACCCAGGTTTGGCTCACGACCTTTAAACTCTCGGAGCTCTCACCAAACCCCCAGGGCCATTTGCCTTTGAAGCCAATGACCCTATACTCACTTGCCCAAAGCGAATCGACCTTTTGACCTTTTGGATTCCCCTTTTTGGCTTTTCCATTTTTAGTCATGGCCCCAAAAGGTTAGCCTTTTATTTCTGGGTCCTTTGGGCAACTGAGTATACCAAGTTGGCACCCGGTGGGACGGTTTACTCCCCTGCAAACTGACATGGAATCCGGAAGCACCCATGTGACAATGTGTTGAGGACACTCCTCTTACGTGTTAATTGTCAGGGAAGCATGCCGCATACCGGTTCATGAACTATGTGCCAGCAAACCCTCCGGTTCAGATACGGCTTTGGTAGGTATGGGGGCAAGCACCGCAGAGGCATATCCTGCCTCAGCTTGTAAGCATTCACACCTCCAGGCCCCCAGGCAAATGCTAAGCTTCATTTGCTTTAAAACAAGTTCCGCTGTGGTGGGTTTGTAGCGGGAATCTACTGGACATATGCTTATTTATTTTTCAGGGGGCCTAACCAAATGGAGGCAGCTTGAAAGTTTGGTCACTTCGGTCGTGCAAAACGACAGATTTATTGCCAGGCGAATGGCTTACTATTAGTGGTGCTGGGGGCAGCGAAGTGCGTGAACCGAGACTTACCTTCTGGGTTGGGCCCCTAGAGGGGCCCAGACTAAAGGCTTACCTGTTCAATTGTTTAACACATTTTAAGTATTTTTCTCTCCAACTTGTAGTATTCAACGAATGACAAGTAAACGATGTAGCAGCGGTTTCCTTTCGCTTTATCGAGCAAGTAAGCTCGTCTCGCTTTTGCCGAGAGCCCTCGCTTTCCCTTTCCAGAAGCTCACTCGAGTTCATGGACTTTCAACTTGTTGGGTTTGCATCATTTTAGTGGCAAGCCACAAGGATCCCCCAGGCGTGATTTCCAAAAAAATCACCTGGAATTTCCAGGCGTGATTTCAAAATATGCGATTCAAAATGGACCCCACAAGTTTGGACCTTTTTGCCAATCCACCCACTCAGTTGTTCAGTGGCTCCAATTGTTTCCCCTTGTTTTTGGTGGCTGCCCCACCAAAATGGTCCAAGCCCCCAAAAAAGGGTTCCCATTTTTTTTCCAGGGTCACTGAACAACTGAGAAGAATTGAGGAAGTGCTACAGTGTTGGGCGGATCCGGCGGATTCGAGGCGTGGAAGAGATCCTTTGGGACGGGAAGCCGGTGCCGCAGCTCCCCGGGGCTGGGCGCTTGGCACGAGACTCCGGCGACGCCCGCAGACGAGCAATGCGGGGGAAGCAGGGAGCTGGGTGATTTTTTTTCTTATTTGTCTAGTATTTTTTGAGACCTCGTTTCCATTACTGGACATATTATTGTTTTTGTTTGAAGACCCCGTTTCTTTTAGTGGGCAATATTTTGTCGGGTATGTTGCTTTAGATCTTTACAGGAGATCGATTCCCGGATGTCCGTTTTCCTCGATTCTGGGAATCCCACACTTCTATGCAGATGCGAAACGATTCCCATAAGATGCGTCTCAAGAGCTTTCGGTGGTTTCCTTCTGGAGAATTTTACGACTCTTAAGCAATGGGGACCGACAATTTGTTGATGGTGTTGTTAAGTTCTTGTTTTAGTTACTATTTTCCACATGCAGAACATACACAGCCCCCCCCATCCCCGAGCTTTGCGGTGTTTGTTTTACTGTTATGATGATTATGCAAAAAGCACAGCCCCCCGCCCCCCCCCCCCCTCCCCCGCCCCTATGGCATTCCCTTCTGGACAAAATAAGGGGTCCGACTCCGGATCTCTCATGGTCCTTGCCCATGGTGTGAGAGCCTTAGGTCCTTGCCATTGCCATTTGTTGGTTAGATCGATTGCAACCCATGTTCTGAATAGATAGATTGAAACAACGCGATAAACTGTGGATAGATTGCCACACAAGACATATAGATAGACAAAATGTCTACCAGGGAGCCCAGTGGCAGACCTCGGTTCACCACCTGACCTGGAGTCTTCCTTGAATTCTTACTGGGGCCACGTCTCTCAAGCATGAAATTACACATCCAACCATGTTGGAATTGAAACTTTCTCAAAATGGTGGACCCCCAAACTGGTTGACTCAGTTGTTCAGTGGAACCCTTTTTCCTTTTTTTTGGTGGCTGCCCCACTAAAAATGGTCTTCCCCAAAAAGGGTTCCCTTTTCTTTCCAGGCACACCGCATCAGCGCGTGTCTGACTGGGTTCGGGGTGAGATTTTAAGGGTTGCTTGCCCCCATTCAAAGAATTGCAGTAAAACAACCTAATTTGGATGACAATCCTGACTGAACGGTAAAATAACGCTATGGTGGTAACAGAACCCAACCTACTGGTTTTTATGGTGGTAGCTGAACCGGGAGATGGTTTGCATTCTTCCCTCGTTTTACTGACGAAAAGGCCTCCGGGGTCTGAATTGCTCAACTTCCCGTGAAAACTTCGGAAGTTCTTCGGCGTGCAACTGGCGTTCAATTCCAGAGCTGTTCACAGAGACCTGGCCGACTGGCCGACTGGGCGACTGGGCGACTGGGAGCCTGGCCCTGGAGCCTTGGAGCGACGAATCGCCAGAGGGAGAAGGTTGAGACTGTCAATGCACAGCTTGTTTTTTTTTTGAGTGCTTGTCCTCCATTTGCTGAAGTGAATATGTTTGTTTACTTTCCCTTGTTGGTGTTAAAAGGGAATCGATTTCACCACTGGACATATTTTTGTCTTTTGCCGGGGGCTTCAGCAAATGGAAGTTGTGCGATCGTGAATCATTCACCATCGTAAGATCGTGAGATACGAGGCCAAGGTGTAGAAGCCTGGTGGAAGCTCATCCGTCGATACGATCCCACCACAGGTGGGAGAAGAAGCACGATGCTTCGACATGTCCTCACTCCACTCCACAGTCCGGCCAGGCAAATGGCCGTGTCGTTGTCCTTTGGAGTTGGTACTCTTTTGGGGTGGTTTTAAAGGGAAACCAAAAGGAAAAGCCAATTTGGGGAATCCTCTAGAACAGGCCCAACGGGTTTCCATTGAAGCTAGAGTTAGGTTCGACCTTTTGCTATTGTCGTTGTTTGCGGGGTCGAAGAGAAGGGTTTTGGGATACTGCGCGCCAGCGGGTGCAGTTCGATCTGGATCTCCTTGACCTGTTGGTTTTGTTTTTTTTTGTTTTTACAAGTCTGTTTCCGAGCTGATTAAAAGGGAAACTACAGGGAACATCGCCTTTTTTAACTTGCTTGTGCTGAGCGGGAAATGAGGAAATGACCCCTGTGGTTTCCTTTCAGGGAATCCTTCCAGTTCTCTTTCTAGGTCCCCCAGTGCCGGTTCCCCTACTAAAATCGACCGAAAAAAGTTGGTAGCCTCATTCTAACCTCGCTGGAGGAGGACCTACTGTAGATGGACGAAATCCTGCACCACCTAAATATTCCCTGGAATGATGATTCACCTGTACATACCAACAAAAAATGGTTTCAAATTGGTGCAGGATTTTGTCCATCCACAGTAGCTTTGTACACATCAAACCAGGGCCACCAAGGTCAGCTACGCTTGGGCACTTTGGCAGCACCCAGGGGTTTGGTGCTTCGCCTGGCAGTTTCGCACCTGGGAGTGTCTTTTTTGGTTTTCTACCACACAGTAGTTTTCCTGTTGGTGTCCCTTTAAAACAAAACAAACCGAGGGGCACCCAACGCAATGGGTGTGTCTGTTATTGAGGGTACCCCTTTGGAGTGGTTTTGAAGGGACACCCGAAGCCATTTTTGGGTTTCCTACTAAAAAGATACACCCAACAAATTGTATCGAGGGAGTTGGGGTGCTGTTTCTCGTGTGGCTCAAAGCGGCCAGACATCCATCGGCCATTTCAGTAGGTGGATTTACGACCTGGTTCTAAGGCTCTTAAATAACAAACAAGGATACTAAAAAAAAGGCTTGGGTATGGGTATTTAATTACCAGAGTTCCATTTTGGCACTTCGACGTGCACTCACGTATATTTTGTAGCCATGCTTGTGGAACCAAACGTCAATGGGTTTGGAGCGCTCATGTCTGGGGTCGCCGAAATGATGGTTATACTGTGGATGGACGAAATCCTGCACCACTTAGAGACCATGGGAAATAATTGTTTGATTGTATTTACAGGGGAATCATGGTTCCAGGGTTTCTTAGGTGGTGCCTAAGAGGATTTCGTCCATGCACAGTATTTCAGGGTAGACTAAGTTTGAAGGTGTACCCCAGATGTGGGCCCAGATGTGGGCCTAGTTTATGAACCCCGAGTATAATCGGTTATCAGGTAACCTGTATTTGACCTGGGGCTTGTTGAGAATAAATAAAAAAAAGCCTACCAAGCCAAACAAGCAAACCACCGATTTGGCTCCAAACCATGCTTTTTGGAGGGATGCTGAATTTTGGAGAGCCACCTAGTTTGTCCATTTGCCTGAGTCCCCTGCATGGAACAAATGATCAAATATGTTCAGTAGTGAAATTGATTCCCTTTAAAACCGGGGGAAAGTATAAGAAACACATCATTTCAGAAAATGGAAGTCATCAAGCATCGCATACCACAAGCTGATTGCACCAAAGAGAAACATCGGGGGTCCACTTTGGGGTCCATCTAGGTCCCCAGTAGTGCCCTTTTACCCTTTTTTTGGGGAGGGTGAAAAACAGTTGGTACCCTCAGCTCAAACCTCTCTACTGGAGGACCTAGCCTTGCTTCCGCTGGAGTGGTTTGGGGATCTGGGCACTCACTGCCGCCAGGATGAGCTGCACTCGTCCAAGCACATGCAGTCGATGCTCGGTCTTGTCGGTCGTTTTGTGCACTTGTTTGTTTCCTTTGTTTGTTTGGTTGCTTGTTTGTTTGTTTGGTTGGTTGGTTGATTGTTTGTTGTTGTTTCGTGTTTTCGTGTTTGTGTGTTTGCGTGGTTTGATTGTTTGTTTGTTTGTTTGTTTGTTTGCTGACTTGCTTGTTTGCTTATGTATTTAGTTTGTTCTATTATTTGTTTGTTGTTTGTTTGCTTGATTGCTTGCTTGTTTGCTTGCTTGTTTCTTGTTTGTCTTTGATCGTTTGGTTGGTTGGTATTTTGTTGCTTTAAACAAAATATGTTAGCTTGTTCAGTTGTGTGTTGCTTTGTTTATTTTGTTGTGTGTTTGATTGTTTGTTTGATTGGTTGGCTGTTTGTCGGTTTGTCTGTTTGTTTGTTTGCTTGCTTGTGTTTTGTTTGATTGTGTGTTTGTCTTTTGTTTGCTTGCTTGCTTGTTTGTGTTTGGTTATATGCGTCTTTGGCGTTGTAGCGTTTTACTTTCAGGCAAGCTTCATTTGGTGGTTTGGGGATTTGAACTCCTGGGGCTTGAAATGGTTTAAACAGCGCCTACCAGGCCAAAATCAAAAGGGAAGCTGGCACTTCGCTTCATTTTCGGGCTGCAAAGAACAAGGAGACTCCGAACCAAGGGGGGTTCCTATTGCCGGCGCGAGTGGGAAGTTCTGAGACGCGGCGGGCTTTTTGGTGGCACATCTCGCCAGCTTCAAGGTCGAGCTACCTTCAGTCGGATACCAATCCGGGTAATGTGGACCCCAGATTTAAGCCGAGCCGGCCCGATTTCCAACAGGGCGTGTTCCCATCCAACCGTGGCGTGATTCCCTAAGGGGACACCCCCCAATCAAAATCAATCAGGATTTTGTGTTGACATTCCAGGTCCCCAGGATTGCCCTTCTCTCCCCTTTTTTGGTTGGGAGGGTTTTTCTACTAAAATAGACGTCCTGAAAAAGATGGCACCCTTATTCTAACCCCTCTACCGCAGGACCTAACATTCTATGTTTTTCTGAGTTGTTTATTTTCACTTCTTGCCCCTTGCCCGATCTCGAGAAAACCCGGTTCCTCTTCGCTTTTGGTCGGGGGGCTCGCTCCGTTCGAGGACTGTCAAGAAGATCCTGGGGCACATGGTGCGGATGCTTGAAGAGTGGCGAGTACTTGGCGCGTTTCTGGAAGAACCGGGAGTTTGTCACGGCAAGTTCCAGCTTTTTGAGTAAGGGGGTGGGGTATATGTTGAAGAACCTGGAGTTGTCCGGCAAATTCAAACCTTTTGAGTCAGGAGATTGGGAAGAACCAGGAGTTATCCATGGCAACTACCACCTTTTGGAGTACAGGGGGACTTTGAAGAACCCGGAGTTTCCATGTCAGGGGGTGGTGTGTGTGTGTGTGTGTGTTTTATGTTGAAGAACCAGGAGTTGTCCATGCAAATACCACCTTTCGAGTCGGGGGGGGGGGGGGTATACTTTTTTTGGAAGATTCAGGACGTTTCCCTGGCACCTGCCACCTTTTTTAGTCAAAGAGTTGTAGATTTGAAAGAACCAGAACGTTTCCATGGCAAAGAGCACCTTTCGAGTCAGGGGGCATATTTTGAAAAACCGGGAGTTTGCCACGGCAAATTCCAGCTTGTTGAGTAAGGGGGTGGGGTATATTTTGAAGAACCTGGAGTTGTCCGGCAAATACAAACCTTTTCAGTCCGGAGATTGGGAAGAACCAGGAGTTGTCCATGGCAACTACCACCTTTTGGAGTCAGGGGGTTGTGGTAGACTTTAAAGCACCTGGACGTTTTCCATATCAGGGGGTGGGGTGTATGTTTTTATGTTGAAGAACCAGGAGTTGTCCATGCAAATACCACCTTTCGACTCAGGGGGTGGGGTATATATTTGTTTGAAGAACCAGGACGTGTCCATGGCAACTATTATCAGGGGGCCGAGTGGCAAACACCACTTTTGAGTCACGGTGGGGGCATATGTTGAAGAACTAGGAGTCTGGCCACGGCAAGCTCCAGCTTTTTGAGTCTGCGGGTGGGGTATAAGTTGCTTGTTTGAAGAACCAGGAGTTTTGCATTGCAAATACCATTTTTTCCAGTCGGGGCACGGGGCATAGTGTGATTTTTTAGTCAGGGGTTGGGGTAATACCACCTTTTTGAGTCAGGGCGTGGGGCATACTTTGCAGAACCCGGGCTGTTCAGTGCTAAATGCCACCTGTTTGAGTCAGGGCGTGGGGTATATGTTGGAGTCTTCCATTGCCGAACTCCCACCTTTTGAATCAAGTAGGGGGATCTAAAGACGATCATTCTACGGCGCTGAAGGGCCCCGCGAAGTTTCGGACCATGTTGTTCTTGGGGTTTGGGGAGGGGCAAAGCGAAAAAAGGATGGAAGGACAAGCCGCCATTGTTTTTTTTTGGGGGGGTCTACGTATGGGAAGGAAGTTTCGGAGAAATCTGGTGGCGGGTTGGGCTGGAAGTTTGCTAGGGCCCTCATTCTCCATGCATCGGGGTCTGAGACTCCATGTGGGTCAAATTTTGTCCTCACCCCGGCCCCCCCCCTCCCGCCCCCCCCCCAAAAAAAAATTGAGGTGTCCTTTCGGTGTCGCTTTAACTCAGTTGTTCAGTGGCTCCAATTCTTCTTCCTTTTTTTTGGGTGGCTGCCCCACTAAAATGGCCCACGCCCCAAAACAGGGTTCCCATCCTTTTTTTTCCAGGGTCGCTGAACAACTGAGCTAAGGCCTTAGAAGAGGACATACCCCTCTGGTCGCTTGCTCCTGTGGCCCGCAAGAAGCCAAGGCGAGGTGTCCCTTGCCCCACTTTAGTAAGATATCGGTGGCTCACAGAAGCACCCCAGTGCTCCAGCAGTTTTTCTGGGCTCCAAAATTTGGTTGGAAGGAATGTCTTCAAGCTCTTTGGGGGAGGGACATTTCTCGAACAACTCAACCCCAAACATGAAACCAGTTTGCTTGTTTTTTGTTTCATTTTACGGGGATCGATTTGTCCACTGGTCCGGGACCCACCCGCCCGTCCGAAAACATGTCCCCCCGGTTTTCTTGGGGGTCGTCCGAGCGTCGTCCCGTTTCGCGGGGGGCCGACGCGAGATCCGCGCGGGCCGTTCTCCGAGGCCGCGTACAAGAAGGCCTCGGAGGCCACGGTGGACCCCTCCGCCAAGCGCCGCGCCCAGTCGAAGCGAGCGCGGAGCGGGCGAGGCGGGCGAGGCGGGCGAGGCGCCGAAGGAAGCGGTGGAAGCGGTGGAAGCGTGGGTTTGGTCTGGGAGGGTGGGGGGGGGTTGTTCTGAGGGGGGGGGGACGTGCTCTGGCGCGGGGGGGTGTCAGAAAAGTGGGGGGGTGGTTCCAGTTCACCCACTAAAAGTTGTCGACTTCTGGCAAGAAGATCAGTTTGGTCAGAGAGTGGGGTGGACAAATAGCTAGGTGGGCGGTTTTGGGGCTTGGGGGGGCTGGTTTGGAGGTGCTTTGGGTGGTGGCTTGGGTGGTGGGGAGTTTTTTGGTTGGGGAGGGCTGTGGGCCGAAGTTTACACTCCAGGACTCCAGGACCTAGAAAGTTGATCTGCGGTTTCCGAAGCCGAGCGGAGCTGCTCCGAGGAACGGGCAGGTGAAGCCCAGCTTCTTCTTCTTTTTTTTTCCCGGGAGAAGGGAGCTCCTGACCTTAGCCCTAGGGGGTTTTAGACCTTTCCAACTTTTTTTGGGTGGCTGCCCCACTAAAATGGTCCAAGCCCGAAAAAGGGTTCCCTTTTTTTCCAGGGTCACTGAACAACGAGAGTGAGCTCCTTACCCCTAGGGCGTTTTAGACCTACCTGGATCTTCGATTCGCCAAGTTGGTGGCTCGGAATTTGGTAAAACCCCCCGATAGATCTGACAGCAAGGTTAACCAAACCCCCCTGAATCTAGTACCACCTGAGTTGCAGCCCGCTAACAGGATTAACCCCACCGAACGGGGGACTGAAACATGGGTTGTAACCTCGGTTCCTCGCTGCTTCCTACCTCGGAGCACCGAAAACAGCAGCCAGCCAGCACACCTAGATTTCAGTCCCGCAATGAAGTGGGCGGCTCGGCTTTTTCTTGGAGCGTTTTGAACAGGGACACCAGCACAAAACACGAACGCCCTGCCTTTGTGTGCAAGTTCAACCGTGATCATTAGTTTGCCAATTGCACAACGAGTTTCCTGCTAGGTCCCCCAGCTAGGTGCCCTTTAAACCCCTTTTTGGGGGGAGGGTTCCCCTACTAAAATAGACGTCCTACCTAGCCTTTGGTTGGGGTGGCATGTGCAGGACATGCACCCCGAGTTGAGTTTGAGAGGTTGCGCAAGCCTTTTCAGCCGCACACTCTCCGGGCTATATAGGTACGTCTCAAAATAGGCCCAGTTGGCCAGTGGCGCCCTTTTCCTTTGTTCCCCTTTTTTTTCCGGGGGAAGGGTGCTGATTCCTTTAAACTCAACCAATCAAAAACGGATGCCCTTTTTTCCCATGGAAATCCACTGGGCATCTGAGTAGGGAACCCCGAAAAAGGGTGATTTTCATGTGGTGTTCCTTTAGCATGACCCCAAAAAGGGTACCCTCTTAAGAAGCACACCCCAAAACTTACACTTGAGTGCTGTTCAACATGGGGATCCTTTTAGTGCGACCCCCTAAGGGAAGAGGACAACCATTCGGCTCAAGCTTTCGGTTGCTTCTTGCTTCAATCCTTGTTCCGTCGCAACTCGTCAGGTCAAGGTCCAGGTGTCCCAATTCTGCAGCGTCACTTGTGTTGACACTGTGGATGGACAAAATCCTGCATCACCTAAGAAACCATGAAAAAGCATTGTTTGTTGGTGTTTACAGGGGAATCGAATCATTCCAGGGGTCCTTAGGTGGTGCGTTGGGGATGGATTTCGCAATCCACAGTATGTGGGTTTCAACCTCACCCAAAACACCCACCCCCTTAAAAATGGAATTGCGGGAGGGGGGTGACCCCTGGAATTCCATTTATAGTTCCATTTCTTTTGTAAGGGGAAGACTAGATAACTGGAATTGTGGACCCCCCACCCCCATTCCCCCTTTTGGTAGGGGTGATAAACAGGGTTATTTGGTTTTAATCTCCGGTTGATCTTGGAATCATGACAATGTCCGGCCAACTCGACCTAGTCTTTGGGTGTGTCTTTTCAGAAAGGACCCCCCTTCACCCCCTCCCCCGAAACGCAAAAAACAAAACCACAACAACAACAACATATAATGGTGGTGTTCCTTTTGGTTTTCCTTTACGCCAACCCCCACAAGAGTACCCTCAAAAAAGACAGACCCAATGTAAAAGCAATACAGGAAGCAACATATGTATTAATATATACATATATATACATATATATGTTACGTACATGTATATATACATTATATATATATGTATATTACTAGTTTTCTGGCGCCAGCAACTGCCTGGCATCGAATCGCGGCTGAGGCGTTTCAGATTTATCCCATGGGTCTGGCCCCCCAGAGATGAGTCTGGGGGATCTGCGGCTGAGTCGTTTGGTTTGTTCTGCAAACTTCCATTTGTCTAGGGGTTGGTTCCTTTTCCATTCGTTTCAATCATCGTTCTGCTCAAAAACCAGCCGTTTCCCCTTGGTTTTCTGGAAAGGATCCCTGGACAGAGTGGGGAAGTGTCCCCTAGAATTTGCCTAGCCTAGGAGCCCAAGACCTGGAATACGAAGGCCTTTCACCCCCAAAGGTCTCAAATGATGAAAGAGGTCTTGGGCTCCTGGGGTATTGTTCATCCCTTTGTTGGTTTGAAAGGGAATCACTACTGGATCGTTTTTGTTTGTTTCCTGGGGAACTTCGCAAATGGATGAGAATAGAACAAGAGAAAGGTGCCTGTGGCATTTCCAACAGACAACAACAGCTCAATGTTGTTTCTTGACAGACCCTGTTGGACCAAGTACATTTGTTTTAGGAAACAGCTGTTGAAACACCTGTTGTAATTTTCGCGAATGTCCAGGAGGTACGCCTGTCGGATGTGTTTTTGTTAAACCAACGGACAACTGCCCGCTTTCGCTTTCCGGATGCCACATCCCATTTCCCCAGAAGCCAAAAGCAATGCA
This sequence comes from Effrenium voratum, assembly GCA_963377175.1. Classification (NCBI taxonomy): domain Eukaryota; class Dinophyceae; order Suessiales; family Symbiodiniaceae; genus Effrenium; species Effrenium voratum. Next base: position 297,078 of record CAUJNA010000069.1, read on the forward strand.
TTTACACACCCCATTTCAATGGTGATGCGAGTCGAACTTAGAGCATGCTTGGATGTTCGGCCAAGTTAGTACGTAGTTAGCCACTTGGAGTTTGAGCCCCCTCATAACAAGGTTAACCCCATGCCATGGCAAGTGCACTTAGTGGGGACTTTAGGTGGGTTATAACCTAGGTGACAATCATTTACTAACTTGGCCAAACACCCAAGTGGGGTGTTTGCTTTGAGGGAACGCTAAGATCAGGGTGGGGTCGAAAGGGGAAAAGGGGAAACCACAGGTTGGGGGGGGCTCCCCGTTGTCAACCATTGACAACTGACTCTCGTTTGGATGGTTTTTGAAAGGGACACCAAGAAGGAAACCAACGCCAAGCGTACTCAACCACAAACCATGATAAATTACGGTACTCTGGAGGTGTCCGTTCTTCTCTTACTTGCAATATGACAGGCTCATCCACATTTCCTTGATTCAATGGCATGTTCAGGCATGGGGCTTGGAGGTATGGAGGTTATATACATGTATACACCACTTAAGGGGTATATACTGCCACACGAGCTTTTATTGGTGGTATGCAAGCATCCATAGCTCCAAAAGCCAAAAGCCAACCTGATGCTGACTTCATCAGGGCTTCTTAAAGGCTCTCCATTTTGCCCATCCATTTGAAACATGGCTGGCTTTTTCAACACCAAAATACAAGGAAACCACCATTTACAAGGCAACCATTTGAACCATGGCTTTTGCCACCAAAATATAAGGACTTAAAAGGAAACCACCATTTACAAGTTGCAATGATCAGGTGTTTTTCATGTAAGGATACCTGTTCATTGGACCGACACTGCCGACGCAACCGGTTTCGGTGCAGGTGGAGGTGTACCGAGCCGGGGAGTTCCAAGTGTCCCACACCCACACCGGCTCGCCAGTAGTTGGCATCCTCGCGCTGAGGCCGGGGGGGATGGGAGGGTTGGAGTGTGTCAAAGGCGGATTGTACAGGTCGGTACATGCATGGTTGTTGCTGGGAAACATTGTGCATTTGTGCTTAATTATTGTGGTTTAGTGGGAAATCCCCGCTTTATTGCTAAACTTTAAGTCTATGCTCCCCTTCCAACGTCAACCATGCATGAACCCATGGCCATTTTGGAGCCCTACCGGTGAATTAACCTGGACTTTTTTGCATTCAGTCCGTGTTTCTGGGCAAACATGTTATATGTTGGGGTACAAACGTCGCCAAGTTATTAACAAATAGCACGCCAAACATACATTGGTCTCAAAGCACAAACAGCTAAAATAAATATGGACATCACACATATTACTCGCTGTGGATGCACCGAATCCGTTCGCACGTGATTTTCGGTGCAGCCGAGATGTGGGCCAAAGATTGTTCAGCTGGATACTCATGGCTTCATTGTTGGTGCTTATGTTATCCTTAGGTGTTTATAGGTTTTAGTTGGTTTAGTGGGGGTTTCCTTTTAAGCCACTAAAAGTTTGTCACTTGTTGGGCAGGGGATCAGAAAACGGAAGCATGCGGTGAGTCTGGAACCCAACCATTTGGGGGTGCTCACCTCCTTCGTTTGGAGCTGATATCCTATTTGTTGGTGGATTGAAAGGGACGCCAAAAGGCAAAACATTAAGCCATTGGTCATGACTGGTAAAGATGTTCAAATTGGTGCAAGATGATGGCACATTTAGCATCACTCTGGACATTCTCCCCATTGAAAGGACACTCGTTGTAAAATGGGCAAACCAATCATCACGTTGAACTTGCACGTACCAACTCCAAGAAAAAGCCGAGCCGCCCACGAAAATTGCGGGACTGATTCCACTCGAAAACAAAGCGAGCTCAAACAGTTGCAGGTCCTTTGCTTGGGAGGGGTTCAGGTTTTGGGATGAGTACCCTCCCACTAGTTAGCATGGAAGGCACCGGAGAAATGGTCACTTCAAACGGACAATGGTCTTCCACCGACACCCGAACGTCAGGTTTCATGTTGGCTGAAATAATTATGTTGTGTTCTACCCAGTTGGTTTTAAAGGGAATCTATCACTACTGGATATATTTGCTCATTTTTCCAGGGGACTTATTCGCAAATGGAAGAAATCAAACACCCTGAGAACGGAAAGGACAGTGGCTGAGTGCCTACTCAGTGGCATTACAGTGCTGAGGGGCATCGAGACCAAACAAAAGTGGACCAGGTAAGTTAGGTTTCCCATGAGATCTGAACATACCCCAAGATGACGTTGGACCAACTGCGAAGCAACCACAAGTCATAAGTCCGAGCACAACACAAAACGGAGATCAACAACATACCCCCGGTTGGAGTGAGTTTCCTCTTCCTGGACTCTCGGAATTCCCTTGACAATGGGTTATCACCCCAAAATTATGGGGTGAACTCCCTTGATTTATGGGCAGTGTGAGGGTCCAGGTAGTGATCTAAACAAAAAGCAGGATCTAGCTCCCCCCAGTAGTGCCCTTCTCTCCCTTTTTGGGGGAGGGTTCCCCTACCAAAAAAAAGAAAAAAAGAAGAAACATAAGTTGGCACCAACTTATTCTAACCTCTCTACTGGAGGATCTAGGCTTTAATACCCCCCACCCCACCCAATTCCCCCCCCCCCCAACCGGCTACTTTGCACCACGCCAAATGTATGGATGTGGATGAGTGGCATGCGCTGTGCTCGGGAGCTGCGGACATCCGGCCAGGTGCAACGGGAAGCAACGCATGTCCTTCGAGGATCCTCGGGGCGTGAATCCGCCCTTCGGGTGGAAGCACCACATCGAGCCCCGGACGCACAGGGAGAAAAGGGGAGTGCGGTCAAAGGGGAGTTGTTGTTTTTTTTTTTTAAATACCCATACTAAATTTGGGGGTGTCCAAGTGGTGTATGGGTTTTAACCCATACAAGAAAGGGGTACCGCATTTTACTCCAAACCTCTCCAAGCAAAAAATGGCATCGCCGGAGACTTGGCAGCTTGGGGCAAGTCCGCTGATCCCTCGGGGCAACTGACTCGCGCGGATGCCGACTCGCGAACCGAGGACTTTCGAGAAGGTGACCTGCGCCCCGGCGGAGAGCGGCCGGCGGAAGCCGGACTCGGAGCTCGGTTTGGCCGAACTCAACGGAACCAGAGCATAGTGCTTCCATTTGATGAAGTGAATATGTTGTTTTTTTCTTCTTATTTTTGTTCCCCGTTTTTCCTTTGTTGGTTTTGAAGGGAATCTATCATTTGCTGAAGTGAATATGCAGTTTTTGTTTTTCGTTTTTCCCTTGTTGGTTTTGAAGGGAATCGATTTCACTACTGGAGATATTTTTTTATTTTTTTCCGGGGGCTTACGCAAATGGAAGATAGGTGTCCTTTTGATCGGTAATTTGAGTTAGAGATCGATAGAGAACCACTGGTTTAAATTGGTTTTATGCCATCCATTTACCAGGCAAACCCATCTATTTGACCAAAAGGACACCTATGCCAGAGCCATACCTAGAGGCCATGACGTTTAAGGGGCCTTAATGGCCGTCGCTCCCTTAGTGGTCCTTCATGGTCACGAGTGATTGATTGCCACTATGTGGCTGCAATGGCTCCCCCTGCTGCGGCTCCCGGTAAGTCGCCGCGAGCAACACCAGCACGCCTTTGCATTTGTTTAATCAGAGGCTTCTGAACATGGGATTCACAACCCCCTGATTGATAGATCGGTGTGTCTCCCCTCTTCACTTGTTTGGGGAATCACCCCCCTAAGAATCCGCCAGATGTCTTGTCACCTGAGGGATTTCAATACACGAGCAAGATATGCATACTGTCATCTACACTGTAGGAATGACATTGGGTACACGCACCCACCAGGAAATTTCGGCCTAGAACCAAATGTCAGAACATTGATCGTGGCACACGTGTTGGGTATTTTCTATAATTCTATTGGGGTTGTGTGACGCATTCTCCGTCCAGCCTTGAGCACCTTGCACTTCGAGTTGATCAGCGGGCAGGTCTGCACGTACCCAGACCTCCACTGGTCTTTCTTCCATTTCCTGTGGAGGGGGTACTCCTTGAAGGCAACTACCAACAAACTGTTGTTTCCCCTCTGGCCCCTCGATTGGTTGAATTGGTGCTGAAATAAGTCCGTTTTAGGCCACCCTCGTATACCAAACAACCCTTTAAAGATGATTCCGACCAGACACATGGGCGTTGCCCATTGGCGGAAATCAGCTCTCCAAAGCGAAGCGACCTTTCAACCTTCTGTTTGTTTTTGTTGTTTTTCCCCCTTTTTGGTGCGAACTTTGACAACGCCCCAACTGCCAACCTTTCATTGCGACCCTGTTTGGGACCCTGTTTGTGATGACTCACCTGCTTGTTTTACCCATAAACCATGTTTGTTTGGGATGCCCATAAACAGGTTGGACAAATCGACCGGGCCCCCACAGACCCCTATTTAATGTAAGGTCCTTATAGCTTAAAGAGGAACAGGCAAAACAGTTCGGGGTGATTTGAGGGTCGGTCAAGTCGGAATCTCCAGTAGCCTCTCCGGTCCATTTGGGGTTTGGGGGGAATGTTTTGGGATGAGCTCGAGCTGAGTTCCCAAGACAAATTTCGGGGACGAGCCTCAAATGTTCCCCGTCCTCTCGGGGAAGCCAGCAAGAAATGTGTCCGTAGTTTGTTTGCCGTGCCAAGGATCATGTTCCCATCCTGGGCTTCGCATTTGATGGAGCCGAACCGCGGCAACGGCACAAATGTCTTCCTCAGCTTTGCGGTGCAGGTGCCCTGGATGTGTTGGTAACTTCTGAAGCTACTTGGATGTTCGGCCAGGTTAGTAAGCGGTTAGCCACCTGTGTTGTAATCAACTCAGCAGTCACAAGGTTAACTTCACTTGGGACGTATAAGCGGATTGTATCCTAGGTTGCCAACAACTTACTAACTTGGCCAAGCACCCAAATACACCCCTTGCTCATAACACTGCTTCTACCATCCCCCAAACACACCTCCATGTTGGGTCCGTAGGTGATGTTGGGGGGTCTTTCAAGGGGAGGGGGGGTTGCCTGCAAATTGGCATGCAACAGGGAACCAGTTGCCCAGAGGTACCCTGTTTTCCTTTTTTTGGGGAAGGGTTCCCCTTGAAAGTCAAGCAACCTAAAATGGATGCCCTTTTTTCTCATGGCCACTGGGCATCTGAGGGGAACCAGCAGTGTTCCTAGTTTCACAGGGTGGTCTCCTTGGTGGGCTGCTAGAATGGGAGGTGGAACCAACCACGCCATGTAGAGAACTATTGGTACCAATATGGGGGTGGCTGCCTTAGGAATCCCCCAAACATGGTGGTTGTCCTTCTGGCTTTCCTTTAAAGCCACCAAGCCGCAAAACACGACACGCCCCCATATTGGTTGGTATTCACCTGAGCAACTGCAAGAAGAATCTGTGAACACTTAGTTCGTGGAGAGCAGGGATATCTTACCAGGGACCGCGGCCCTTTTTCTGATGCCACATCTTGATTCGAAGATGCGGACTAGGATAGGATTCAAGACTCCCATAGCATGGCGATTCGGTCTTTTGACCGAACCGCCGCTTAGGCCTTTCTCGCCGACCTTTTGACCTTTGGGTTTTCCCATTTTCTCAGTTGTTCAGTGGCTCCCTTTTTCCCCTTTTTTGTTTGGTGGCTGCCCCACTAAAATGGTCTTCCCAAAAAAGGGTTCCCTTTTTTTCAGTCTCACTGAACAACTGAGTTTTGGGTTCCCTTACTTCGTCATGGCCCAAAACTGATCTCCCTTTAGTGCCAGGTCCCTACGGGGCACCTGAGCTTTTGGAAAGAACAAAACGGTGTTCTACCCACCTTTTGCCCGTTGGGCCTGGAGGAACCCGGACACGGCAAGACCAAGCCAAAGGAAACCAGTTCTCACCAAACACGGGCCACGCTCGGGCAATTGACTGTGTGTGTGTGTGTGTGTGTGGCCCCCCTGTTCCTAAGGGGTTTTGCGGTCGTGCTTTTTCTCCTTTTTGGAGTCGGGTGCCACCATGCGGATTGCTGATTCAAAAGTACCTCGAGAGTGGCGATGGCACCCCTGATGAGGACGCCTCTCACGAGCGAAATTGTTTCAGGATAAGCATGCCGAAACTCCAACCTGATTCCGTGCTTGCGTCCTCCTACGTTTCGGGGTGCACATTCGCAGTTTGCCGTCTCATATCAAGTGTGTTTAGGCACTGCGTCCGGGCTTCGGTCAGTGTCTTGATCCCTGTTGTGGGCATCTGTTCCGACTCATGCACAGACATTTACTACAGACTGTTACCGGACCTTGTCGCTCGTGACGCTTGACTGTTCCAGCTGATCTTCTCAATGCAGGCTTGGACTTCTCCCAGACCTTCCGGCGCCCCAGACTGTTTCCGTGAACCGTTTCAGTCAGACCAACTGTTTGACAACCAATCCGACTACCCGACACATCAGGTGAGAAATCACGACGCCGTCAGCTTGCTCTTGGCTCGCAATTGTTGGCAATAGATGTCTCGCCCCCACGCAGGTCCGATGTCGAACTCGGCAGGCCCCATGGCCAAGGCATCTAGGAACACTGCCGGCCCTACGCCGCCCAGGTCTCCAGTGCACCAGTCAGCATCACCGAGCAGGAGTACGCTTGTTTTTCCTTTTTGATGCTTCGTGTGACTAATGCAGTTTCCCGGTTTCAAACTGCCCCGAGCCCGGTTGAAATTCGGGTGTCGTTTTGGCAATGTATGTTGTCTCGGCAATGTGTGGCGTACCCCTAGCTTTTAACCCATTAGCAGTGTTGACGGCACACTCCCATCTCGTATTGCTTCCTGGACTTCTTGTACCGCGACCTCTTCGGCAACTTCCTGGACGGCACGGTATTTCTCTGGCTACTTCCTGACACTTGTGCACGGCAACTTCTTCAACTGCTTCCTGGGCATCTTGTATTGCTTCCTGGACTTCTTGTACCGCGACCTCTTCGGCAACTTCCTGGACGGCACGGTATTTCTCTGGCTACTTCCTGACACTTGTGCACGGCAACTTCTTCAACTGCTTCCTGGGCATCTTGTATTGCTTCCTGGACTTCTTGTACCGCGACCTCTTCGGCAACTTCCTGGACGGCACGGTATTTCTCTGGCTACTTCCTGACACTTGTGCACGGCAACTTCTTCAACTGCTTCCTGGGCATCTTGTATTGCTTCCTGGACTTCTTGTACCGCGACCTCTTCGGCAACTTCCTGGACGGCACGGTATTTCTCTGGCTACTTCCTGACACTTGTGCACGGCAACTTCTTCAACTGCTTGGCATTGCTTCCTGGGCGACCTCTTCTTCCTGGACGGCACTACTCTCCTGACACTTGTGCACGGCAACTTCTTCAACTGCTTCCTGGGCATCTTGCTTCCTGGACTTCTTGTACCGCGACCTGTTCGGCAACTTCCTGGGTATTTCTCTGCTTTGGAGACATCTTGCCTGGACTTCTTGTGCCGCGACTCTTTCTCCTGGACGGCAACTGCTTCCTGGGCATCTTGTATTGCTTCCTGGACTTCTTGTACCGCGACCTCTTCGGCCACTTCCTGGACGGCACGGTATTTCTCTGGCTACTTCCTGATACTTGTGCACGGCAACTTCTTCAACTGCTTCCTGGGCATCTTGTATTGCTTCCTGGACTTCTTGTACCGCGACCTCTTCGGCAACTTCCTGGACGGCACGGTATTTCTCTGGCTACTTCCTGACACTTGTGCACGGCAACTTCTTCAACTGCTTCCTGGGCATCTTGTATTGCTTCCTGGACTTCTTGTACCGCGACCTCTTCGGCCACTTCCTGGACGGCACGGTATTTCTCTGGCTACTTCCTGACACTTGTGCACGGCAACTTCTTCAACTGCTTCCTGTGCATCTTGTATTGCTTCCTGGACTTCTTGTATTGCTTCCTGGACTTCTTGTACCGCGACCTCTCCTGGACTTCTTGTACCTCGACCTCTTCGGCAAATATGGTACGGCATTTCTAATTAATATTTAGAGTCAGTGAATGAGGATTCCTGCAGGTGTTTCAAACAAGTTTGAAGGTTTCCCCGTTGGGACAGCCAGCCAACCTGCAGGGTCCGTTTTGTTCCGGAATGCACACAATCGAAGTTCATACAAGTCAGCTGGGCAATTGAGTAGCCTTGCAAAAGGCTGTTGACTTGAGACCTCTTCACTGAACCTGGCTACCTTGTGCACGGCAACTTCTTCAACTGCTTCCTGGGCATCTTGTATTGCTTCCTGGACTTCTTGTACCGCGACCTCTTCGGCAACTTCCTGGACGGCACGGTATTTCTCTGGCTACTTCCTGACACTTGTGCACGGCAACTTCTTCAACTGCTTCCTGGGCATCTTGTATTGCTTCCTGGACTTCTTGTACCGCGACCTCTTCGGCAACTTCCTGGACGGCACGGTATTTCTCTGGCTACTTCCTGACACTTGTGCACGGCAACTTCTTCAACTGCTTCCTGGGCATCTTGTATTGCTTCCTGGACTTCTTGTACCGCGACCACTTCGGCAACTTCCTGGACGGCACGGTATTTCTCTGGCTACTTCCTGACACTTGTGCACGGCAACTTCTTCAACTGCTTCCTGGGCATCTTGTATTGCTTCCTGGACTTCTTGTACCGCGACCTCTTCGGCAACTTCCTGGACGGCACGGTATTTCTCTGGCTACTTCCTGACACTTGTGCACGGCAACTTCTTCAACTGCTTCCTGGGCATCTTGTATTGCTTCCTGGACTTCTTGTACCGCGACCTCTTCGGCAACTTCCTGGACGGCACGGTATTTCTCTGGCTACTTCCTGACACTTGTGCACGGCAACTGCTTCCTGGGCATCTTGTATTGCTTCCTGGACTTCTTGTACCGCGACCTCTTCGGCAACTTCCTGGACGGCACGGCATTTCTCTGGCTACTTCCTCACACTTGTGCACGGCAACTTCTTCAACTGCTTCCTGTGCATCTTGTATTGCTTCCGTGACTTCTTGTACCGCGACCTCTTCGGCAACTTCCTGGACAGCACGGTATTTCTCTGGCTACTTCCTGACACTTGTGCACGGCAACTTCTTCAACTGGATCCTGGGCATCTTGTATTGCTTCCTGGACTTCTTGTACCGCGACCTCTTAGGCAACTTCCTGGACGGCACGGTATTTCTCTGGCTACTTTTTGACACTTGTGCACGGCAGCTTCTTCAACTGCTTCCTGGGCATCTTGTATTGCTTCCTGGACTTCTTGTACCGCGACCTCTTCGGCAACTTCCTGGACGGCACGGTATTTCTCTGGCTACTTCCTGACACTTGCGCACGGCAACTTCTTCAACTGCTTCCTGGGCATCTTGTATTGCTTCCTGGACTTCTTGTGCCGCGACCTCTTCGGCGACTTCCTGGACGGCACGGTATTTCTCTGGCTACTTCCTGACACTTGTGCACGGCAACTTCTTCAACTGCTTCCTGGGCATCTTGTATTGCTTCCTGGACTTCTTGTACCGCGACCTCTTCGGCAACTTCCTGGACGGCACGGTATTTCTCTGGCTACTTCCTGACACTTGTGCACGGCAACTTCTTCAACTGCTTCCTGGGCATCTTGTATTGCTTCCTGGACTTCTTGTACCGCGACCTCTTCGGCAACTTCCTGGACGGCACGGTATTTCTCTGGCTACTTCCTGACACTTGTGCACGGCAACTTCTTCAACTGCTTCCTGGGCATCTTGTGATGGCTTCTCAGTATTGCTTCCTGGACTTCTTGTACCGCGACCTCTTCGTCAACTTCCTGGACGGCACGGTGGAGCAGTTGAAAACCATTGCAGTCAAATGGGGGGCCCCCATCTCCTTAGTGAGCAAGGGATCGATTCGATGCCGGCAATCCAGGAACTCCCCCCGGAAGTACCTCGCGCCTGGACAGAGGAAGATGACCAGCAGCTTTGCAGCCTGAAAGCGGACAACTGGTCCAAGTACTCGTACAAATCGCTGGCCAAGAAGCTCAACCGGTCCATTGCGGGTGTCACGCAGCGCTGGAGGAGCCTGGAACGTCTCAGAAAGTTGAAGGAGCAGCACCAGAAAGCGACCATCTCGAACCAATGCACCTGAACCCAGACGGTGATGCTACATGTCAAAATGACCGTGAGCAATTAAGCATAGGCAGGAGTTCTGCCAACAGTCCAAATTACTTACCCATCGGCAATCATGATGGAGGCGGCTTTTAGGCGTTTCGGTTTTTCTTCCCCCTGCGGGGGGTGTGTGTGTGGCCCCCCTGTTCCTAAGGGGTTTTGCGGTCGTGCTTTTTCTCCTTTTTGGAGTCGGGTGCCACCATGCGGATTGCTGATTCAAAAGTACCTCGAGAGTGGCGATGGCACCCCTGATGAGGACGCCTCTCACGAGCGAAATTGTTTCAGGATAAGCATGCCGAAGCTCCAACCTGATTCCGTGCTTGCGTCCTCCTACGTTTCGGGGTGCACATTCGCAGTTTGCCGTCTCATATCAAGTGTGTGTGTGTGTGTGTTTTGAGCCGTGCGGCTGCGGTGTGGCTGTTCAGTTTTGCGCGCCTGGGTTGAGCTTATGGAAATCTGGTCGGACGTTTGCTGCTTTACTTTTTGGGAAACAGCTCGGATTTTCCGAATTGGACCCACAACTTTCCGCAACCAAGGTGTATGTTTGGGGCGTAATTGAAGAGATTGACTTCCAAGGGCCCAGAAGAAAAACCAGATGGTGCAGAGTTGATTTCAGATGACCTTGGCAAGCTCCAATTGAACTTGAAGGTATGGCACAAATCCCCCGAATGCTAACACCTGAAAGGAGAGGCGGTTCTCTTTGTTTTAATGTTGCGTCCGAACCGTGCCACATGAATGGGCCCTTGTTTTCACGTGCAGGATTCCTTCTACGAGACCAGACCTCCCCCCCGAAGAGAACAGGCACGAGCAAGCGAAAACACGCAGACACAGACGGGACGGACAGACGAGGCTTCCGCTTCGACCGCTTCGGGTCCTTTCAGTTTGAGCTGTTGGGTTCAGAGCCGAGTGGCTTTTTTGGAGCGCCTGGATCGATCGGCCCTCTCTGAAGCTCGGAAACTGGGGGTTGATCAAAAACGTCCGCTTTTTACATGGGATGGCCATCAGGGAAACTACCAGTGGACCAGAAAAGATGACTCTCCACATAGAAACGCTTACCCATGGTTACTTGGGGGTCGTTACCCATGGTCCTCTCTCCTGCTAATAAAAATAGGAATAAAGAAAAAAAATGTAAAAAAAAAAAGAAGCACAAAAGCAAATACAAGCAAAGAAACATGCAGGGAAAAAAGAAGAAAACAACAAGAACAAACAGAGAAAATAAAGAGAGAACACCGAGGCAAGGGAAGGCATTCGTGACTTTGACTGGGAGGACGATGGCACAGGCTGGTTCTCGTTTTTTTCTTTTCTGTTTTTTTCTTCCTTTTTCGCCCGCCGCTGGTGATGTGCTTGCCCTGGGTTAAGCCAAGCCCGGCATTTCTCCCAGTACCCACTTTGGATCACTTGGGTGAACTCAGTTGTTCAGTGGCACCCTTTTTCCTTTTTTTGGTGGCTGCCTCACTAAACATGGTCTTCCCCAAACAGGGTTCCCTTTTTTCCAGGGTCGCTGAACAACTGAGTGAATGAAGTGAATCTACTCACTCCCTGAGTTCTTCAACTTCATTCTGTTCGGCAAGGACCGGTTTAGTGGGTGGTGTTGGCTGATCCACTCAGGAAGCGAGCTTAAGATATGTACCATGGAAAGCAATGTGGGTTGCCTACGGTTGTGCATCAGCCTTGAGGTGTTTGGTCTTGAGGCTACGTACGTTTCGTTTGCTTCTTCCAGCTTGATGGTCTTTTTTTGGAGGGAACAGGAAGAGAGCTAAAGGCCGGCATAGGTGTCCTTTGTGGATGGTTTGGTTGACAAGAGGGCCCTGGTTGACCAATAGAGTGGTTCAAGTACAGGGCCATGAATTCTCCGAAAGGGTGACCGCGATCAAACAAGTTTGCTGCGTTTGTCAGATATTCTTGGAGACAGCAGGACCCAACCCAGACGCCCCGCTTCCCCAAAACCGACCTTTGACAGGGGCCACGTTGAGGGCTTTCGTGGGAGAAACAACGAAGCGCTTGCAATGGCACTATTCCCTTCTATGTCCTTAAAAAGGACATGAACAGAATCTTGGTGGCTCCCAGCCATCCCCGAAGCGTTTTAGCTTGTTAGGGTTTAGTGGCAGTTTCCACTTACCCCACTAAAAGTTGAACTTTTAGCGGGGGATCCGACGGCAGCCCAGAAATGGGCAGCTTTTGCCATCCATTTTCATCTAAGCCCTTTTATTAGACATACGCACAGGGAGCCCGCTCCAAATTGCCCCAAAAAATCAGTTGTGGGACATGCGAACCGGGCATCCAACCCAGTGACCCCCTTTCCCATACTTTGATAGAACTTTTTCTACCAAGCCCCCAAACACACCTTCAAAAATTGTCTATTCTGATGGGAACTGTCCAGATTTGGATATCATTGAAATCCTCTAATAGAGATGCGCCTTTGCCAGCCTTTTCCTCAAGCATCAAACATGTCCTTGCGCCACCTATTCTGGGCTTGGCAATTCTTGACATTCCACGTCCAGGCGAAACATGGCAACATGGTTGCACCTTCTTGGATCTTAGATGCAGTTTGCTTTGTTGTCACCTTGAGTGATCGACATCACACATTCTTCCCCTCAAATTCGTTCTACTTGGAGCCTGCCACTCGGAGCTGTTCTCGAAAAGCCGGAAAGCTCGGGTGTTTGAGGGAACTTGACAAGTGAAGGCATCCTTCCATGGCATGCCAACCTCGACTTTTTTTGCCCAACCGGTGGAAGCTCTGGATTTGGTCTCTGCCCAGAGCTCGTTCGGGGTGGTTTGGGCTAGCTATTTGGTTCCAGGCCTTTTGGCCTTCGCCCGCTCGCCTGGGCTTATGGCACCTAAACACACCATAACCCACCCACCTAAACACGACATGTTGGCCGACTCCACTTGCCCCCTGTCAGCTGTTCTCTCGCTTCACCTCGCCGGGCTTTCAAACCGAAGCTTTGAAGGCATCGCTCGGAGCGCTTGTTGTTTTGTTTCCTTTTCCCTTTTTCCCTACCACTTCGGGGGTTACTTTGATCATGACAATATTATCCAGCTGTTTTCTCTCTCTCTCTCTCTCTCTCTTCACCTTGCCGCATGGTCTATCCGAAGCTTCGGTTTGGCATTCTCTCTCTTCACCTCGCCGGCTATGGTCCAACCAAAGCTTCGAAGGTCCACCCGCATGTTCCAACCTCGGGCATGGTCCAACAGCAGCTTCGGTTCGGCATCGCTTCTCAGTTGTTCCGTGACACCCTTTTTCCCGTGTTTTCTTGTTTGGTGGCTGCCCCAGTAAAAGTGGTGTTCCCCAAAAAGAGTTCCCTTTTTTTCCAGGGCCACTGAGCAACTGCGTTGAATTCCTTTTGGTGTCCCCTTCATTTCATCAAAGGTCCATCTTTGAGAAACCGTCAGGCGCCGAAGAGCCCCAAACTTTGGAATTGTCCCTTAGGCACACCGCAGCGCGTGTCTGACCGACATTCGGGGTGACTTGTTTTACGGGTTGCTTGCCCTCATTCAAAGAGTTTTGCCGTAAAACAACGACAATCCTCGCCGCGGAACAACACTTCTGGCTCGAGGGGAAGCTCCAGGGGGGCCCAGGGGCTGTGGCCAGAGGCTGTACAGTGCGCCATGACCGCCTGAACCTCAGACTTGGAACCGCTTCACAGCGCCATGCGGTTCAAGCTAGTTGTTTTTTGGTTTTAGGCTGGCTTTTGTTGGTGGTTGGGTGTCTCGTTGTTTTCAGTTGGCTTGGTCACTGAAGTGCGGTTCAGCTTTGGTTGGTTTTTTGGGCTGGTTTGGTGGTTGGGTGTCTCGTTGTTCTTAATTAGTTGGCTTGGTCACTGAAGTGCGGTTCAACTTGGGGTTTTACGTTGTTTTTAGCCGGTTTAGTGGTTGGGTTTCCATTTAACCCATAAGTTATTGCTTGGGGACTGTGGAGCAAGGAAACAGAGTCATTGCAAGCCTACGCAAGCCGAAACCTTTGCACACTTGAGCTTCGGCCTCCAGTTCTGCCCATTGTGGATGCAAGTATCCAATTGAGAGGGACAATCCCAACCATAAATAGCTTCGGCTGCCTTCAAAATTCTTTACATGGTTCTGGGTAGACAGGTTTTGATTATGACTCATTTTACTTGGCTCGGCCACGTTGGAAACCTGGGCAATCTACTAACCGGCCCAACTCACTCACAAAAAGCTCATACCCCAGGTTGCGATGCGATCCCACTTACAAACTTGGCGAATCGAACATCCGAGCAGTGGTTGATTTCTGCCAGTGGTTGAGCCGGGTTCAAGCCGTTGGGAGCATTCTAAAATGGAGCCCTGCCAAGAACACTCGGAGCTGAAGCCGCTTTGCACCTGAAGGAAACGGGAGAAAGGGGCCGCAAAAGGCCAACGATGACTTGGTGGCTCCCCGCCATCCGGCTCCTTAGCTTTTTGGCTTCTTAGTGTTTAGTGGTAGCTTCCCATTTAAACCACTAAGAGTTAAACTTTAGCGGGGGATCTGAGGGCAGCCCAGATGAGAATGGGAAACCAACTGGCTTGAGCCGTCAAAAGCGGACCACCGGCCCGGTCTTGGGGCCCCTGCTTCGAGTACCCCACGCATCTTTGGGGAATGATGATTTTGAGAAAATCAGGTTTCCACTGATAATGTATCTCGTTGGTTGTAAGTTGACTTCGTAACAAAGCGATTTGGTACTTCTCGCGGGGCGGGGTGATTCCTTTTTGAAATTGTTCCATGTTTGAAGGTTCATTCAGTAACTAGATCCCCCAGTAGTGCCCCTTCTCACCCCTTTTTTGGTTGGGAGGGTTCCGCCAGTAAAATAGACTACAGAAAAAAGGGTAGCCTTATTCTAACATCTCCACTGGAGGACCTAGGTAAGTATGGACCACAATACTTGTTTGGTCAGGGGCAAGAGCTGAGGCGGGTCAGTCTCTACATGGGGGACCCCTGCGAAATGAAATGGGCCTCCGTCTGGTTTCAGAACGACCCCAAAAATAGGGCACCCTCAAAAAAGTCCACAGCTAGGATGAGTTTCTATCCATCCGCCCGCCTTTGTAATTTGCTCAGGAAAGCCCCGAGCCCAGGGAAGGTGACGAGGAGCGGGGCTTGGGGTTCGCCTCCGTTTCTTCACCCCCGCAATGGAGGGCCCCCTTCCATTTTTGCTTCAGAAGATGTGTATTTCCCCGGAGGGTCCCCTTCCATTTCCCCCTCTTGGTATCAGTACCGGAAATATCATATGTTCTTGCAGGGGACTTAAGCAAATGGAGGAAACGGTTCTCGCGTTTTGGCCAATCCCAAAAGGGTGTGTGTTTTTAGGGGACCCCCCAAAAGTGGTTTCGGTATTTGCCGTTGGTTTGCCTTTAAAGACCAACCAACTCCAAATGTCAGTTCAGGCACCCCCAAAAATGTCTGGCTTCTTTTTGGTTTTCCTTTGCAAAACAAAGCAAAAGGGTACCAGTACCCCCAAAAGAACCCTGGAAGGAGAAGTTGGAGGATTTGCCGAGCGCGGCCTCCTCGTCATCGACAGTCGAGGCGTTGGGTTTGCTTCGCCCTGCGGAAATCGTTTGGGTGCATGCCAGCCCGCTGAATGCTTCCATTTGCTCAAAACATGTGTCTTGTTTCTGGCTGTTGGTTTCAAAGGGAATCTATCACTACTGGACGTTTGTTTTTGTCCGGGGACTTAAGCAAATGGAGGAGTGACATCCTTCCTGCGTGAGTTTTGTTGGCCCATTGAAACTGAAATTGGAGGGAGGGGGAGATTTCTGGGTTCAACTCGAATTCCATCGTCCCTTTTGCCTTCATCACAATTATGTTGATGTGTGTTGTTATTGTACGTGTTTGGTTCTGTTCTTTGTCAGTTGGGGGGCTGCAAAAGACTTTCTTTTGGTTGCTACCAGAGACAAGCGCATGACTTACCAGCACGAATCTTCCACTTGGCCAAGTTGTTTCTTTCCTCTGCTGGTTATAAAGGGAATCAATTCACTTCTGGATTTTGTTGATCTTTTCTGGGGGACTTAAATTAAACAAATGGAGGAAACCTCCCCTCCCCTTATGCCCGCTCGCTCGCTGTGCCAGCCCGAGCTCGATGAGGAGAGGTGTGGAGGCAGGGCCTGAGAAACGGTTTGTCATGTCTGAACAGATTTCGGCCACGTAAAACACATGCTCTTGTCCACCAGATCCAAACGAAACCACCTTGTTTATTTTGTGTGTGTGTGTGGGTGTGGGCATGGCCTTTTCCACCAGACCCAAGGGAACTCAACTTTTTCCAGGGAAGGGGACAATGTTCAGGTGCATCATCCAAGAACCCCTGTTTCGGGCCATCTCTTCCAACATGTCAAGCCCCTGTGTTTTCACAATCTCCAGGTTCAACCACTTCAAAGGATATTTTTTACTTCAAAGGAGATCTTTTACATTGTTTGGTACCTGTTTTTTTGGTGGTCTTGAAGAACCATCGTTTTGGGGGTCTAAAAACCGTTGCCAGAGTCCGAGCTCCGAGAGTCCGAGCTCCGATGTCCATATGAAGGTGCAGTTTGTATTGCCCTCCATGGTGAGTCAAAGCCCACATGGCTGTGGGTCAAAACCGTTTTGGATCCCATTTTGGTTGGTAGGTGAATTCACCACCCATGTTGGTCTTTTTTAGTGGGGATTGGGATGTTCACTGGCGATACGGGAGTTTGACCCATGGCCACATCTGACCTGTTGGTTTCCAGATTATGTTTGAATCCTCCGCGAAATTGACCGAAATCGACTCTCGACAAAGCCGGGGTCATCCAGTGCTTGTCCAATCCAAGAAAGAGGTTAAGCATTTATTGGAATCTATTGGACAAGAACACCTGTTGTGCCATGGTAAAGGTTACTTCACTGTTGTTGCCATGGTTTAAGATGCTTTTGCCTTTTTTTCCGATTCTGTTCATTTTTGGTAGGGGGCTGCAAAAAGCAACGATTTTGACTACCGTACCGACGGATGCAAAAAAATAGCTTGGTATTAGTTCTGAGTCTCTGAGTGTTTGAGTGTGTTCAACATCCCCTGATCTATTTCCTCTGGTGGCCCAGAATGAAACATACTGTGGATGGACAAACTCCTGCACCACTTTGAAGCCATGAAACACCATTGTTTGCTTTTATTTACAGGGGGGATTTTCCTCCCATGGTGTGTCAGGTGGTGCAGGATTCCGCCTGTCCACAGCCTTAAAGTTTGGTTGGGTGCACAAAGGGGAGTGAGGGGCACTTTCCTTGTAACAGCGCACGGCCCAGACAGGGACGTGACGAACATGATTCTTGCCGAACATCTAGGCTTCTTCTGCATTGCACTGCACGGTTGCCGCATTGCCACCAACATCGCCATTCCTCAGCAAAAAACCTGTTGCAGGCGATTTGTGTTGGTGGTTTGGATTGGAGTCAAAAGCTGGCCGGGCTCAAATCCCCACCAATCCAAATCAGCGACCAAGCACTTTCTTGGTTTCTAGTCTAGTCAGGTTGAAATAATCACAAATCTCCACAAGAATCTGCAAACCTCTTTCTTGACTTCGAATCTAGTCCGGCAAGAAGAAAGTAGTTGTGGTATACGAATCTCTTTAAGCCACAATTCCCCCAAACCTTAACCTGACTATTTCGCTCCGGTGGTTATCTGGTTTCAGTCCCAACTCAAACGACGGGCCGCAGGCGAGCTCTTCGAAGATCCAGGCGGGCTCCGATGCTCCGCGGCCGAGCCGGCCGAGCCACGATGCTGCGCTGCCGGGCGTGGCCACGAGGGTTCCTTCAAGCGAAATCCTGTTGGATCTGAGCCAACCACCTGAAACAAAGTCCACCAGGTTCAGCCTCACGCACCATGAAGACGGCTCCGATTTCTTGATGAGCCCACCGAAAAACCGACTCGGATGCCCAAGCCAGCTTCACGTTCGCTGGAGTGTTTTTTCTGGAGTCCCTTGAACTGTGCAGGCTGGGAGGAGCAGCTGCTGGCGTGCCTGGCGCAGCTGCGGAAGCTGGAGCAGGAACATGGGGAAGAGGACCTCCAGGCCATACGTTGGGCGAGCTTCGTGTTTTTATGGTTGTCGTTGGGAAACATTAGAACCATTTTTGCTTATTGTGGTTTAGTGGGAAATCCCCACTTAACTGCTAAAAACTGACTTTTTGCTCCCCTTCCAACGTCAAGCAAGTTTTGTTTGGTATGAGGTACCCTCTGGGTGAGTTATAGCGACCTCGCACGACCGCATTCACCCCAAATGGTGGTTTATTTTTTGGAGTAGCCCCCGCGACCACCTTATTTCAGGTGGGTGACATATTAAAATTCACCCAGGTACCCTCACTGCTGCCCGCTGGGCATCAGCCCAGGCTCTAAGAGGAACGGCCGTCGAGGGGCAAACCTGGGCGGCGTGGGGGCTTTTAAAGGGGGCGCTCCTATTCTTGTTTGAGGGCGTGGACCCCGCCCTCCCCCCTTTTCACACGGAGCCTGACAGGGAAATGGTCCCGTTAAAATGGCCTTGAAAAGGAAAATGGTCCCTTGAAAGGAAAAAGGCAGACGGATTTCTTTCAATACTGTGGATGGTTGCGAATTCCGCGATCGCACCACTGAAATTTAAAGAAACCGAGTGCTGGAATATACCAGGGAATCATCAGACTTTTTAAGGTGGTGCGAAATGGATTTCGTCCACCCAAAGTATCCATGAGATAGATGTTGAAAACAAGAGGTTCCATGATAAAAACCATGTTCTTTGACAGAGTTTACCATCGGGCGTCTCCTTGCAGTTCACGTTTTATATGACACTTGTTGCTGTATGCTTTGATCTTCGATCGCTATCCACAGGGGGGGGGTCGAATGAGTGCCGGTTACATGCCAAAAAAACTTGTGGCACTTTCCACTTCCAGTTGGTGACCGAAAGTGAAATTCCCATGGTTGTCAGGGCCCGCAAAGAGGGCCCTCAACAAAGGCACTCAAAACGAACCCTAGCCCCTGATAGGCCTCTATAGTTCTCAAAATCGCCGCTTTTGGGAGTGCAGGGTGGGGAATTGGAGGGCCCTTGAGAACCGTCGGAGAATTGGAGTTGTTGCATGCAAAAGGTGGTTTTTTCTTGGTGGCAAGCCCAGCCATCCGGTTCCTTCGCTTTTTCTGACTTCTTGAGTTCATGAACTTGAAACACTTTTTGGGTTTGGACCATTTTAGTGGTAAACAAAAAGTTCGGACTTTTTTTGGGGCATCCACTCAGCCGGTGAGTTTTAGCCTTGAGTGTTTAGTGGCTGGATTTCCATAAAACCCCGCGGATCTGAAAAGTGAAACAGCCCAGGTTGGTGATCTTGGCTCCCCTTTTCCAACTTTTTTTTGGGTGGCCCCACTAAAAATTTGGTTCAAGCCCAAAAAAGGGTTCCAATCCTTTTTTTCCAGGGTCACTGAACAACTGAGTTCCTGGGGCATTTCTTGGATCTATTTTCAGGAAGACTGGATCAGAAAGGCTGCTCTTTTCAACTCTTCTGAAGGCCCTTTCTTTCGTCTCCATGAGCAGGGAGCACCCAGGCAGCAAGCTACTCCCCACTTTAACATGGGCCCAACAAACCGGCTTTTTTCTGATCAGAGTCTGCTTTTGAGGGGACTCCTTTCTTGCGCAACCCATTTCATGTGTGGGGGAGTAAGCTTCCACAGGTTCTGTCCAAGCGGAAGCCAGCCACATCGCTTTCCCATGATATGTGAGTCCCAACTCTATTTGGGTATGTAAGGGAATGACTGACAAACCCACTTGGGTGTTCGATTTGCCAAGTTAGCAAGTTGTTGGCAGTCGTTCAATTCTAACTTAGCGAATCGAACATCCTTTGGTGGGAATTTCGACCTCTAGATTCCACAGGTTACCCACAGGAAATAGTGCGCTGGATTGCTTCTTTTGCTTAGGCCATGGTTCAAGGGGAGTAGCTGAGAAACCAGAACCATTTCTTTATTGTTATTCGCAAGTTTCTTGTATTTATTGCTTTTTGGCTCTGTTCATGTTTGCAAAAAGCAAAGTTTGTTGCTACCACATACCAACGGCACCAGAACCATTCCAGAAAACTGTTTGGATTCGCCCTTTGTGGATTCACCTGTTCTTCCTCGTATTTTTGTTGTACTCTTCTAGAGGCGCTACGCCCCCCTACTAACATAGACGGCAGAAAGAAGTTTGTACCCTTCTTCTAACCTCCCAAATCTGGAGGACCTAGGAGGGGACTACAACAAAACCAACCTAATTTGCAATCTTCTCTGTTTTTGTTGTAATCTTCCCGCTGTAGGTTTGTTTTTAGTACTCTTTTTGAGTATCTTACAGGGCTGAGGCTAGGTCCCCCAGTAGTGCCCTTTTACCGACTTTTTTGGTTGGGAAGGTTCCCCTTCTAAAATAGACTACAGAAAAAAAAGTTGGTACCCTTATTCCAACCTTTCTACTGGAGGACCTAGAAACAAGAACCACACAAAATTGGGGGGTGCAAGGGAGGGGCAGCCTCGAAAAAGTGAAGCTGTTAGCAGGGGAGCAGAAAGCAACCGAGTTTTAGTACTCTTTTGATTCATTCTAGAGGAGTGGATCCGCAGATTCGCCACCTCCCAACCCCGTTTTCTTCGCCCCTCGGCCCCTGGACCCGCCAGGTGGCGCTTTGCCTGCGAGACCTCGGCGCCCTGCTGGCCCGCAGAGGCCGCGCGCCGCAGGCCATTCCGCTTTGGCGCCTCGGCAGGCGCCGTGTTTTTCGCTGTTTTTCGGTGGTTTCTCCCCAAGAGCTGCCCAAAGCCGACCTTTTGACCTTTTGGTTTTCCAATTTTGGTCAATTTTAGCAAAGGTCCCAAAAGGTTAACCTTTTATTTCCAGGTCTTTTGGGCAAGTGAGAAGGGGTCTCATCCCAAATAAGGTTTGGGGGTGGGTCGGGGGGGAGCTCTGGAGTCAGGTTCAAGCAAGAAGTGGCCTGGTGCAGCAGGTGTAAGGTTCAAGAACGGTTCAGGAGGTTCTCGCCGCCTGTTGGGGATACCACCTGAGCTTTTTTTCTCCGGAGTTGGTTCTGGGGTCATGATTTTGACTGTTTCTGGGCATGTTGCTTTGAGCCAAAAGTTCAGTTGCAGTGGGTCTTTGAGGCAGCTACGTTTATTTGAGGGCCCAGAAGTCAATCTTGTATGTCTATGTCCTACTGAGAGCAGTTTGAGTTCCTCAAGCCAGGTGTTGACAGGATGTGGGGATACCCTCTTGGAAACCCCCGGCTGTGAATCGATCTCCGGCTGCCCAACAACTGGTGTTTGGACCGCTCATACACAGTCGCAGAGTGCCTCACAGTGTCTTGCCGTGAAGTTGAGAGGGTATGCTGTCCACTGTCAACCCCTGACTTAAAAAAGAGGTATTTGCAATGGGAAACTTGATTGTTCAGAGTATACCAACTAAAAAAACAGCCGGTATATTCCCCAACAGCTGCAAGCGTTCTGGGGGTCTCTGCCCAGATAGGGGGGCAGCGTTCAGGGAGGGTTTCGGCGATTCGGTTCCAGGGATACCACCTGGGCTTATGCTTGGTGGCTTGGTGGCTTGAATTGAAAAGTTGTTTGCTCTACTCCAAATACAGACTGCTATGAGGGTATGCTTTGAATCCTACATCAAATGATATACATATATATATATATATATGTATATCAAATGCCAACTATTTTGGGGTAGGATGTCAACCCCTGACTTGAAAAACATGTTTCTTGCCATAGACAACGTGAGTCAGAAACTATACCCTTAAATCACCAAACCTTTCCTTGGTGGTTATTGGTGTTTTGGGGATAACTCCTGGTTCTTGTAGAGCGTAAATGGGGAGCCACCGCCCTTTCACCTCGATCCAAACTAGCGATTCAGCTCTCAGCCATCGATCATGAAAGCGAATCAAACTTTCACCTGGTGGCTTTCCCTTGTTGGTCCATTCTGTTCCAATAGCGACCGTTTGAGCCACGTGCTCAAAACCCGGGGATTGGTGAAGGTTAGGGACGATCCCAGTCATAAATAGCTGCGGAATCCGCCTTCTTAGTTCTTTACATGGTTCTGGGTAGACCATTTGTGTACTGAGTTTTGAGCAAGTTACTCATTTGTTTGACCTTGGAATTTTCCTCAACCTTTTGACCTTTCTATTATTATTATTAGTAGTAGTAATATTATTATATTATTATTATTTAGACCTTGTATTTTCTATGTTTGGTGGCCCCCAAAGGTTAGCCGTTGATTTCTGGGTCCCTAAGGAGCAATCTGAGATTCCGGGGAAGCTGATACTGTGGATGGTTGCGAAATCCATCCACCGCACCGCCTAAGAAAACCCTGGTTTCTGATGATTCCCCGGTAAATAACAGCAAACAATGGTTTCAACCCTGGTTTCAAAGTGGTGCGAAATGGATTCGCAACCATCCACAGTATGCCCTGAAACACCTGGGTCAGATCCTTTCGCTGAGGATCCGTGTACTGGAGATCGAGCGCCCCCTGCTGGGCAGCCAGCATCCAGACGTGCTTCTGCTCGAGCGCCGCTCGGATAATCTTTATTCGCGGAGAGGCGTTCATGCGAGCCACTTGCTGAAAACCGATTCGGGTAGATGAAGGCTAAGGGAGAATCCCCTTGTCATCTTTAGGTTGGCTGAAGCATGGCTGAAGCTGGATGGATGCTGTGATTCTCACTCATTTCTTGGTTGGTTGAAGCTGGATTGATGGTTTGATTCTCACTCATTTTGAGGGTTGGTTGAAGCTTGCAAACATGCCGACCAGTCTATGTACGGCAAGTGAACGGCAAGTGGGAAGCAAACAAACATCCCAGGTCTCCCAAGGGTTGGATCAGGTTAGGTCTACGAGGTGGGGGCATATGCAGGTTTGAGTCAGGCCGTTGAAGGGATCAGATCCGAAATGCGTATGTCTAACAATAGGAACTGGACCTCTTTTTTGGATGTTGTTTAAAGGAAATCGCTTTGGATAAATTTTAAAGGAAACCGCCTACCTCAAAGGGTTCCCAATTTTTGGAAAACACACAAATGACAAGCTGAAAGGCCACACAACTTTTGTGCCCTAGGAAGTACTGACATATTGAGAGAAGTCCTACCCGTTTCTGCATCGGATGTCTTACCCAGGCAACAGACAATTGACAACTTTTCCAAATAAAAGTCACAACAGTTCTCAATATGTGAGCGCTTCCAAGCCATATTCAGCTGCTTTAGCCTAGCCACTTACTAGCCAAGCAACATTAGCCACAATCTGCCGGAGTTCCCCCACTTGCAAGACAATTGTGAAACCAGCCATTGAAAAAGGGAGTTCACAAACCGTAATTTGGGGCCATAACCCCCCCACTCACCCCTCACCTTTCCCCCCCACCCCCAGGCGCGGTGCGGCAGCAGCTGACGCAGCTGGAGCCTTTGGCGGCAGAGGCCTACGAGGCCCAGCTGAGACCCAGGCTCGAGGCGCGAGCGGAGGTTGGTTCGAGCGAGCGCGAAGTGGGTGATTGATGGGGTCACCATTTTTAGTCATCTGGGTGAATTGTGACGTCCTCACACCACCGAATCCACTGCAAATGGTGGGTTTATGTGGGGAACAGCCCCACAACCACCGTTGGTGAAATAAGCTCTTGGCTCTGGCCTCCCGGCGGAGCTGTGGCGGCCAACAGGGCCCAGGTTGCCAGCCATGGCAGTGGAGACCATCAGCCAGATGAGGGTCTCACTGGTGATTGTGGAAGAAGGTTGTGTTGGAGGTCGTGCGCATGCGAAGATGATGGGGCTGCATCTGCGGAGGGTCATGGTCGCTGGTACCTTACCCCCAGGGGAGGGATGGACCCTTGGTCAATGCCATGAGCACAAAACCTGACATTGATTCAGCAAAGGTTGTCCTGCAGCTGGATGATGCAGCTTTCGCACTTAGGCGCATCGCCTTCCAAGATAGCAGCCTGGGACGAGCAGTGGAGCAGTGCGCAGGAGCGGGAGCGATGGGGCATGGGTTGACATTTGCGGGCATCGAGCCCATCAAGGTCGAATGGATGCCTGAGATTTGCCAGGTGCTTCGACTGCAGAATCCACAGATGGTGATTGGAGGTGACATTAGCCTTCCTGCCACGCAAGTTCAGAATTGAACATGCACCCAGCCGCCGGCATACTAGCTGCAGGTATTGGCAGCCAACAATATTCGCAGCAGGGAGATGGTGCAGGAGGCGCTGATAGCAGAGCACGGATCTTGTCAGCAGCGATCTTGGTCTTGGTTGCAGAACAGTTGTCACATGGTGAATATGGTTTGCAGCTTGCGGCATGAGGAGCTTGAGTCAGGGGCTACATATATCCTGGACAGGTGGCTGGCTACATATGCTGGTTACTGGGCGATGGGTGTTAGTTTTAGCTTTGTCGCAGTGATGTGCCCTAGCACCTCTGTGCTCACCAATCATTGGTGATGGTGGCTTCATCACAAAATGTGCCTGTATAGTCAGCGGTTTTTCTCTTGAGGTCGCCAAATGCCCGGTCTTGCAGGTGCGTTTTGAGTAGTGGCTCTGAGGGTTTGACTGTGCTTCCGGGAGGACATCCCCCGTTGTTGTTGCACATAGCTGTCAGGTGGACTTGGCTTAGGGCGTAGGTTGGTGTAGCAGTATGTGGAGCAGCGGAGTGGGCTCGATGGCCCTCGCTGTTCTATGTGGCGCCTGCCGTCGTACCCTATATGGTGGTCGGCGGGGGGCCTGCAAGAGGTAGGATGATCATGGTTCCTGCAGCATTCCGCTTGCGCTGAGTGTTGTAGACGTGACCGAAAAGAGCGAAAAGAGGTTGGTGAAATATTATAATTCACCAGAGTCATGGCCCCTTTTATTTCTGGTCCTTTGGGTAGCTGAGAAAGGAAATGTAGTAAATTTCACTGGACATGTGTTTGCTCACTTTTTTCTGGGTACTGGAAGTTTGTTGGCTCACTTTGTCCTGTGAAGGTGTTTTTTTTCACTAGAGGCTCCGATCGGCTTCGGCTTTCCCGACCCGACACGGAGGTGGTTGGGACCCGGTCCCAAAACCAGGTTGTTTGAAGGCCCCAAATCAATCGAATTGGAGCCTCTGGGTACTGGAAATGTTTGCTCACTTTTTCCAGGTTGGGTGTGTCGGAGTTGGCGCCCTTCTTTGGGGTAGTTTGGAAGGAAGCCAAAAGAGAAACCCAGGCCAACCCTCTGGGACACTGGGCGGAGAGTCTGAAGAATCGTGGAATACAATGGGCTGAAGAATAAACATGAGTTTCCCTTAGTGAAGAGAATGGGGAATAAACAGGATAGTGCCCTTTGTTTTCACCCTGATATAACGCACAAACAATTAAAATGGGGTTGTGTGTGTTGAGCCAGTTTAGTCGTAGTCACAAGATGATAATCTGTGTGAGTATGTCGGCCCTTGTATGAATACATATCTTATGAATCTACCAGAGGGATGCTCCGAACCACAGAACAATAACCAAACCCATGCTTGTGGCCCCGGCAGTCTTTAGGGTTGGGCGACAAGTGAATGGGCGCGGCACGGGTACGGAGGTTGTTTCAGCCGCTCGCCCCACCTCGACCAAAACGAGCCGCCAAACCTCAACCCACCCCAAACCTCACCCATCCCCCGAAAAAAACAACTCAACCCCCCCCAACCTTCCCACCACCAGGCCCACGACGCCTCCGCCGACGCCTCCGCCGACGCCTCCGGCGACTCCCAGCCGAGCGCCCTGCGCCGCACGAGCTCCGCGCTGGGCCGCGCCTCGGTGGCCGCCAGCGCCGCGGTGGGCAGCGCGGTGGTGGGCACCGCCATGAGCGCCAGCCACGCGTCGCATCGACCGAAAACGTCCACCAAGAAAGCACACCGTTTTGGGCGAGACATGGCGCCAGTGGAGCTGCAATGTGAACTGCTTATAATCTTAGATTTGTTTTATTATATATATAGTTGTTGTTGTTTGTTTCTTCTCCTTTTTTTTGGGGGGGGGTGTTGTTTCGGGGTGGGTCTGGCTGAAATGAATCAGGCGTTTTTCCCCCCTTTGTTGCTTAATCAATTATATGGGGGTGTTTGTTTGGGGGTTGGGTCAAAGCAAAACCGAAAGGACAACCCATTGTGACATCGAAATGGTGTCCCTCCCCTTTACCCCCCCTCCAATAGATGATATTTTCCAAGTTGACACGTCTTTTTGTTGGTTCTGTTCATTGTTATATAGAGAGGGGGGCTGCAAAAAGCAGTCAGTTTTTATTTGCGAGCCCATACCAATGAAACAATGGTTGTGAAGTCCCAATCTTGTCACATGGAACCTGACAGGGAAATGGTTCCTTTAAAACGAACACGGCCAAACCAGAGCCGCCGGAACGTCAGGTTCCATGTTGATTGGTGGGAGGGTACATTTGTTGCTTTCAAAGCAAAACTATCACTACTGGACATATTTTATTTTATTTTCCAGGCGGAGTAAGCAAATGGAAGTCTTGGTGTGGTTTTTCAAGTACCCTGGAGCTCCTTGTCCCCATTAAACAAATGGCCCAAGAAGACCCAAGTTAGATGATGACAATCCTTGTTTGACAGTGGTGTTTTTAATTGTGATGTCAATACTTAGGCTATTTGGTTGGATCTTTGGAATTTGACTCTTGGGGCAACTGCGGAGTTTCCATTGCACCCGCAGAAAGCCAACTTTTTGCAGAGGGGTCAGCAGCCAAGAAAAGGAGACTGCGTCTCTTTTAGGGGACCCAGTTAAACCAGCCCAAAAAGGGGCCCTCAAGAAAACTCAGTTGTTCAGTGGCGCCCTTTTCTTTTTCCAACTTTTGTTTGGTGGCTGCCCCACTAAAATGGTCCAAGCCCCAAAAAGGGTTCCCTTTTTTCCAGGGTCACTGAACAACTGAGAAAAAGACAGACCCGGATGGTGCTTGTTGTTGTTTTCCCTTGGATCCCCTTTAAACCCATCTCAAAATTTGCCGAGCTCGCGCCGAACTGGGCCTGGCAACAAGGGTGTACCCGACAAAAACACGCATCTGTGTTGTTTGTTGGCTCCCTTTGAAACCAAGAGCAGGGTAGCCTCCAAATTAGCGGTACACAGAGAAGAGTGTATAGAAGACATTACACTATGTCTACCCAAGGCCAAAGATCTTGTGGGATATTTTCAACCAGAAGCCAGACCAACGGTTCCTCGTGCATGGCAAGTCCCCAACATGTGTGTGTGTGTGTGTGTGCTGTTTTTTTGGTTGGTTGGTTGGTTGGTTGGTTGGTTGGTTGGTTGGTTGGTTGGTTGGTTGGTTGGTTGGCTGGTTGGCTGGTTGGCTGGTTGGTTGGTTGGTTTGCTTGTTTGGTCGGTTTGCTTGTTTGGTCGGTTTGCTTGTTTGCTTAGTTGGTTTGGTTTGGTTACGCTGGTTTGTTTGGTTTGTTTATTTAGTTGTTTGTTTTGGATAGCCATGCTGGTTTTCACGGGAAGCCAAAGGGCAATCACTCATTTGGTAGGTTCAGATATTTTGACGCACATCCTAATGTTTCAACTTAATTCATGGGTTGCCTGCCCACGGACATAGACCATTCCTCCATGTTGATCATGTTACGCGTTAAGTGTGCGAGCTGGACCATGGTTTCCAGAAAGTTTGCTTCCAGTTCCGTCTCAGAATGGTTTGGGGAATTGAACCCTTGGCTTTTGTGGATGGTGAATGGGACACCCCTCCATCCAAGCACCAAACCACGAATCTAAGCCCCCAATGGGAGGGATGCTGAACAAATCTATGTGCCCCAAACCTTCCAACCACCTGGGTACACACAAAAAAACTGGGTTGTTGGTGACAAAAAAACACCTGCTTCGTCAAAGGGCGTCCTTGAAATCGAGCCACGCGGACTTGGGCGCACAGCTGAAAAGGCCTCACGGCCTTTTGGTTTTCTTTTGGTTTTCCTTCCACCCTCCCACAAAGTGTGTGTGTGTGTGTGTTGCTTTTTTCATTTTTATTTTTTTTCAACCCATTTCCGTTGAAAAGCCGAGCTGCTTCAGGCCTCACGGCCTTCAGCTCCACCTGCTCCCTGGTCACCTCCGCCACGGGGTCCCTCGTCTCCTACGGCGCCGCTTGCGCCGTCGGCGGGGAAGCGGCGCCGCTGGCGGCGCAGGCCGCGCAGGTGGCGCTGAACGGCGGCTTCGGGGCGGTGCCTCGGCCATGGATTTTCTAGGTGCCCCCAGCAAGGTTTGTTGCTACCATACCAACGGTTAGAAGGAAGCCAGAACCATTCTAGAAAACGGGTTTGGATTCACCCGTTGTGGATTTCACCTGTTCTTGGTAATCTTCTAGAGGCTAGGTCCCCCAGCTAGGTGATGCTAGGTGCCAACTTCTACCAACTTTTTTGGTTGGGAGGGTTTCCCTACTAAAGTCGATGAAAAAGAAAAAAGTTGGTACCCTAACCTCTAACCTCTCTATTGGAGGACCTTGACAAAGGAAGGCGATGGAAGGTGCAAAATCCAAAGTGACTATAGTCCAGGAAAGCAGAGTGAGTGGTAAAGTTGGCCCGAGATGAATGAATCCGGACCCTAGCTTATTCATCAAAGTGATGAATCCCCACTAAACCCACACCAGCTACCCGAAAGTCTCAAAGTTAGCAAAATGCCTGGCCATTAGCTATGAATTTCCTGAACCTAACTTCTTGGATTAGAGGGTGCCCTTGTCAGTTTCGCTCAAAGGGATTGCACACCAAGCCCCATGGACACAATGGCAAAAGTGGAGCCACAGCCAAGCGCCCGATCATCCTCCATTTCCTGGATGCTTCCACTAGCTACACTGTGGATTGACGAAATCCGCTTCCAACGCACCAACGAACTCAGAAACCCAACGGTTTCGGATTCGATTCCCCAACATAATTACCAACACACCTTATCATTGGTTTTAACTATGGTTTCCAAGTGGTGCAGGATTTTGTCCATCCACAGTCGGGGTTACAGTGGGGCCTACATATCCATTTGGGGGTTGTTGTCCTTTCCCAGAATCAGCTCTGCTTGGAACCTAGGCTGAAACCCACTGGGATGTTCCGGGATTAAGCTTGCTAAAAAGGGTTGAACAACGCCCTCAGTTGTTCAGTGGCTCCAATTATTTTCAAACTTTTGTTTTGGTGGCTGCTCCACTAAAATGGTCCAAGCCCAAAAAAGGGTTCCAAATATTTTTTTCCAGGGTCACTGAACAACTGAGCGCCAAATGGCGATCCCCACTTTCGAAACAGGGGCCCCGTTGAACTCTTTCTTCGGCTTCGAGGCCCGTGCCACGGCGGGGGCGGCCTTTCAAGTCGCCTCGCAGGCGTGTCGGGAATGTCGGGAGGGGGAGGGTCGACGAGAATGTGGAGTATCCTGACTGTCCGAGTTTCTTTTTTTTTTGGGGGGGGGGATTTGGACCATAGGTGTCTTTTAAAGATAGTTTGGTTAGACATAGATGGCCAATGGCACTGGTTTGGATGGATTATATATTCATGTACCAGGGCCATTGGTGTTGTCCAACAGGTCGCACATGTCTTGGACAATTCTAGAGTTAAAAACAAATTATTGCCCAACTCACTCAAGTATTCCGCCCGGCGATCTCGGTGCGAGACAGGCGCGCTTCTTCAGTTTGCTTCTTCAGTTTCCCGCTGAATCCAACGTTTTTGAGTTGCCCCCCCCCAACCCCCGCCCCCCCCCCTGCCCGGTACCCTCCCAAAATGGACCTTTACGGGTGCTAGATGGTGGGGTGTTGGACGCTTGGGGTGGGAAGCCCATTTTGGGGTCAGCGCACCAATTGCCGTAGGTGGTTGTGGGTCAAAACCAATGGTACCATTTTGGGCTGGCTGCACCACTCATTCTAGTCAATTTTAGTGGGGATTGGGATGTTCACGGGGAGTACGGGTTTTTGACCCATGGCCATGTAACGCAAAACGCGTGCAATCATTGTGTCCCCTGTGCCCGAATTCTGGGGAGGCTGGCATCTCCCCAGCCTCCATGCTGCCGGGCAAATCGCTCTTCGCAAAACGGAAATGCAAGGATTCCCAATCTCGGACATTCTACACCCTGCGGTTCAGTTACCGCCACTAAACAATGGTTGGGTTCATATACCACCATTGTTTACGAAAGGATTGTCATCATCCAAATTGAGTCAACCATTCTTTGAATGGGGGTTGAACCATACATGTTACGTGCAAATCACCTTTGCTGCGAAGCAAACACTAGGATGCAAGTCGCATGACAAGGCGTTTGACTGCGACGACAAGTCCGTTCTGTGTATATATATAATATCAGAGAGAACAGGCCTAGCTTATTTGTCTCCCAAGTAAGGGCTAGCCTGCAATGAGTGTTTTGTTTTTTTTCAAGTCAGGGTCATCACTCTAAGCATGGAAGCTCCGAGCAGGCCTCTGTACATGGAAGCAAGTTTTCCTTTTTGGGGTCCTGGCAGCTTCCATGGAATCGCCCGTGGGAGGTCCTTTCGTTGGGGATCCGAGTCTTAGATGTGGCAAGGCATCCGAGAGATGCCACGAACGGAGAGCTGTCACACGTTCCTAAGCCTTTTGGCTTAGGTTGACTAGGTCCCCCAGTAGTGCCCTTCTCTCCCCTTTGTTTGGGGAGGGTTCCCCTACTAAAATAGACTACAGAAAAAGGGTACCCTTATTCTATCCTCTCAACTGGAGGACCTAGTTGATCATGTTATCACTCCCTGAGTTCCATTTCGGACAACAAACTTGTTTTGGGTTTGGACCATTTCAGTGATAAAGTTTGGCTACTGTTAGGCCGATCAAGAAGTGAGGGTTGGGTTTTCGAGCCTTGGAATTACCCTCCCACCAATTACCATGGAACCTGACAGGGGGGGTCCCGGAAGACCATTGTCCATTTAATGGGACCATGCCCCTGTCAGGTTCCATGTTGATTATGGTGGGAGGGTAGTATGAACTTGGCCCTATGTCCACCAGTGGTGCCCTTTTACCCTTTTTTGGGGGAGGGTTCCCCTACTAGACGACCGAAAAATGTTGGCACCCTTGTTCTAACCTCGCTACTGGATGGAGGACCTAGTTAAGAATGTGTGTTATTTTCCCTTGTTGGTTTTAAAGGGGCCCGATTTCACTACTGGGAATATGTTTTTCTATTTTTTGGAGGGGGCTCTACTGCAAATGGAGGTCTGCGAGTTCCTTAAAACTAAATTTTGGGGCTTAGACCATAGATGTCGTTTTAAAGATAGTCTGGTTAGGTGTGGTTTCCATGTTTGCTTATTGTGGTTTAGTGGTTGAAATCCCCACTTACCCGCTAAAGTGCAAAGCAATGTTTGCTCCCCTTCCAACGTCAACCCTCCGTGGGTTCCATAGACTACAGAATAAAAAAGCTTGGTGCCCCAAACTCTAATCTCTCAAATCTGGAGGACCTAGTCCATGGTTCAGGGGTCCCTATAGTTCCCATTTTGGCAATTTTAAGCATGGCCTTTTTGGCAGTGTCCCTTGGGGGTGATGTTTCAAGGGGAAAAGAAGAGGGAGCCCTGTCTCAGTTGTTGAGTGGCTCCAATTATTTTTCCAACTTTTTTTTGGCGGCTGCCCCACTAAAAATTCGGTCCAAGCCCCCAAAAAGGGTTCCAATCCTTTTTTCCCAGGGTCACTGAACAACTGAGATATTGTTTAAGCCCCATTGTGGGTACAGCTTTGCCCAACCTTATGTGAGACCATTTGGGGTCCGCGAACCCTTGTTGCAGGTCAGTGGAACCCTTGAACAACTGAGCTGTGGTTTCCTATGCGAAAAAAAACCCGTCCCTAAAGGGGCAAGCAAAAAAGTCGTCGAGCGCCAGGCAGGGGTGTCGCTGGTGGCGACGGCCACGGGCGCGGCCATCTCCTTCACGGGGCACCGGGCACGGGGGCCTGGGGCGGGTGGTGGGGGGGGTTGGGGGCGGCGGGCGGGGGGGCGGCAGGCGGGTGGGGGGGGAGGGTGGAGGTTGCCGGGGTTGGGGTCCTGGGAGCTTCCATGTCAGTCATGACCCTCATTTTTTGGTTGGGTCAGGGGGTGTTTGGCGTGTCTTGTTTTTTAGGGTCAACCAAAAAAGGGGTTGATTGTTCTCTTGAAGATGACCCCAAAAATATGTTGAGGGTCATGGGGCTTGGTTCCCTTTTTGCAGGGGATACGAGGGCAGCCCAGGGGGTTCTTTTCCTTTAAGTTTCTCGTACACCACACACATGGAATGCCAACTCCTGATTTTTGACAGACCCCATTCTTAAAGACGGCAAGGAATTAGGTGTATTTTCTTGTTTTGAGTTAGCATCGCATGTTCGTGGTGTTTTCAATTGAAACCCAAAGGGAAAGAACCTCTTTTGGTTGACCCCTCAAAAAGACACACCCGCGAGGGTAGATGACCCCATTCTACTAAAAGGGTCATGGAGACTCCCGTTTCTTTTCGGGAGGTGGGGCTTAGTCTCCGACAAATTGTCATGTTTTAGGGTTGACTGGATATGAAACATTCCGCTATGACCCATAGCTTGCTCAAAATCTAATCCCAATCTAGGTTCCCGGGTAGTGCCCTGTTACCCTTTTTTGGGGGAGGGTTCCACAGAAAAAAAAGGTGTCGTTATTCTAACCTCTCTACTTGGAGGACCTAGCAATGATTCGCGTGTTGCGGATTGCGCGGTTTACAGCGATTGGACTATGTGCTTCACGGATTACGTATTATGGGTTGCATTGATGCTCAATGCTCCACCAAAAGGTGTCAAATTACACTTGGCAGCTCGGATGACGGATTAAAACGATTACCAACCAGAACAAGGATTAAGATAATTACGGATTGGGATTAGGCCCCAATGAATGTCGAACTGGCTAGTTTATCTGTTATACAATAAATGCACCCTATTCATGTATACATATACTATCCAGTTCTCCCAATACTAAATTAGAATTAGCCAAAAACTCCTAGATTTCCCGCCGACCCTAGCTGCTGTCGTATCAGGGGACATGTTCTTGTACATGCCTGTGCAAGCCAGCGTTCAAAATTAATCAAGTCTTCCTCCGCATCTGACCCAAGGACTGCAGTGACACACCCTAAATATCCATCGGTTCTCAGGCGATTTACTTGTTTTTTTAATCTTGGGAGCTACTTTGCAAGTTTGCGTGCTGGCATGTTTGACTTGGTTGGCTTCGAGAAACGGGACATAAGGGCGTGTATCACAAGAAGGGATCGCTCTTGATTGGTGTCGGATGTGTATTTCTTTCAAACTCAGCCATTTTTGTCTTCTGCCGAGAATGTTGCAGGTAAGCCATGCACCATACCTCCACCACCCATCTTCGCACAAAAGGTCGGTTAAAAAACTGGATCGAGGGGTTTGCTCCAAACTAAGCAATGCCTAAACCTTTTTCCAGGCCTGCCTTTGCCAGGGTTTTCTCACTTCCTGAGTTCCTGCACGTCAAACTTTTGAGCTTCGGTTCTACCCATCCCCCCCCCCCTCACCCCCCCATCCCCACCCCCCCCACCATCCACCTCCCCCACCATCCACCTCCCCCCCCATCCACCTCCCCCCCCATCCCCATCCACCTCCCCCCCCCAGCCACTTCCCCCCCCATCCACCCCCCGGCCCCGCCCCCCCCCCCCCATCCACCTCCCCCCCCATCCACGCCCCCCCCACTCCCACCCCACTCCCACCCCACTCCCACCCCACCCCCACCCCACTCCCACCCCACCCCCACCCCCCACCCCCCCACGCGCCAAACGCAGCACGGCATGGCGACTCGCCAACCGCCGCTCGATCGAACAATGTTCCGAGGCCTTGGACCTCCTGGGCTTGGCCGAGAAAGGCCAGGACCATCCTGTGGAAAGGAGCCATTGTCTCCCCATTCTTTCCCATTTTTCTCCCCATTGTTTCCAGGAAGCTGTTTGTTTCCATTGTTTCTTGCTTGCTGATTTTTTCAAGGGAACCATCATTCCAGGGTGTCTTAGGTGCGAAATGGAGATCCTGTGTTGGAAAGGAGCAGACGACCCCCAGTGATTGTCTTCCCAAACAGGTCAAGAGGAAAGGTCCCCAAGCTCAAAGGTCCGACGTGCCGTACCGCACCAAAGACAACCAGTGACTCAATTCCGAGTTTTGGAAACTCGGGGACTGAGGACACGAAGCGAAGGGCTGGGTTTTAAGGTTTCCCGGTAGGAAACGAGGACCTGGGTAGGACAGACCTTGGTCCAATGGTCCCTGGGGGCCTTGCCACTCGGCGGATTCGGATAGGTGAAGACCCGTGAAGCCAGGTTTCACCAAGCCATCGGATCCAAAACCGTCGGAGGAATATACGTGGCTTAGGAAAAAATGGCTTGGCCAAGTTTCGTTTGGCTTGAGGGTCGTTTGGGATTTGGCTTGAGGGTCTTCGATTGAAATTTTCTCCTGTTCCATGGGGAAGTCTGGCTACCCTTCGCATCTTGGAACCTCAAAGAGGCCCTTTTTGAGGTCCCAAACCTTCCAATGGACGTCCTGACCTTCAATGGAGGGTCTAATGATGCTTAGGGCAGGCTGCCAAAAGTTTCGGCGAGGTGTAACACCACTCATGGCGAGCAATCCTTGACCCAGCAAAGCTCCGATGCGTTTGATGGCACGGATAATGGAACAAGGCGCGCGGCGTTTCTCCGGATGCGGCGGCAATTGCGACGACAATATGGGCATGGGTCAAAATTAAACCATCCAGGGGACCGCTAGTTTTAGTCCATGTGTCCACTTACTAGGGCCTAGGGTTTCATATTTGGTACGTATCTTTGACCCACAGCGATATGATTTTGGAACATCTCCGGACTTCAACTCAGCGTTCTGTTTTTTGGTAAAATGGGCTCTGGGTTTACCCCCCTATGCCAAGATGCGGATGGCCGGCCCATGCTTCCTTTGGCTTCGAAAAGGACACCAGACAGAGAGAGCTGAAACGCGCCGCTTCCGCGGTCCGTGATTTTGCAAACGCGCCTACTTCCCACTTGCGTTTCCGAGCATGTTTTGTGTTCATTATGCGAGGGGTCCCTATATTTCCCTTTTTGCTGGTTTTAAGCATCGCCTTGTTGGCCCGTGAAAGGGTGAGTGTCCCTGGGTGGGGGTGATGCTTTAAGGAGACATATAGGGAGCCGTGTTGTGTTCACTGTGTCTAGGGGTTATCAAAGTCAGAAGCCCACCACTTGGGGGGCGACTTGAATAGTGGTAAAGTCATTGGGCCAGTGCTATTTCTCCTGTTGGTTTTACATTCCGGTACATCTAGTATATGCTCATGCACACACTGCACACAGATATAGATGTGTGTTCACCTCTGCACAGATCAGACCAAGACGGAAGAAACGCCGCGCGCGGCGCTTTTTTCATGTGCCGGTCTCACCGACTATTTTCCCACCGCCCGAGAGAGTTCGGAGCACCGGAGCAGAGCCGGGCTTGAGGACTGCCCCCGACTCCAAATGAAAATTCCTGTTTCCTTCGAGCATATATGGAAAAAATGTGTTCCCATGATAGTACCCCCTTTTTGTTCTATAGTCAAAGGTTGACACTATGCCCTAGAATTTTCTGAGTATGAAGAGGTACGTGGACTCAAGGACGCCCTTTGTTTTTCCTTAAGAAACGTGATCCAGGGCTCGGAAAAATGGCAAACACTGTTGCTTCTCTTGTTGTTTTTGTTTTTTGTTGTTGTTCCCCAACAGCTGAAAGCTTTGGGGTCTCAGCCCAGATAGGCTCCGGGGTGGTTCGGGGCGACCCTGAGCTGAGGTTCCACCAGGGTTCCACCAGGGTTCCACCAGGGTTCCACCGGTTCCACCAGGATTCCACCAGGTTCTGCCAAGGGCGGGGTGGTCTGGGGTGGTTTGAGGTGAGGTTCCACGAGGGTTCCACCAGGGTTCCACCAATTTCTTCGAGGGCTGCGGGTTTGAGGAAGGTTTCACGAGGGTTCCGCCAGGGTTCCACCAGGGTTCCAGGCTGCGGGGTGGTCTGGGTGGTTTGAGGTAAGGTTCCACGAGGGTTCCACCAGGGTTCCAGCAATTTCTTCGAGGGCTGGGGTGGTCCGGTTTGAGGAAGGTTCCACAAGGGTTCCACCAGATTTCCACCAGAATTCTGCCAGGGTTTCACCAGGTTCTGCGAGGGCTGCAGGGTGGTCCAAGGTGGTTTGAGGTAAGGTTCCACGAGGGTTCCCAGGTTTCCACCAGGGTTCCACCAGCCCGTCGTGCTCCGGACGAGGGCTCCACCAGGGTTCCACCAATTTCTTCAAGGGTGCGGCGTGGTCCGGGGAAGGCTCCACGAGGGTTCCACCAGGGTTTCACCAGGGTTAGCAGGGTCCCACTGCGGGGTGGTCCGGGGTAGTTTGAGGTAAGGTTGTATGAGGGTTTCAGGGTTCCACAAGATTCTGCGAGGGCTGTGGGCCCTGAGGTTTCACAGGGTTCCACAAAGCTCTGCAAGGATTCCACACGGGTTCCACAAGGCTCCACAATGCTCCACCAAGGGTGTGTCGCGCGCCCGTCGTCTGAAAAGCCATCGGATCAAGATCGCTTTGCTCATGGGCGGAACACTAAGCAAAACCGAAATCAATGGTTTTTAGCACACTTTCACTGTTTTGTGACTTGCTCACTTGCTCAGGCAAATGTTGGCTTTGTGGCAAATCAGATCACGTCGCTGCGGAACTCACGGTGCAGCAGAGTAAATGCTTGGCATTGCTGCTTGGTGGGCTTTGGGTTCCAAGAATTCCACGAGGCTGCGAGGGCTATGAGGTCAGAAGGTTTCCACCAAATTCTGCAAAAGCTATGGGGCAGCCCTGAGGAAAGGTTCCAGCAAAGTTTCACGCTGAGCTCCACGAAATTGGGGCCCGCCCGATTGCACCGTTTCGGCCCGATCGGCCCCGATTGCGCCATCGCGCCCCGATCGGGGCCTGACTCAGTCGGGCCCCGTCAAAGCTGGCATCGCCTAGTTTTGCTATAGATACAGTTGCAATCCGCATACTAAGGAAAACCGGCGTTAAGCTATAATATGGGTGGCTGGGGTTGCACCACGATCGGGGCCCGATTGCACCGTCGGGCCCCGATCGGGCCCCGATTGCACCGTCGGCCCCGATCGGGCCCCGATTGCACCGTCGGGCCCCGATCGGGCCCCGATTGCGCCGTCGGGCCCCGATCGGGCCCCGATTGTGCCGTCGGGCCCCGATCGGGGCCTGAGTCGGGCCCCGTCAATTGTACCAAGCTGGCATCGCCTAGTTTTTGCTATAGATACAGTTGCAATCCGCATGCTAAGGAAAACCGGCGTTGGGCTATAATATGGGTTAACGCTGGGGTTGCACCACGGGACGATCGGGGCCCGATTGCACCGTCGGGCCCCGATCGGGCCCCGATTGCACCGTCGCGCCCCGATCGGGCCCCGATTGCGCCGTCGGGCCCCGATCGGGCCCCGATTGCGCCGTCGGGCCCCGATCAGGGCGAGATTGCGCTGTCACTCGTAGCTTTGCTTTACAAGGCGGCATCCTCAGCAACACCGGCGGTAAGGATGGTCCCGGGGCGTTCCGCGAGGATTCTGGGAGGGTGTGGTGCTGTTGGGGATATCGCCCGAGCTTATTTTTTGTTTTTTCCTTTTTCCTGCGGGGCGCTGACCAAAGCAACTTGTGCCAAGCTGTGGCTTCCATTTGCCGACGATTTCACGACTGGACACCGACATATTTGCTCATGTTTCCCAGGGGACTCTACTGCAAATGAGGGTAGGGAGGTCTTGAGAAGACTACCATTGTTTGCCCAAGCCACCTGTCCACTTCAACTTGGGCAAACGCCAGTGTGGGAGTCTCCCGTCGTGGGGACTAAACGCCACACGGGGAACCAAGCCTCATGGTGAAGCTTGTTGAGAGATGTCCGGAAGCCTTTGCCGGAATGGCGGAAATTCAGAAAGCACTGCCTTTGTGCTTGGACGACCAGCCCTAGAATTTGGTAGCCTCAAAATAGTAAGCCCTTGAGCCGGTGGTGAAACTGGGCAAATCCTAGTTGGGAGACTTGCTATTGCGGTTATTAGCCACTTGCGAAGGGGGTTGGTCTTTCAAGCGAGTTGCAAAAGCTGAGTGTCGCGGCCAATGGGATCCCTATCTCACCCGAATAATCTTGATCATTTTTGAACGTACGAAGTAGATTTCCTCCATCCACGGTTGGTGTTTGGTTCTGCCCAGAGGCTCCCGATTGATTTAGGGCCTTCAATCCTGGTTTTGAGGCCCCCAACCACCACCGGGATGTCTAATGGAGGGGTCGGGTCTTCCATTGAAAGCCGATCGGAGCCTCTGGGTGGGGGCAGGAGCCACAGATTCCAAAAAGATGATGCGCGTCGAGCGTTTCCATCGGCCCTCACTTGAGTCAAGTGCATCTCAGCAAAAACCGCTGCGCTCATCCCTTCAATGCCATGATCCCCCCGAATGGAAAATCGCGACCTGCCGTCAGGAAGCTTTGGTGATTTTCTCCTATTCCTTTGGTTGGTCCTTCCATTGCGTAAGATATGATTGATTTTGAAGGGAAGTTATCACTGCTGGAAATATTTCATCTTTTCCCAGGGGACTGAAGCAAATCAAAGGGTCTGTGACAATGATCAGGAGAGTGGACCTTTGCTTGACCCACCCAACCACCCAACAGCCACCCAACCCCCCTAGCAAAGTTCTTAGAGCCATTTCTGGGGAAGGTTTAAAGGCTTCCCACTCCAAGTGCTCGGCTTGTTTCAGTTGGTATAACATTTGAAGAACCTGATGTTGCATGGCAAATACTCTCTTTAGTCAGGGGTGGACACCATACCCTATCGTACCCTGAACAAACAAGGTAATTATTGGACAAGGTGGACTACCAAATTAGCCGCAATCCAAGCCTCAATTGGATGGTTTGAGCGCAACTCACAAGGGTATTGTACAAATCAGCAGCTCACCAGAAAAGGAGGAAAGAGTGCGCACGCGGCAGAGGCTGGGTTTACTCAGGCAGGATTTTTCCTCGAAGCATCTTCCCGTGTTCCTCTGAATTAAACACTGTTTGGGTAAATGTTTGAGTAAAACATTTGAGTGGTAAACAGAAAGTTTTGACTTTCTGACCAATCCACTCAGGAAGTGAGTTTAGTGGCAGACACAAAGTGTGTACTTCTTTGACACCCTCACCCACTCGGCAAGTGAGTGGTGCAAAACCAACTGAGACTTGATACTCCCCATGTCTTGACCAGCTGACCTGGTCATGCAGGTCCTGTACTTGATCTTGGGGACCCCTTCCAAGTTTGGAATTAATGTGGGGCTCCTCCAAAACTAGTATTTCCGTGGTTCAGAATTGGGGTAGAACAACTAATCCTAGTGCCCTTTCACCTTTTGTTTGGGGAGGGTTCCCCTACCAAAATAGACTACAGAAAAAAGTTGGTACCCTTATTCTAACCTCTCTACTGGAGGACCTAGAATCAGTAACTGGTATGTTTTTCTGTGTACCCCCTTTTTTCCTGGGCCAAGATCACAAGCAGTTTTTCAGCAGAACCCAAGTCAAATCGCTGGGCTTTGTCCCGGTTTCGCAGGCAGCTACGTGAAGAAGATGGAGAAGATGCTTCGAGCCCGGTCACCCAGTTTCTGTTTTGCTTCGTTGCGGATCCCTTCACTTGCCTTGGTGGCAAGCCCAGCCATCCGGTTTAGTGGTAGTTTCCATGTACCCCACAAGTTCAACTTTTAGTGGGGGATTTGCAATCGGTGCGATAGGCAGGGAATGAGAAATGGAATGAATCCAGGCTTTGGTCCCCGAATAAAGGACACCACCAGTTGGATGGTTTATAGGGTCATTCCTTGCCTCATTCCCTGCCTATCGCACCGATCGCAAGTTAGAGACATGGATGGGTTGATCAATATTCCATTTATAAAGCCCCAGTTTTGACCATGGGTATCCTTTCCCATATTGAATTGATCATTGTTTCAGTGGTGTCCCAACCAATGCTGTCATCCCATGTACATGGCTGTTGTTGGGAAACACTTCGCATGTTTGCCTATTGTGGTGTAGTGGTTGAAATCCCCACTAAACTGCTAACATATTTTGGTTTGCTTCCCTTCTAACGTCAAGCAAGTGTATTTCGGAGCATTTGATCAGCCCCCACGTGTTCTCCACACATCGAACGGACGAGGCGAAGAAGAAAGATCCGAGCCGCGAGCGGAGTGAGCTGTGAGGTAGGTCTCTCCGGGGTCCCGAGGTATATGCCTTTGCCTTGTTGGGTTGGATTTAACTTTTTGGGGAAATCAAGTTGGGTTTTCCGCCAAACCCACAATACGTTATAAGAGCGTTTTGCGGAGGGGTCAACAGCAACCAAGTTGCTGGCTTCAAGCATGACATTTGAGCCAAGCGTCGGTCAGGTTCCAAGCGCAAGAGGCTTTTGAGCTTTGAACACTCGCCAAGTGTAGGTGATGCCAACTTTTACCGTTTCTTTTTTGGTTGGGAGATTCGGTTCCCCTGAAAAAGGGTAGCCTTATTCTAACCTCCCCACTGGAGGACCTGGTTGACCCACTTTAGTGGCAAGGACTTCTGAGACTTGTTTGGCCAACCCGCTTGATCGGAAGTGCGTTTCCAGCGGCACTCAGACAGGTTTTTCCTCGGGTGGGCTTCCCTTGGACCACCTAAAGCCCCTTCATCTCGAGGCTATTTTCTGTTCGAACAGCCGTGCCTTGCCGTTTGGGGACTCGAGGACTGGAGATCGCCACTTATCTTTCACGTTTTGGAGAAGGTGTGAACCAGACATTCGCGGAAGTGGGTTAAGTTAAAACCGATCAGTTCTCAACTGACGAACTTGGAAAATCGAACAAAGCGGGAACTTCTCTCCACTCAAGTGAACTTTGGTCTCTTGGAGCAGTTCTTCTACCAGTGTTCTAGGGATACCTTCCAATTCCATTCTTTCCAGGGATCCGAATCTTTTCAGGAAGCCATCAAAAACACAGAATAAACAAAATGATCGGTTTTTGAAATCGCCGAATTGGGAGGAACCCTCGGAACCAGCTGTCCCGCTGTCCCGAATTCGGAGTTCTCAATGGCATTCGTTCCAAACCCGCCTGAGAGACTTCGCGCGTAGCCGTTGGTTTGCTCACTTGCAAGCGGCCAAGCATCACTGGCCCGGATCGCTGACCTGTCATCTGTTCACCTGAAAGCCGAACTGTACCTGGGTGATTTGCAAAGCTGCACCTTGTCGTTGCCTCACCTTTTTGTACAATAAGGAGTTCTCTTGGTCTGTGTGGATGGTAACCTTGTCCCAACCCAAATCCTTGACCCACTACGAGATCGCCCTTTCAACCAGCCGAAGCTTGCTAACTTCTGGGGTGGCGCATCTGGCCCTGACATGAAATCTCTCTTTCAATGGTCGGCATTGGATCTGACCGTGGACCAGAATCACTATTTGGCTCGGGGCCGGAAGCTTAGGCAGCAACCCTCAAAGGGTTTCACTCTATTTGTTTTGGCGCTTCGGTTGAGCTTCTGGTTGTCTTGTCGAGCACCGAGTAGGTTGGTATTGGTTTGGTGCCCCCCCCGACCAAATCATGTTGACCCCATATGAATCAATCCCTGTATATTTATAGAGGGGGGGGGTGCTGTGTCCCCTCTCTCGTTTGGACACAGCAGCAACTTCCATTTGCTTGCGTCGTTGCTGTTGGCATGTTTTCAGGCTTTTCGAAATATATGTGTTTGCTCATTGTTAATGGGGGCCCGCAAAAAAAAACAAAGTTTGTTGCTACCATCCCAATGGTTGTAAAGCTCAAGGATAATGTTGACCTATGATTAATAATTGCGCCCGCCCCCCCCCGAATGACCATAAATAAAGATTAGGGGAGAATTTTAAGGGTCGGGATGTGTTTAAAGGAGTTTAGCATTCATAGTTTCATGTGTTTTTCACCTGGGAAAAAACGGTTAGCACTATTTAGGGTCATTTTATTATTGGATTGGGGCAGCCAGCTAGCAGTTTTTAGGGTCATTTGACTAATCGTACTGTGGATGGACGAAATCCTGCACCACCTAAGAAGCCCTGGAATGATCATTCCCCTGTATATAACAACAGCCCATGGCTTCCCAGAGTTTCAAAGTGGTGCGAAATGGAGTTCGTCCATCCACAGTAGGTTAACATTATTTTTCTCTTTTGGATTTGAAGCTTACCTCTTAAAAACACAACTTTTCAACTTATTGGGTAACATGGGCTATATGTCTGTAAAAGATAAACTTCCCCAGGGCTTGGAGTTTTAAGGGGTAAGGAAGGGAATCTATCACTAGGCCCGGTGTTTCAAAGGACTGGAAGGCAATTGGAAGGCAACAGTCAGCATTCAGCGGCATGCACCCAGGGAATCTCATAGGGTACCACTCAACTTACTTCCATGAAGGGGCCGGAAGAAAAAAAGCTCCCATGTTAGCTGAGGACGCAACATGTTTTGGTCAACACAAAACGTGATCACCCGTTATTCATCTGCATATCTTATGGCAAGCTCATTATTTGGGGCCAAAACAAGCTTACCATGATGAAGGTCCTGTACTTGTGGATCCGATTCTTATTTCAGGTATTGAAATGATTGCACACGTTGCATGCGATTTCCAATGGCAACTAGGTCCCCCCAGTAGTACCCTTTTACCAACTTTTTGGGTTGGGAGGGTTACCCTACTAATTAGACTACAGAAAAAAAAAGGTACCCTTATTCTAACCTCTCTACTGGAGGACCTAGGCAAGTGAGTGAATGACCGTTGCTTTCCATTCAGATGGGCAACCGCTGGATCCCATGCTGTCCACGCCAGTATCGGGCGCCAGCTGCAGACATCTCGAGCGGAGACAAAACTTGGCTCAGACTGGCACACCTTCCGTCTCCGAAACTATGGAAGCGTCCATTTGCTTTGAGACTATGTGATTGTTCTTGCTTGGTTTTGTTTCCTGTTGGTTTTAGAGAGAATCTATCACATACTGGGTTGCTCGTTTACAACCAACGCCCAATGGCTTCCTCTTGCTTGCTACTGGAGGTTTGGGGCAAAGTTTTACAAGTTCTGGTTTGCTAAATATGGCTATCAGGACACCAGCAGTTTTGTTCAGCTGGGGAGCAGCAGCTGAAACTATCTACTTGATGACCAGCCCACGTGGTCAGTGGCTTGTAGTGCTAGAATTAAGCCCAGTGTTTGGCCTTGCTTGCCCTACAACCAACTTGAGGGATGTACTCATCGTGGTTACTGCCACCTTACTACTGGGGTGGACGAGAGGAACCGTTTTCCTCTTCCCCTGCTGGCTTTCCTCGCTGCCTGGCTTCTGAGATGTCCGGAAACTAACATGTCACCGGCGCTTCAAAGCTTTCTGTTTAGCACCCCCGATTTTTCAGAAAGCCAGCACCACCGGGTTTCTAGAATTATTCGCCAACTGAACATCAGGGATCCCTACTGAAGCAGTTAGGAATCCTAGTTATACCCCCATTTCGGGGACTTGGCAGAGTTAGATGAGTTAGAGGCCCAGGGCAACCAACCGCTTACTCGCATGATTTGGGCCAGGAATCCAGAACGTGAAAGAAGAATTAGATCTAACAACTAACACCACAACATGAAGCTATAGCACTGGATCAAATCAAGGACCACTTAGCAGGGTTACTTGTCCAGAGTTTTGGGTGACTGATTTACTTCATTTCTGTTGTTCAAGGGTTGACAAATCATACGCCATACGGTATTTGGTGCATGGAGAGTTGTGGCTAAGTCTAAATCAGGTAATGCTGTGGATTGGTTTGGGGATTTGAACCCATGGTATTTGTTGAGGGAAAATAAAATGTTCACCCCAAACCACCGATGCGGCTTCAAAAAGGGATGCTGACTAGAAGCTTTTGTTGCTCATTCTGGTGTCCTGTCGGCTTCCATTTAAAGCGACCCCCAAAAGGGCACCACCCAAAACTGGCTGGTGCGAGAAGTAGGGAATTTTCTGGAAATGAACCGGTTTTGGGGGATTCCCTCAAAGGACACTCTAGGGGATGGTTTTTCTTGAGGTCTTTCCATTTCTCATTCCCTGCTGAGCCTCTCTACTGCAGGACCTAGCAGCGGATC
Source organism: Effrenium voratum (assembly GCA_963377175.1). Lineage (NCBI taxonomy): Eukaryota > Dinophyceae > Suessiales > Symbiodiniaceae > Effrenium > Effrenium voratum. The sequence continues at coordinate 341,008 of CAUJNA010000069.1, forward strand.
CCTGTGGGTCGAGTTTTCGGGGCTAGCTCAGGCGCCTGGCCGCTCTCTTCCGCTTGGCCGCTCTCGCCGAGAATGCGCCAAGAGCTCAGCGTGGCGGGAAGGATGTGAGCCGAAGGTGGTATCCCTCCCAACGTGTTTGCTTAGAAACGATCGAACCATACTGCTTGCTTGTTTTACACAACATAACACTATTGTGTGTGTTGTTGTTTTTCACCCCCGTTTTGAGTTTGTGTTGATCAAATAAGTCAGGTGCTTAGGTTGGTGTTGATGTTGATCTAAAACATGCAGCGTTGGGCATGTTTGAAGGAAATGAAAAGAAGGGGAGAGCCCTCTCCCCCGAACGCACACCCCTAGCTTATTCACCGGGTTATCGACAACGTACCGAGTGGGGTGGCCATCAAAGTACAACCCCCCTGTCCCCAAGCACACCACCCAAGCACAACCATTTGGGGAATAAATGGACCAAAACAGCAGGTGGATTTGGAGGGGTCCACCCCCCCCCCTTTAGGGTCTCCACAAAACATGTTTCTTTAGACATTGACATGGTTGTCCCAAAGGCTAGGTCTCAACAATCGGGGCCCCTAGAGACACGGTAGCCTTTGGGCACGGTTTGTGTGAAAGGGGACAAACCTCAAAAGGTCCCAGAGTCCCACAAGACACAAACCGAGAGGTGTCCCTCGTTTTGATACATTGGACCCTCCCACTAGCCATGTTGTCTACGGTGTGATGTCAAATGACGTCAGCCTCCGACTCAAAACTCAGTTGTTCAGTGGCTCCAATTCTTTTTCCCCTTTTTTTTGGTGGCTGCCCCACTAAAATGGTCCAAGCCCCCAAGAAAGGGTCCCCTTTTTTCCCCAGGGTCACTGAGCAACTGAGAAAAAGGAGGTAGTTACCATAGCCTGTTCCTTGGAACCTGTGGGTAGTATTACCTCACGAAAAGAGGAGGTTGCCATAGGGGATCCCAGTTACCTATGTAGGCAACCAGCCATTGTCCTTGTGGTTTTTAGACGCTCGTTCCCCTTTTTGTTACCGAAAACCGGGGGCTATGGAATGATTGGCATAGAAAACCTGACTCTTCAAACTCCTCAAGAAACCAGCGCCGGGTATTTCCGGTACATTTTGTTCACCGGTCCCGCCGGGATCGGCGGATCGGCGATGGAAAGAGGCGGATCGGCGACTGCGACCTGCAGCTCCTGCTGACGCTGCACCGCCAGGCAGAAGCGTTCCACCGAAGTGATGGCCCGGAATCGGATCCCGTTTAAGCGATGAAGGGCCGGTTCTGTCTCCGAAACGATGCGATGCGTTTGGAGTAGGCAAAATTCAGAGCGCCCAACAACAATACCCTCCATTTCTGGGATCTCCGAAAGGGGGTGTGTCTCAAAATAGGAAATGGACGGTTACGGGGTGGTCTCCAATTAGAGCCAAATCCAAATCCAAACCGCCAGGACAAACCACCAACCGGACGGACTACCTGATAAATATCCAAGAGTCAGAACACTTCTTTTTGGAGCCCAGAAGTCCAAGTGTTGGGCTACACACAGGGTTGTGGGATCAAGGGGTTTCTGCCCACTTCTGTGATACAAGGGAATCTCCCCCTTTATATGGAGGGTTAGTCTTTGGGAAGCCCTTTTTGTTGTATCACAGAAGTGGATTCCGTTTCCCACAGCCGTGGCCACACATGTTGAAGTACCCCTTTGGTGGGGTGAAACGCGCGCTCGCTTGGTCAGTGGTTCATGTTTTACCTAAAGCCAAACCAAGGGCGGTCGGCATTTGGCTGTGGGTCAAAACCAATGGGATCCCATTTTGGGGTAGGTGCACCACCCATTTGGGTTGTCAAACGATATGGCTGTGGTTGTCAAAACCGTTTTGGGTCCCATGTTGGAGGATTGGTGAATTCATAGAACCTATTTTAGTGGTTGAATCGGATGTTCACCGGGGGATTGCGATTTGGATTTCGACCCATGGGCATGTGTGGGCCAATGGAACCGCTCGAGCGTACAGTGCGGATGACACGCCGATGAGTCTCTCACTCCCTGAGATCCGGTTGTCAGACTTTTGTTTTTTGGGTTTGGACCACTTGGACCACTTGGGATGGTTGAAACCCTGAAAGTACTCGGATGAACCAACTTGTGGCATTTGCCATGTGTTGTTTTACACAAATTCCCCCGTCATTTCAGTCAGGTGAGCTCAGTTTCGTGCTTTTTTTGGGCGGGAGCCAAGGATTTTCAGGATTCAGCTGCTCGAAGCAAAACTCAAACCCACCGGGCCTCAAGTGACCGAAGCGTCCAATTCAACCAACTCCTTGGCTTCCATTCCCTGAGGATCCATGTTGGCCATATTTGCTGAGGGGATTTGCTGACAAATATTTGTTTGGTGTTTTTCTGCTTCTTCTTTTTTCCTTGTTGGTTTTAAAGGGAATCTATCACTACTGGAATTATCTTCATTGCTTCGCGGGCTTGAGCAAATGGCAGTTGGGGGTCTTTGGTCGGTTTTCGTGGACAAACCTGCGTCCAATTCAACCAACTCCTTGGGCCCCAGTCTTGGGTCGGTTTGCATGTTAAAAGCCTTTGTGGAGGTCTTTGGAGGACACATGTGTGGGTTTCCCAAACACAGCCCACATCTGGAAGGGGCTGCGAAGGGCCGGGAATCCAATAAGGTTCCGCAGCGAAGTGGAGTGCAGCTTGACAGCTAGAAAGAAGATCGTGCAATGTTCCATACATCGCCTTTTGCAAGGGCTGAAGGGGCATGAGCCCCTAGTTTATGGGTTACTTGACCCTTATGTCATGGCTGCATCATGGGACATCAGCCTCGAATAAAGGGTCCAAATGGCCATGGGTCGCAAGATGGACCCATATAATCAGCTGACTGTTGGGCCAATTCAGTCTGAGTTTTCTTTGGGGGTGATGTTAGGGGAAGTAACTCGGGAGCGCCCACGTCGTGTCGGAAGACCTTGTTGAGAGGTGGAGCCGGTGGTTTCCGAGATCACGGAGATCCACTTTAACTTCACCAGCGGGCGTCATGTCGAGGCGGGCCTTTGGGTTTTCCCGATGCGGGTGGCTCGTCTTTGTTGGAGTTGGTACTTGAGTGCTTGGCCAAGTTAGGAAGTGGTTTGCAACCTGGGTTACAACCCACCTACAACCTGCCCAAGTCACTCAGAAGTAGATTGTAGCCTAGGTCTGTTTTGGAGTCGGTAGCCATTTTGGGAACTTTAAAAGCAAACCAACCGGAACACCCGCCAGTTTGAGTTTTTTTGGAGTTGGTACCCTTTGTTCTGTGGCAAAGGGAGACCGAAAGGAAACCCACCAGTCTGGGGTTCCCCCACCAACAGACACACCCATATGAAGCTGGTTCCCCACATTTGCGGTGAAGTGAATTGTCAATGTGACAAAGTAGACGCAGTGAGGGCGATACGCAACTTACCAAGCAGGAAGGGCGTCGCATGTTTGCATTATCCTTCCCAACCCTCAGGCGTGAAGTAAGTACCAGGAACGCATTCAGCGATTTGATATTTCGTCATGGCTGCCAGTTTCTTATTGCGTCTTCGTTGGCTTTGCTGCCTTGCTCATGAGTGGCGTTTTTGAAGCCACGTGCCCTCTTTTGTCCATGGCTTGGGTTGTCTAGGGACACAACCTTTGGGGAACAGGCGATGTCTATGACTCCCACGGTCCAGGCTTTGCTCCATTGCAATTTTCGGTGAGTTCCATGGACCCCGATGATCACCGAGCAAGTGCCTTATTGGTCGCTAGAATCCGCCCCTGTTGGAATGCGGGGTTGGGGCCTTGGGGGGGGGGCCGGAGGTATGAGCTGACAATATCAACCCAATGAAGAGGGGGCATATCCCATTTGAGGCTAACCTTCATTCGAGTATGTGTCAAATTAGGACACGCAGAATGGGTGTCCTTTGGCTTCCGGTTAAACTAGTCCCAAACAGAGTACGCAGAAAATGGCACAGCCGCATAGCCGCATTTGCTGCTTGATCCAAGGTCATGTCGAGAAGCCCATGCGATTTCTCGAGCAAGGAACCATGCCCCTGCTTCAAACACCCGCTTTGTATCTTGAACAAGGGTTTCATGTCCGAAGGCCTTCTGATTCAGTCAGCACGCCCTGAAAAACAAGCCGAGGGAAACAGGCGGGTTTCCGAGCCATGCCCCTTTTTTGGAAAGTTCCCCCCCTTGAAAAAAACAGCCTTCTGTTTTACAGACCCAGCGAAAACAAGAAGACCGTCATGGGATTAGTTGGGTGTGCCGTTTTTTGGTGGTACTCCTTTTTCGTGATTTTAGAGACTAGGTCCCCCAGTAGTGCCCTTTTTTTTTTCCCCCTTGTTTGGGGCCGGGTTCCCCTACTAAAATAGACTACATAAAAAGTTGGTGCCCTTATTCTCTCCTCTCTACTGGAGGACCTGGGAAAGGACACCAAAGGAACGCCACCATTTTGAGGGGTCCCAGAGAAATGACACCCTCAGTTCTGTCCGCCAGGTGACTGAGATCATCTCCATGTTCCAGGTGGATCGGATCTGCCGAGACCTCACTCGACTCAGAGCCGAGACTGGGGAGAGTTCGGCCTTTGCTCCAAAAACCAAGGTTTGTTTACAGGCAGGAGGGCAACCCCTGACCAAAAAATGTTTTGTTGTTTTTTGTTTTTGTTTGCCATGGTAAACCCGGTTGTTCAACATGCACCCTCAAAGAGAGGCAGGCCTGGGGGGGAATTCAGGATGTTTGTCTGTGGTTGGAGCTTGGCGGGTGTTGAATGGACAAGCCATCCAACTTGTTGGGGGCGAAAGCCGCAGAGGTCTCCATGTTGGAACCTCAGACTGAACCCAACACGCTCCAAATCCGAGTTGTTCCACCTGAATTTGGTTTCACTGGCGCTCTAGTCGTTTGTGATAGAGATATTTATGCATATGGTTTCCCGAGGAGCCTTTAAGCCTTGGAGTCGGAACCTCGGGCTGAGGTACATCAGGTAACCCTTACTTGGCGTTTTGGGGAGTTGAAATATTGTTTATGAAATTGTATTTTAGGATTGTTTGGATTACTCCGGAGCTTGTTTGGGTTGAGATTTGTTATTTGTTGGGGGAAATAAGAATATTATTGTGGTTCTTTGCTGGGAAGCTTCCTAACCCACCAAGTAAGGGGTATCTGACCGCAGGGTACAGGTCAACCAAGTTCAACCTGAATTTAAGAATTCGCGGGGCGCAGGAGGTCCCAGTTGGGTCAAACGTGCGGAGGGCAATCCAAGTATTTGCCTTGTTTGGGAGCTTTCAGGAAGTGGCGGGAACTTGTCAACTTGTTTGCGTTTGACACTTGTTGCGAGAAAAGTGTTGCACAAGTGGAATGACATGGGATCCACCAACTCATGAACGGTTTAGCTGATACATGTTCTATCGGTTTCTCATGGTTATATGGTGGGATACTCATTATGTAACCGCCCCAATAGTAAGTGGCACTAACCCCGACTGGGAATCGCTCACAAAGCGGCTTGTGTGAAAGATATCCAAGTTGTTTGTCCACCTAACTGGTGCCAGTAGATCCCCAGCCAACAGTAGCCAACCAGACAGTTTCCTTGTCTCAGTTGCCCAAAGCCGCCCGTTTGACCTTTTGGTTTCACCGGCATCCAAGTGGAGTTTAACCCTACAAAACCAAACTGGCTGGGTTTAAGGGACGGATAACGAAATGCATGACCATTTACACACTGATCAATCAGCAAACGGTTGCAAACGGTTGCATACTGGTTTGGTTTCCAATCATCAGCCAGCTATACACTCTGCTATTCACTTTCACTTTTTGGATACCCTCATATTTCCTTCCCTGCAACAGGGACGGCACCCAGGTCAACGGAACCACTGGTTCCGTATGAGAACCGCTCCCGTTTTGTGTTTACCTCAGCCAGCAAGGCCGAAGCGTGATGTCAGTGGTGGAGCCCAGCGCTAAGCGCGCGTCACTGAGCGTTGTGCGTGGCTTTTCCACATCCCCCAGCCGGGTATGGTGTCAAGATCAAAGCACCAGGATATGATTCCGTTTGCCAGCCCATTTTGGGTACACTATTGGCCCATGCTTGCTTCCACATCCTCTTGCGCTCAAGCGTGGGTAATTGGGGGAGGGGGAATTGGAGTCGACCCCTGGAGATCTCCATCTCTCACAACCCATTTTCCCCATGACGAGGCCCGCGAAATTGAGGCACGTCTCCCTTTTTGTGTCGCTTCCACTTTGGGGAGGTGGAACCTTCCTGAGCAATTCCCCGCAGGTTCATTTTTCGGTCCCAAAAGGCGAAGCTTTTTTATTTCCAGGTCCCTAAGGGGCACTGGCCACTTGGAATGCCCCAAATGTCAACAGGTTCAGAGCTGGAGTAGCTGCCGTATTGCTCCGAGTTCTGTTGGCCAATAGAAAGACCCCATGTCAGTTCTCCTCCTGGCAGGGCACCTTCCAGAGTTCTAAAAAGGGCGGCAGTTGTTCAGGGAAACCAATGGCAATAGGTTCAGGGAGACCAAAAGGGCAACAACAATTGCATTTCGTTCGGAGGCGATTGGGCCGATATTTGGAGGTCTCCCTGTTGTTTTTTTGGGTTTGGCTGCCATTTGAGTGATTTAAATAAACCAACAGAAATAAGACGCGAGATTATCTTGGAGCTGTTCGTTGCAGGGATGCATGACAAGAGTGCTTTATCCCCCAGACGTACGGCTTGCAACTTCATCCCAAACGCATGGCATGTTCACCAGCTGCGTCTGGAAATTTGGGTTGGTGCCTTCTAGGCTAATGACAATGCGGAATTACCCCGAGGATTAGCAAACCCCAGTTTATGCATGGGGGGTGCCCCATCTTAGAGGGTTCGTTTTTTGGGGGGACCCCCTGTGAATCCAGGTTGATGAATTCGGGGTTCGCGTTACGGAGCCTTCAGCAGACCTCAAGCGAGGTCTGGGGAATCCTGGGGAAACTCCGTGCAAGCCACGACAAGAAACGGGCGCAACCAGAACAGTGGTACAGATGTCCTTCGCTTTTCGCTATGTGCTCCGTCACGCAGCAGTACCATTTGGACCAACATTTTACATTGAAGAGAGTGTTGGGGGGCGTTGTTTGAAGGGTGCCTGTGGTTGTTCTTAATGAATGGTTAGAACACTCTCACATGCTTGGCTGCACGTATTATGAGTTGTTCATAGGAGGAATCCTTGACTCAGAGCCGATCAGAAGAGGGCAGTTTGCCTAGCTCTGATGGTTAGTAACAACAGTGCATATACTTCGCCCAAGGTGCAACGTTTGCCAAATGGCAAGATAGTGTGGATGGACGAAATCCTGCACAGATGCAAGAAGCCCTATGGATACTGGGAGAAGCCACCTATCAGCTGCGGGAATTTGTCCATCCACCATTGTGTCTAGCCATCACCTCAGCGATCAAGTTGATTTTCCGGGTGCCCTTAACGGACACGCACAGGCAGTTCAACTGGGTCAACATTTGCTGCCTGATATCTTCACCCTTCACTCCCTGAGTTGGACTTTTCTTTTCGGGACAACCAATTTCTGTGGCAAATAGAAAGTTTCTGGACGTTTTTTTCGGCCAATCCACTGGATCGGACTCTTGGGACGACCAACATTTTTCTGCGGCAACTCGAAAGTTGGACTCGGCCAATCCACTGGATCGGAGCTCAGTTGTTCAGTGGCTCCAATTATTTTTCCAACTTTTTTTTGGTGGCCAAGCCCCACTAAAATGGTCCAAGCCCCAAAAAAGGGGTTCGAATTAATTTTTTTCCAGGGTCACTGAACAACGGAGGGAGCTGATCCGAAGTTTCAGGTTGAACGGTTGGCCAAGACGCCCGGCTGTGAGCCACTTGCTCAAAACCCGGGTAGATGAAGGTTAGTAAGGGACAATCCCAGCCACAAATAGCTGCGGAATTCCGCCTTCTTATTTCTTGAAGCATGGTTCTCGGGGCAGACCTGGGGATGGGGTTTCTTCAACCCCCCCTCAAAAGAAAGGCAACCAAGGGGACCCAATTCAATTGATGACAATCCTGAACGGCAAACCTTCTGCTGGTTCTGCTTGAGCCCAACCAGTGTTTTTTGGTGGCTTGCCTGATTTTTTTAGGGTGGCTCCTCACTCCGGACCGCACGGCGCAGTGAGGTCCTTGCGGCAAACGGTGGGCTGGCTGGTCTGCCCCTTCCGTGCGTGGCTGAAAGCGAAAAAAATCAGAGAGAGCGGGTGAGGTCATTCAGCGGGCGCCTGCTCCGACAAAATCAGTTGTTCAGTGGCTCCAATTCTTTTTCCAACTTTTTTTGGTGGCTGCCCCACTAAAATGGTCCAAGCCCACAAAAGGTTCCCTTCTTTTCCAGGGTCACTGAACAACTGAGACAAAATCAGATGTGACTGGATTTCCCCCAAGAGTGGATCAATTTGCTGGGGTCCACGGAAGCGAGCTTCGAGAATCCGCGTCGCACCAGTTGAAACTCCTTTGACGATCCTTCAGTTTTTGCCTCGGTTGCCAGTCTTTTTGAGACTTTCTGAGGCTTTGTGGTGTGGCAAGTGGTTGCCAAAGAGATGCCGCCGCAAGTGGTTCCGGCAGGCTCCCAATGGCCCAGCGACATGTTTTTTGTTGGTTGGCAGAGGGGCCCTACTGTGGCTGGACAAACTCCTGCACAACTTGGCAGCTGGTTTATCCCAGTATTCAGGTGGGCAATTGCCCCCCCTTTTTGTTCCACCCGTTTGCCCCTTAAATCCAAATACCAAACAATTGTTTTTATTCCTTTTTTTCTGGAGGTCTGGGAAGGAGGTTGTAAAGGGAACCCTAGGTAATCTTTGAAGGCACAATGTGAGCAACGCTGCCCATTCCAGCTGGAAAGCGTGCAGGCAGTCTCCTATTCAAGATGCGCATGCCAGGGTGTCGGTGTTTCACATGGAAATTCCTGGAGTTGGGTTCGATTGTTGGACAGGCAAAAGGTTCAACATGGTTTTTGTTGCGAATCCACGCAACCAAATGCTGGGCTTCCCCTGTGCGGATGTAAACCACTGGTTTTCGATGGGGTCAGAGTCGAAGAGATGCTGGGTAAAACAGGGTCAATGACCAAAGGAACGCTAGGTTACTTGTCAAAACACATGTTTCGTCTTTTACGAAGTGCAACAAGGACGGAACCTCCTGGAGACCATCCGCGCTGGACGTGGCAAGCTTGTGTTGCCACACGTAAGAAGCTTTCCGATGCTCCGGGCTACGTCCCCCAAGTTTTCGGACAGCTTCACGACTGACTGGCTCAACGACGCCGCAGCCGTACTATGCCGTGGCCAGACGGGTCCTCAGCGAACTACCACCCGCTCGAGCCGGAGATGACTTTGCAGCTGGCAATGCAATGGTTTCCGCAAGTCTTCGCGGACAGCAAAGCGATTCTATCTTGGGGCGGAGGCCAAGCTATAAGCTACCCAGACCAATTCTGGGCGCATAAGTCAATCCCGGGCGGTGTGTATATAAACGAAATAGCAAACACAAATCAGGGGGGAGGTTCCAAGCCAAGTTTTATAATGAAGTCAACCTTCGGATCATACCAAGAGCTGTCCGCTGTCGCCTGAGACTTCGACGATCACAGCGAGGAGCTTCCGGAGCCCCACTGGCACGTCATTTCTCGCAGGTTTTTTGCTTTTTCTTCGGCTGTGTACCCTGGTTGGTTTTAATGGGAAGACGGCGGAAGACTAGTCAATCAGGTTTACCCCGAAAAGCGTGGTTGGGATTTGAACCTATGGGTAGATAGCCGCACCATTTCTTCAGGTTACCCGGAAAAACGTGGTTTGGATTGGTTTGGGTTTGGATATGAACCTCTGGTTCTTGTGGGTAGATAGGAAACCACTCCCTAACCACCACCAACCCACCGATCCAGCTCCAAAATGCCTTTCCCGAACCCCAGATTTGGGCCAAGAGTGTGAGCTGCAAGCATGGAGAACGCCTCCTTACCCCAGATACCCACTTGGACTTTCGGTATAAATCGAAGCACTGTATGCTTTCTATGATGAATACATGCATACATCCCAAGATAGGGGGTACCAGATGGACTAGTACCTCCTCTTGAAGACAGAGGTTTGCAGCATTCCCTTAAGCCCAAAAAGACTGGTGTTACAGAGTACGTGTCTGTATCTTTCATCCTTTGGAGTCAGTCATCCGAGGGGATTCTCGAAGACAAGACTCCTCGGCAACCATGGGCACCCTCCTTGCTGATACCTGGCGGTTGAAAAATCAACAAGCGCCTCAATTTCCAGTTGGGCGAAAACACAAAACAATAGCTGTTGGTTGAGGCCGATTGAGATTGTGGAGGCACAGTCTTGCGGGGGATTTGACAACCAGTTGCTACGTCTCCTCGCAAAGTTCGCAGATAGCAAATAAGCTCACCTCAAAACCATGCCTCTTCACACGGAGACCTAACCCCTGCTGCTCCATCACTTCAGATCCCAGCAAGGATGCAATTTGAGTTTGTCTCCACGCAGGGAGCCCCTAGATATGTGTTTATCTTTCGCTTGGCCTTCGCTCAAAGACAAAGAACAAGTCCCACAGCTTTCGGAGAGAAAGACATCCTTCGGGCTCTCACGCCGCTTGAGCTCAACTTAACTTTTTCTGTTTGAAGGTGCCGGTGGTTGGTTCGCTTGAATGGGAAGCCAAAAGGGACGCCAACCATTTTGGAGGGGTCCCCGCCCTCAAAAAACGCATAGGTCTTGCCTGCAGACCTCAGCTCGGATCAATGACTCGTCACGCACCTCATTATTTGAGGCCTTCGGGCCAGTCGGTTCAAAGGCCTTCATATCCAGGGGCTCGGGGTCCTAGGGAAGTGACCTCAAAACTTGCCTCTAAATTGGTCGTTCAAAGAGAAACAACCCCCAAAGTAATCGAAGAAAAACGGTTTGGATCACCCCTCAACAGAAACGCTTGTACGGGAAACAACCCCCCAAAGTATCCAACAACCATTTTTGACAACCCCTCAACATGTTGTTTCTTCCTCAGAATTAGCTCCCCCTTTTTTGGGGGGGGTCCCCTTTGTTTTCCCTCGAACCAGGCAAAGGTTTGTTGCTGGAGCGCCGGCGGAATCGCGCGAAAATGGCGCGCCGCAGCCGCTGCCAGGCACTTGTGGCCCTCCAAGTTCCTACGTCAGTACTTTGCAGATGTCCGGATGCTGGCGAGGAGCGCTTTCGTAACAGCCCAGTGGGCTGCTTCCATTTGCTTCCATTGCCAAAAACACGTGTTATTTTTCCAGGAATCTTCATGAAATTGAAGGCTGCTTCCCATTGCTTCACCGGTCACAGGGAATGTGAGAGGAAGGGCTCCCGACTCCCAATGTTTGTGAGAGCCGCTGCCCAAGAATGCCTGGCATCGAACCCAACAGGGAAAAGCAGAAGGGTTTCTGGGTTGGATGATGGGTGAGTGGGGTTCGTTTTTCAGGGTTGGTGTACATGTCTGGTGTGTATGCTTTATATGACTTCAGAGAGCCAAGACCATAACCGCACAGGTTTTGCCATGGCACACATTGAGGTTCTGCATGTTATGTCTATATGTTTGAGGCTCATACCTGCAGCTTAGCATGCGTTAGCATGGACCCCCCCCAACAAAAAACTTCAAGACACACAAACAATGATTTGTAGCGGACACCTTTTTGGGACTCGGACCCCCTTTTTGGGGTTCCACGTCAAATTTGAACTTAGATGTTGGATTCGCCAAGTTAGTAAGTGGTGATCACCACTTGGGTTCTACCCTAACCCCACACTCATGGGGGATTTAGCAGCAGGTTACAACATCGACCCAAGCAGTTGGAGTATCTACAGCTCCTCCCCGAGAGATACAGAGGAGCGGAGGGACGGAAGTCTACACGCCGGAGATGGTGGACGAGGCGCCCGGCACGGCTCGCGGCGAGCGGCGGGCGCGGCTGGTGGATGGATCCTTTTGCTGCGAGCATGGGCAAAGGCTCACCCTTTCAGTTGTCCAAAGCCAAGCTTTTAGCCTTTCCCGCTGCGACCACTACTCAAGGCCCCCCAAAACCTGCTACGCCCAGGTCCCTTGAGCAGGTGAGATGATAACGTTTCTTTTCATGAGTCCAGATACCCAAAAAGTAATGTTGCTACAGCGGGCTGTACAAACTGGAATCCAGAGTCCTGCTTGCAGGCCAAGAGCTTACTCGCTAACTAGCTTGGCGAGTCTTTCGCACCCAAGTACCCTTTCAACCACCAAAGGTCACCATACCCCCTATTCGGTGGTTTGGCTTCCAAAGGAGCGGGGGTTCAAATCCTTTTTTTCCAAACCGCCAATCCCAGCCACTCATTACGGGGGCACCAATCAACTTGCGGGTATAGGAAGGGAACGACAACGAGCCCGACTGGGAATGAACCGTTGCGGGCGCGGAAAAACGAGAACCTGGACCCTCAAACTACCCACAAAAATGGGATATCACCCCATAATTTTGGGGGTCAAACCCATTTTTAAGGGAATTTTGAGGGTTCAGGAAGCAACCAACGAAGAAGGAGCTCGAAGCGATTTTTGCCTCCCAGAGGCTCCAATTCGATTGGGGCTTCAAACAACCTGGTTTTGAGACCGGGTCCCAACCACCCAGAACCCGGGGTGGCGAATGCTTCGGGGTCGGGTCTTCCATAAGCCGAAGCCGATCGGAGCCTCTGGGAGCTTGAAAGGAGGACCTTGGAGGTTCTCCAGGAAACCCGACCACAAAATCCCGAAGTAGGCTGATTGGAAACCCGGGTTCACTTTTGATAGCCCCCAGAACCAGCCAAGGTAATGACCCCAGAAATACTAGCCATTCTCTGATCAGACCCCGCGTGAACCGACTCATTTGGCCATGGGTCATACCCCATTCCGAACCATTTTGGGGCGGATGAGCACCCATGTACCACCTATTTTGATGTTCACCAGGGGTTTCCTGGGGCCTAATGTGAACACTTGCAGGGGAGTAGGATGGTTGTGGGTCAAAACCATGTTAATCCATTTTCCCATTTCGGCGCCGCCCGCTCGCTCGGATGAACACCCGTCGGATGCTTCGGATGCTGCGGGCGCAGGTCTCCAGCGCCTGGGCGTCGTCCGAGCAGGAGCTCTCAGCGCTGGTCCTCCGCCCGGCCTCCCGGGAGAGCGGGACGACGAGCAGGGGAGAGCGCCGGGGGGAAGGCCGAAGGCCGGCCCTAGGAAGCGATCCTCGTTCTTTTTGTTTGTTTCTTGTTTGGTGGGGTGGGTTCCGATTTTTCCCAAAAGGGGTATGGATGATGGTCGGGCGTGTGGTGGTGGATCGTTCTTTGGCTTGGGCTGCATCTCGAAATGGATCCGCGGGGGGATTTGCCACGGGAAGTGTGGTTCCAAAGCCACGTCGGGGGTCCGAGCCGAGACACATAGGATCACTCCACTGGCTGGGAAACCGCAAAAAAAAACTCGATGTTTCAAGCACATGGGAAAAAGTGGATCCATGGTCAAAACTGGGGCCCAAAATGGAACATCGATCCACTTGCACGGTGTTTTATGGTTTGACCCAGCACACTGAACTACTCCCCTGGCAATTTGTTACATGGGTGTGCCTTTTTTTTTGGGTTGCCGGGGGTCCGATTTTCCCAAAAGGGGTATGATGCTTGTTGGGTGTTTGGTGGTTGAGGAACGTTTTGTGCGTGGCTTCGGTTGTTTGAAACCATACAACAACTTCGAGTTTTTGTTTTTTTCTACTTCCCGGAGAAAAAAAAAGAAGGAACAAAAAAACAACAACCAAAAGGGTCCCCAACAAAAGACACGTCCAAGTCCCTTGGCAAACCAGGGCCATGCTGGCAGAACCAAAACTGTAGTCTCCTCCAAGTCTATATTTCAAGGTTGACCAAAGAAGAACCAGACCACGGGGGCAAAATCCCTTCTTTCTGGGTGGTGCTTTCGGGTCCAGATTCAGTGGGGCCAAGTCAGCTTCCGCGAGGCTTAGAGCACTGGAGCCACGAGAGCCGTCGGAACGGCGGTCGCATGAAGGCGCGGGGCGGGGTCGGTGGGACGCCCTTCTTGGGATGGGTTCAATTGGAGACTCAACGGAAACCACACCCATTTTCTGGGATGTCGGTTGGGCAACTGACTGAATTTCTTTGGGGATCATGTGACTCCCTGGATGAAATGGGTTCAAAGGGGAACTCCAAGGAAACCACGCATGTTCTGGGATGTCCAGGGGGCTAGGGGTGTGGATTGGGTGTGGGTGGGGTGTGGATTGGGTGTGGGTGTGGGAGTGGGAGTAGGGGTTGGACTGGGGCGGGGTGGAGGTAGAGATGGGGTGGGGTGGTCAACTGACTGAATTTCTCTAAAGATAGCGACCCCTGGATGAAATAGAGTCTGAATTCAAAGCCTGGCCTTTTTGCAACCATTTGGCTCAGTTGTTCAGTGGCTCCCACTAAAATGGTCCAAGCCCAAAAGGGTTCCCTTTTTTTCCAGGGTCACTGAACAACTGAGTTGAAACATGTTACTTTTTCAACACCAAAATTTAGGGAAACCACCATTGACAAGTTGCAATTGTTCAGGTGGATCCATTGTAAGGATCCCTGCCTGTTCGAAGCTGGGATACCAAAAGAGGGGCTCCATTTCTCAAAAAGACGAAGAAGTCGTAGCAGAATCCGACAAATATGTTGAGCACTTGTCGCCCATGGGCCACATGGGGTCCAATTGTACCTGCTCAGTTGAAGACATGCCGCCCTTTTCACCTGTTGGTTTCCTGTGTTTGGCAAGCGTTCCCACCCCCAAAAGGTGAGACATAAGGTGGACGTTTCATTTCTGGGCAACCTGGTTCGGGGCAACTGAGGCTGGCAACAAGGTTGGAATGGCGAATCTGTGGATCCGCTGGATACTAAAAGAGGACTGAAAGATGGTTCGAAATGAGCCGACAGGGGGGAAGAACTTTTCTTGGTGGCAAGCCCAGCCATCCGGTTCCTTAGCTGTTCAGCCTTTGAATGCTTAGTGGAGATTTCCACTTAGCCCACTAAAAGTTCGTCACTTTTCGCGGGGCATCTGAAAACGGACAGCCCAGTCTTGTGAAATCCACAGAAATCAACTTGGTATCCCAGTAGTGCCCTTCTCTACCATTCCCTTTTTGGTTGGGAGATTCGGCTCCCCTACTAAAATAGACATCCTGAAAAAAGTGGGTAACCAAAAATTCCAACACCTCAGGACCTCTACTGGAGGACCTAGGCCAGCCTCCGCCCCGTTTTGGTCCATGCCCCGAGCCGAGGGTGAGCTTTCCCTAGCCTTGGAAGCTGGAGCCTAGCCTCGCAAACGGAACCGCTCAGTTCAGTGGCCGCCAAAGAAAACACAAAAGATTTGGAACCCTTTTGGGGGGGTGTTGGCCATTTGGGGAAGACCGAAAGGTCATTTCAGGTGGCAAAAAAAACCAGTCCCTTGGTTGTTCAGTGACGAAGAAACGGGAACCGAACGTTTTGGGGCTTGGACCGAATTTTTAGTGGGGCAGCCACCAAAACAAAGAAAATCATTGGTGCCACTGAACAACTGAGGAAACATCCCAATGTTAACCCCGGATTAAGAGCAGCCCCTCGTCGATTTTGATCGGGGGGTGTCCAATTCCTTTTAGTGGTTGGATTCAGACCACTTTTGGAGGGAACACCGCCTAATGGGACGGGTTGATTAATCCTGGGTCAACAGTGCAGCCCAAAATGATGGTTGGCGAATTTTGCCATTTTGGGTAGTTCTTTCGGGGTCCAGGTACTCACCAGACCATTTCCAGGGGAAGAAAACTGTTGTGAAATTCAAAAAACGAGCAAGCATCCAAAAACCGGGTTTCCCCAACGATTTGCTTTGCTGGAGGCCAAGATAAGGTACTTGAACCAACCCGGAAAAAATAGTTTTTTTTTTTTTTTTTTTTTTTTTTTTAAGAGCAAGAAGAACAAAAACACTAGTTTAAAAAAATAAAAATAACAAATAAAAATCAAACAAACTAACAAAACACGTCGGAGCTTTTAACGTGAGCCCACTCCGATGGATCAGGCTGAGACCTTCAGCTCAGTGGAGGTGCTGGCGCAGCGCTGAGAAACCTCGCAGCACAGAGAAGCGTGGGATGAATCGGCGGGGTCAGTGGTTCAACTGGCCAGTGACGTCGAAACTTCCGGGGAGGTTTCGGGTTTCCTGTTCGTGTCCAAAAGAAAGACACCAACTCCAAGGCCTGTGGTACTGCGGATGGTTGCGAGAGATCCATGCAACGCACCCTAAGAAGCTCTGGTTTCTGATGATTCACCCGCAAATACCAACAAACAATGGTTTCACATGGTTTCAAAGTGG
>CAUJNA010000069.1:362256-574756 GCA_963377175.1 Effrenium voratum
ACCACCTGTTTTCAAGGGGATGCTCTTTCTCAGATGAACTCTGCCTGAATAAGCCTGGGGGGGGGTTCGAAGCAGCGTTCAGGCATTCTTCCGGACGGAAGCTCCGAGGCTGTTGAGGATACCACCTGCTCACTTACCTGGCCAGCTTGCGAAAGTGTGTGTGTGTGTGTGTTTCCTTTTAGCTGATCCTCAAATGTATCCTTCCATCTGTTTAACAATAGGGAGCGAATTACAACTCCACCGACATAGTTCGCATGTTGTTCCTTGGCCCAAATGCATCCTGTGCCATCAAAACAACGGGGTGTAAAATAGCCATGAATTTTCCTCAAGGACTTTGATTCTCCAAATCGTGCAAATATCGGGTTGAACCTGTGGCGAACCTGGGGCCATTTCAGTAGATTCTTGGGTTTCATTGGGGCTATAGTAGGGCCTAGACCTTTGTCTTGGTGCTCAATAGGGAACGCAGTTTTTCAGTGGCACCAGTTATTTTTCCAACTTTTGTTGGGTGGCTGCCCCACTAAAATGGCCCAAGCCCCAAAAAAGAATTGGTTCCAATCCTTCTTTTCCAGGGCCGCTGAACAACTGAGGGAAGGACCTTCCGGGCTTCGGAAACGAACCGGAAGACTGCGCGAGGAGCTTGTTTGCGAGAGATAGGGGATGGTTTATAGCGGGGTCTCATTGCCTCATTCCCTGAGAACCAGCAAGCCATAGCCATTTTGGAACCACAACTCTGTGGGTTTGTGTGCTGCATCGAAATCGATGGAACTCTCCCGCAGTCTGGCCTAGCGATCGATCGACTCACACGCTGCCTTCGATTCCCCAAACAGCCGAGCGAATGGCGCAGCCCATGTACGATCCCTCGGCTTACGTGGCTTGATTGCATTCATGGCCACCAGCTCGCAAGCCCTTCGTTCCTTTTGCCCCAACAGCTGGAAGCGTTCCCCAGATAGGCGACAAGGGGTGGCTTGGGATAGCTTTCAGAGAGGGTTCTGGAGATTCAATTCCGGGGCTGTTGGGGATGTCACTTGGGCTGCTTTTTGGAGGGGTTTCCTTCTAAAGGTCAACTACCAAAGGATGTTCGATTCGCCAAGTTAGTAAGCGGTGATCGCCACTTGGGTCCATGTCGGGGTGCTTGTGAGTGGGCTTTCACTCCAGCGACTTACTAGCTTGGCCAAAGACCCAAGTACCAAAACAAACACTAGCTCTCCCAGCTAGGTGCCCTTTTATTCCTTTTTTGGGGGAGGGGTCCCCTACTACAATAGACTACAAAAACAAAAACGTACCCTTATTCTACCCTCTCTACTGGAGGACCTAGATGGGTTGCAAGGCACCCAAAACCACTTTGCCTGGCCAACCCACATGGACCAAACCCGACAGCAGTTAGAGGGGCTTTGCCTGGAGCTACCTGGTTTCATGGTGGCAGTAGATGCATAAACAATTCTCAGTATCATAGGTGTGCTTTTTAGGCCAGTTTGGGTAGAAATAGACGGGTGCAGCTGGTTTAGATGGGTGTTATGCTCCATTGACCAGGGAAACCCATCTATTGTTTTTAAAAGGCTACCAATTACCAATGCTCAGTATGGTCGAACCAATAGTGAGCGGTTGGAGCACTGCTTTTTTGCTTTCTAAGGCACCCCCCTAAATGGTGGTTTTCATGTTAGTGTTCCTATTACCACCAAACATTTGCAACAAAAGACAGGCATATGAATCTTTCACCTTTCGCCTTTCACCTTTCCCAGTTTTTTTTACATCCACCTCCATCAACTTGAAAGAGGAGGGGACTTGGAGCTCGGTTTCTGGAGATCTCCATTTCAGGCAACCCAGTTTTGGTGTGGGGAAGATTAGAAGAATGGAACTGAGGGACCCCCACCCACCCACCCCCTCTCCGACGGTCGGTCCATCTTTGGACTTTAACTTGGTTGAAACTTTGTGGATCTACCGAAACGAATCCAACACATGTTATTGTTTGCAGAGGGGCCAACGGCAACCGAGTCTTTGGACATGAATTCGTATTGGTCAAGGCCAGCATGGTGAGGGAACCCTTGCGACGTTGGAAGCCATCTTGCATTCCTGCATCAAGGAGGTCCCGAAAAAGGCGGTTCCTTTCACAAGCGCGGGTCTCGTTGCTTCCATGCGGTTCCATGTTAAAGTTGCAGGGGAGGACATCTTAGCCTTTGACTAAATTTGATGAACCACGCAAAGGTTTCACGTTGATCAAATTGGGTTCTCGTTGTTTTTGCTTTTTAAGGGAAGCCACTCCCCATTGAATGACTTTAGCCCATTTGGGTACTTTCAGATGGTCGATTTCAGCATCAAACTCCTGGAGGTTGTCCTGGGTGTGATCTGGTGAGGGCGGAAGTTCTTGCGATCCCAGATTTGAGGTGTGGTCGGGTTTTTGTTTGTCTCTGGGTCATTTGGACTCACTTCTTGAGGTCCTGGACTTCAAACTTTTTGGGAAGACCATTTTAGTGGTGAATAAGCACAGTGTGCACTTTTTTGGACCATCCACTCGGGAAGTGAGTGGAAGGGATTCATGCAGCAACCAGGCCCCAGAAGCATAATTGTTTGACCGCTCAGGCGATGCCGCAGTCAAGCTCTATGGCAGTTCCGCAATCCGGCTCCTATGTGATGAGCTCCCCCTACCAGCAGTACCAGCCCCAGTACCAGCCCTATGCCGGGGGCCTTAGACCCGTTCCGATTTGCACGAAAGGACACTTATGTGGCAACCAATCCAAGCCGTTTCTAGGTCCCCCAGTCGTGCCCGTCTCTCCCCTTTTTTGGGGGAGGGGTCCCCTACAAAATAGACTACCGAGAAAGAAAAAAAATACCCTTATTCTAACCTCTCTACTGGAGGACCTAGGTTTATTAGTTTGTTTAGTGAGTTTCATGTGTTTTGCCTTCTTGCTGCTCATGTGTCCGTTGTCAACAGGTGAACTTTCACCCGGGAAAGCTAAGCTGTTGTGGATGGACGACCTGTTGCACCACTGAAAATATGGGAAGCCATGGGCTTTTGTGGTTGAAACCTTCCCCCAAACTCTTGGCCATTGAAGCCTGGTCCGTGGTCCGTGGATTAGGTGGGTGGAGTTCGATGGGCTGTGAGTCAAGAAGTAGGTACCCAACATGGGTTGCCCTTGCAAGTGGAAACACAGACTCCAGCCTACGATATACCCAGATGGGTTTCTGAATTGCTCGGGGAGCCACGAAACAAAGACCGCATAGACAAAGGTGAGTAAAGAAAGAATCCCCATCAGCGGATCTCCCCACCATTAAAAAAAAAAAAAAAAAAACGAGGCAGCCACTGCCCCCCTTAAAAGATGCATGACGGACGGACGGTCCGGGTGGAACTTTTCAGGTCAGGCAGTGAACAAATCGCCCGAGAGCCCCCCCGCCCGCTGCTTCTTGGGATCCAAATCCTCGAGGCGAAAGGCTTTCGACTCGAGGTGAAAAAAAAGGCGTATGCCTCAGAACACACATGGCCATGGCTCAAACCATGGAATCTATGGCACCTTGGCATATGGGAAAAATGGCACCTTTTATATATATATATATATATATATTATAGATATATTATATATATGTTTAAGAACCCGCCAACCTCAGCTTCTCAACATTTTGAGCCAGGCATACCTTCCAAAAAACACCCTCCACCGGCCCAAAGCTGGATACCCATCCCATCCACCTGGACCGCCTAGGCCGCCGCCCCGGCGCCGGTGAACCACGCCCAGGGCAACTGTGGCGCATGTTGCCAACGGATGTTAGGACTTGAACTGCCAACAAATGGGTTTTTCCCATCAAACCACTAAAAGGTTAAACTTTTGGCAGGGGAGCAGAAAAGCCGTTCCGAGAATTCCAATTGGGTGTCTACGACATACTTTCTCAACAAAACAAAGAGAGGACCAAATTGGGTGGTGTGCTTTCGGTTGCCCTTCCCTCAGCAGCAAAGCCGAATCATCTCCGAAGTGGAGAGTAAGTGTTGCCCCTGGCGCCTTTTCTGGAAAAAAATAAGCTCAGGTGATATCCCCAACAGCATGCGGTGCTCGTTTTAGTGCTCGCACCACCCCGCAGCCCTCGCAGAACCTCGTGGAACCCTGGTGGAACCCTGGTGGAACCCTCGTGGAACCTTACCTCAGGGCCGCCCCGGACCACCCCGGAGCCTATCTGGGCAGAGACCCCAAAGCTTTCAGCTGTTGGGGGGGGAAAAAAAAGTCCCGGGGAAAAAACAAAAACGGAAAGCCGCGGGGGGGGGGGGGGGCACTGGGGTCCTCAGACCCCCCCCCAGACCCCGCCAGCCAGCGGGGTCGGGCGGAACAACTCCGAGGCAAGTGGTTCGCCCCGGGGGAGGCGCTGCCGCCGGGCTTCGTGGCCATGGCGCACCCCGAGGGGGTCCTCGAGCCTCAGGCGCGCAAGCGAGCGGAGAATCCGCGCGAGGGTGGGGGGGGTTTGGGGGGAGGGGGAGGGCGAGTGGGGGGATGCAACGGAAGGGGCTCCTGGACCCCCCAAGGTCTGTTTTTTTGTCTTACCTCTTAAAAACACAACTTTTCAACTTGTTGGGGGTAACATAGGCGATATTTCTGTAAAATATTAACTTCCCCAGGGCTTGGAGTTTTAAGGGGCAAGTTTTGTTCAAGGGAATGGGCTTCAAAAGGGCTTGATCTCCCCCTATGCAGAGGCAACCAGGACAGGTTCGGTTTGGTATCACCGAAAGCTTTGTTTTCCACAACCATGGACCGTATGTTCTGTACATA
Source organism: Effrenium voratum (assembly GCA_963377175.1). Taxonomy (NCBI): domain Eukaryota; class Dinophyceae; order Suessiales; family Symbiodiniaceae; genus Effrenium; species Effrenium voratum. The sequence continues at coordinate 367,002 of CAUJNA010000069.1, forward strand.
CACATGTATGCGGATTCCCTAAAGGATACAGCCACAAACTAGCCACAAACCAGCCGCTTCTCGAGGGGATTCTCTCAAACAGATCCAACTGGTGGCCCAGTTCTTGTTTAGATTGCCCTGTGTTCCCTTCGAGTTGCTTAAGAATATGTCGCATTTTCAGTGATTCTAAAAAGGAATCTATCCCTGGACATAAGTTTGCTCATTTGTTCCAGACGCATCATTCTCAGGGACCCACAGGGCCCTGTTTTTGGTCCTTGGGTGCTGGGCCAAGTTAGTAAGTGGTTAGTAACCTGGGTTACCTACTTACAACCAGCCCAACTCACTCACAAGTAGGTAATAGGCGAACGGTTACAATCAAAACCTGGGTAGATGAAGGTTAGTAGAGGATAGTTCCAACCAGAAATGGGTACCTTCGCTGCCTTTCTAATTATTCCCAGGTTTGGGGTAGACCACAATCAATAAAGCCGATCGGTATACAATGCGCTTAAAATATGTTGTTACACACCACTCACTAACTCATTTTGAGTAACCTAAGCTAAGTAAGTGGTTAGTAACCTACTTGCGTGCTCGATTTGCCAAGTTAGTAAGTGGATAGTACCCTGCATTAGACCCTACTTACCGCCAGCCCAGCTCACTCATGAGTAGGTCAAAAGCCCCAGGCGGCGACCACCACTTGCTAACTTGACATCGAAGTAAAGGGAAACCGAGAGGAACAACCACGAGGTTGTTTTGTTCCCCTACAAAACAACACACCCACATGGAACTGCGACTTCCCATTGGTCTAGTAAGCCTTTCACCGCCACTCCCAGGCTCTGTTGCCCAGTGGGTTGCTTCCTTTTTTCGTTTTTTTGTTTGGGGTAAAGGTTCCTTTTCCCTTTAAAACCGGGTGCCCCTGTTTGTCCCAAACTTTTTTTGGGCAAGGGTTCTGGAAACTCACTCACCAAAACGAAGGGTGCCCTTTTTTGTCCATTTTTTGGGGGGTAAGGGTTCCTTTCTCCTTTCTCACTCCACAACACCAGGGGCGCCTGTCTTTTCCCCCTGGAAAATCCGCCGCCGGCGATCTGAGCCGCCGGAGCTTCCGGGAAGCGAAGTCTTGCTCCAGGCCCACCACGCCGTGTCCGAGGCGGTGAAGGCGGCCAAGGGCATGGCCACAGATACCATGGACGCTGCCGTGAAGGCGAAGCACCGAGGTCGCTTCGTTGGTTTGTTGGTTGTGTTTGCTAGGAAGCGGTTTGGCGGCTCCGTGTTTTTCTTGTTTTTCTCCTAGGGCCGTTTGTCTTTGTTGTTATTAAAAAAGAACAAAAACAAGAAGAACACAAAACTAGGGCTGGTCCCTGAAAAAAAGCAGAGTTGCCGCGGTTTGGAGGGGTTGCTTTTGTGGATGTTTTTTGTGTTTTCCCCCTGGTGCTCTTCCCCCGTCTTGATCCTTTTTTAGGATTATTTGGAGGGGGAGGGAGAGGCTTGGAGGGCTTGAGGTGGGGTTTGGGGTGGGGTTTGGGGTGGGGTTTGGGGTGGAGTGGTGGGCGGTTGGGGGAGGGTGGAAAGGTGGGGCAGGTTCAACAGGAGGTAGTCTCTCTTCCTGTGTTCCGTTTCGCACTTTACTCACTTTTTGTGCTTGGACAGTTGGACGAATTTGAGTGGTAAACAAAGAAAGTGCCCTGTATAACATACGAATTGCCATACGCAGGAATTTGATCTTCCTGCGAAGGTCTTCTACAATCTGCGTAATGATAAAAGCCATGGTTTACTGGTTCCCTTGGTGGCCATTCCCACCGTTTTTTTTTCTTTTTTGTTTTTCTTTTTTTTTTCCGGATTTTCATCTAGTTATTCAAAAGTCGGGAAGCTTGAAGAACTGCAAGGAAGTCTTCCATTTGCTTGAGTTGTGGAGTTTATCACTCCGGGAAATACTTTTCAATGTTTTCCCAGAATCTTAAGCAAATGGAAGAAATGGTTGGCTCCCTACTATAGCCCATACCCCATAGCTTCGAGTTTCGCCTGGGGTCCATAGAGCCAGGTTTTTGCAGGGGAGCAACCCAGAGGTTTGGGTGGACAAGTGGCAGAAGGGGCTCTTTTTCCCTCGCTCCAACTACCCGTTTGTGGCGGTTTCATGGGCATTTGTTGAAGAACCAGATAATACAGCTGCTATAGGTGTTCTAAAGTACATAGTGATTGAATGAAAGGCATGGGTAAATTTGTTGAAGAACCAGGGGGTTGAGGATCTGATGTCAGTTTTTGCTTGAGGAACCAGTGTTTTTATTCAAGAGCAGACCTCAGATCCTCAATGGAACGGGCCAACGTTCTACCCCCTCCCCAGGCCGGCTACGGAGCTACCGGGGCCGGTGGCTTCCATATCACTGTCAAGCCAGTGGTCGGTCAAGGTTTAAGTTTTGGTAGAGGTTGACAAAAACACAAGTGCTTGGAAAGTATGTGGAGTTGCTTTTTTGGCAAGTGGTCGACATATAGCCAGTGGGTGGTGTCAGTCCCCAAGAAGTCCAGGTTGTGATTCCATGTCCTATAGTAGTCCAGGCAGCCTCCTGGCAACCAACACAAAAGGAACATTCAGCTCGCCCCTACTTCCAAACTTGGTGCTTTGGACTGGGTGGTTTGGGTGGTTTGGCGTGCGTTGTTTCATCTATATTCTGCAAGAAGGGATTCAAATCCCGAATCCAAATCACAAATCAGGAGTCTGAGACATGTCTGGGTACCAGATACCCCAAGGTGGGTGTCCTTCCTTCAAAACCCAGGTAAAGGTACCCTCAAAACAAGACACAGCCGTGTTTGGGGCACGGGGCGCATGGCTGGTTTGTTTTGTGGGCCCACGCTTTGCCCTTTTGGCCAGGCTGGAAGCTCCATGGTGAGCAGCAAGAAGAAGTGCCTCGGCTGCCGAATCGAGAGAATCCGCTTAGTGACAACGAATGCAACATGGGAGAAGGGACAGCTGGAAGTATCTAATAGATAGACACCCGAGCCGTTTTGTCCGTTCAGAGAGGCCGCCTGAAACGGAAGCCAAAAAGCCATTCAGAGTGAAACTGCACTTTCACCCTAGTGTTTAAAGTATTACAGGGAAATCTACAGGACATGGCCCCAAAACACCCTAAAGAAGCTGCTTTCCTGTAAAAGAGTCCTGTAATTAACCCAACTTGTTTGGAGTTTAGGCCACCCTTTGCCCTTGTTTTCCAAGGCTTTGAAAGGATGGGCGCCCCTGAAGAACCTATACAGGGAAATGGAATAGCGCTCTTGGGTCCTGATATGCACCCCGCTTTGCAAGGAAGCTGAAACGACAGGTTTAGCTTGACACCTGTCCAGTGTTGATTGACTATCCTTGAGTGGGGTGGAGGGAAAGGGAACAGGATGAGCCCTTTAAATGGAAGCCAAAAGGAAACGATGTGGAGGAATTGATCCCCAATTTTGAGAAGCGCTCACATCACCTTTTGAGTCGGGCAGCGACTTTTGGGGGCTTATCACGTGGGACTTCTGTAAACGGCGGGGGGCGGCATCACATGTTCCATCCCCAATCCCAAAGCCAAAACCGAAAGTGCTTTGCAAAAAGCAGCCGTTGGGCGAGGGGGTTGCTGGTAACAGGTTCCCAGCTTGCATCACGCGCATGAAGTTTGTTTCCAACAGTTCCTCAGTTGTCTACAAACAGGACATTGTGTCTTGGCACGCATGGTAATCATGTCACTTGAGCATAGCTCCCTACAACATCCTACAGCCACTTTGCTAGAAGAGTTGCAGTACTGTGGATGGACGAAACCATTTCGCACCACTTCGAAAGCATGGGAAACCAATGTTTGCTGGTATATACAGGGGAAACGTCATTGCAGAGTGTCTTAGGTGGTGCGAAATGGATTTCGTCCATCCACAGCATCACCCGAACCTGAGCATGTGGCAGCTAAGGAGCAAGAAGAAGAAGAGCTCCGGCTGCTGCTGAGCTTCGAGCTGCTGAGGGCTTTGAGTTTTCGAAACCAGCCACTGACTTGGCACAAATCGATTTTTCATCTCACATAGCTTGGTGGTTCCCAGCCATCCGGTTCCTTAGCCTTTTAGCTTTTTCGTGTTGAGTGGTAGTTTCCATAATTTGCCCCACTCAATGTCAAACTTTTGGCGGGGGATCTGAGGAGGGCAGCCCAGATAGGAGTCAGGTGTGCAACCAATTTTACCGTTGATGCCAACTAATGAGTTTTCCATTAAACCACTAAAAGTTGTATTTTTAGCAGGGGAGAAGAAAGCAACCGAGGATGCTGGTTCCTTTACAGGGATTCCTGGTGGTTCAAATCGGATCGTCCCAGATCAATCCATTCCCAAGCTGCCAAGTGGTTGGACGATTGGCCCGGCCTCACTTGCAGGTGGGGCGGTCAAGCGGGCACCCAACCTCCCTTCAAACGGAAAGGGCCCCGCAGCGAAACAGCGAATGGCTCATTAAAGCAGTTGCTACATGGAGGACTGCATGCTTACCTCTTAAAAACACAACTTTTCATTTTGTTGGGGGTAACATAGGCTATATGTCTGTAAAAGATTAACTTCCCCAGGGCTTGGAGTTTTAAAGGGTAAGCATGGAGAACTGCGGAAATTCTAGAGCTAAGACATGCCGAGGTTTCGGGGAGGGCAATGGGTGGATCCTTGGCCGACTCCAATCGCATTCGCTTACAGAGCCCAGCCAATGCATTCGCAGGCTGGGGCAAAGGCGATTCCGCGTGTAAGTATGACCCTCAAGAAAGACACGCTGTGAGAATCGCTGTTCATGATATGCTGAGCTGACAATATGATCACCATAACTCCACAGGACGTTTGAAACAACCCCATCAGTATCTAAGCGCCAAGCCAAAGAAACATCATAGCTTTGGGACGCTGCCTTATCCTCTCGTGCTGCTTTGTTTGTATTGAGAGCGGTGTCTTTGCCCCAGCCAGATGCTTCCATTTGGGGAGCCGGAACTGCAGACAAAACATGGGCCTGGCGAGCATTGGCTGAATGGGTGGGGGTGCCCCAAGATGAGACCTACGTCATTTGGAGTCCCTCACTTTCTGACTTCCTGGGCTTGAAACTGTTTGGAGTTGGACCATGTGTGTGGCAAGCAACACGTTTGTACCTTTGTCTTGGCCCGGAAGTGAGGTGATGTGGGACCAATCTGTGAGGTCAGTTTGGTGAAACATCATGGGTGGTTTTCAATCATTCGGCGCCGCTTTCCCAAAGCAGAAGGCGCATAGCAGAGACAGTGGCAATTGGGCAAAATTTGCCCCACGATGAAGGCCACCTCAGCTGTTCAAAGCCGACCTTTTGACCCTTTGGTTTTCCCATTTTGGTCCATGTTTAATCATGGCCCCAAAAGGTTAACCTTTTAGTTGCAGGTCCTTTGAGCAACTGAGCCACTTAGAGACTGCGTCTTTACACAATCGCCCCGTCCCCCTTGAAAGGCACGAAACAGGGACCGGTCCCTTGGCTGGTTTTTGGTGTGACCCAATCCCCCAGACCTTTTGGCAAGTGGCCTTTCCGTCAAGCCTACAAAAGATGATCCACATGTTAACATTGGCCCCTTCCTCACTTTTCGAGTTCCTGGTTTCTGTTTGTCACTTTTTGGGGTTGGTTGCCGTTTTAGCGGTAAACCAACTTTTCGGGGGCTGGTTGTTGGCCCATCCACTCGATCGGAAGCGAGCACTTCTAAATATGTTGGCCCTTGTGCTGCGCGAATCCATTTCGCCCCACCTTTCAACGCTGAAATGATTCGACTCCCCAACGCAAATACCTAAGCGTAATGGTTTCAACCATGGCTTCATTTCGTGCGAATGGATTTCGTGTATCCGCAATGGTTGTTCCGTTTGTTGCCCAGTGGATTAGTAGGCAACCAACTATGTGTCTCTTGGTTTTTAAAGGGTGATTCCCTTGGTTACCTATACAATAAAATGGTTCCACAAGGTTGGTTCAACGGAAAAGCAGACTGACCAAAAGCTCCGCCCGGATTCGGAAGATCGGCCATGCAACCTAAATTCGTTGGCAGGTGCCGTAAAACGTAGTGAAAGGCCCCATATTTATATATTTCCTATATTTCCCTTTAAACTTATTTCCCTATATTGCCCCATTATTTCCCTTTAAACATGCCCAGTGATTCCACTTCCCTGGTAGGCAACCAAGGGCTTGCCAGCCTTTGAACACCAAACGGAAAATGGCCGGTTACCTACATGGCCATGGGTCATAACCTATGCCTCCATTCCAGGGCGGATGAACACCCATGTACCACCTATTTGGAAGTTCACCAGGGGTACAGGGTTTTGACCCACAGCCATATAGAAAACTGGGATCCACTGGAAAACCCTCCAAAAAAGGACTCTTTTTCCATGGGCTCAAAACTTGCTGGTGCGACAGGCAGGGGATGAGGGAATGAGCCCTATAAAGAACCATCCCTTGTGGTTTCCTTTAAGGAAATCTCCAGGTTCATTCCCTTATTCACTTACTTGAGCACCAGAGGGCGAAGGTGATCTTTGACACCTAGGTCCCCAGTAGTGCCCTTCTCTCCCCTTATTTGGTTGGGAGGGTTCCCCTACTAAAATAGACGTCCAGAAAAAAATCGGGTACCCTTATTCTAAGCTCTCTACTGGAGGACCTAGCTGTGCTTGCGCTGAGGCCACTGCACCCGGAGTTCCAGGCTTGCGCCTCCCTCGCCACGACTTCTTCGGTCGGGGAGCCAAGCGGAAGCAACGCGCGAACCGCGCGAGATTCGGCGATATTTCTTTTCGGCAGACGGGGTCTGTGTTTCTTGGAGGGTGCCCGTTTGAATGGTGTCCCTCACTTGGCCCGGGCCGCCCCCCAAAAAAAAGCAATCTGGTCTATTCAACAACTTGCTGTTTCGATAGGCATGGAATGAGAAATGGAATGAGACCTATAACCCATCCCCTAGACTTTCCTTCATTCGGGCATTCCCAACACCGCTCGGTCATTCTCTACTTAGCGCCACCAAGTTGATTGGTGTCCCTTAATGGGTGGGTGGGATTGGCAGTTTGGCCTCGGCGTAAAACCACCAAGTACGGGTATGGTACGTGACCTTTGGTGGTTGAAAGGGTGCTCGATGTGCCGAGTTATAAAAAGGTTGATAACCTAGGTTGTAGCCTGCTTAGGAGTGAGCCCCTTTTGGCGGTTTAAAGGGAAACCAAAAGGAAACCGATGCCTTTTTTGGGGGGTACCCCTCCTATTTTGACATATATCCAAACAGAGCAGCCCTCATGGCACCCAACCTGCCTATTTGCCATGTTGGTGGGTTCCAGCGGGTTCAATTCTTCCGGGGGGTTCAAAAGAGCGGGTTGGTTAAGGGGATGAAGTTGTTGACCCTGTTGTGGCTCCCGGGTCCAAAATTGGGCAACAAGTTCCATTTCTCGACCCCTGCCCCAAATGCCCACTTTGTTCTCGGTTTGAAGGGATGAAGACTTTACCCAATCTTTACCCAGCTTGGGGTCCCTCTATGTTTCCAACACCATGTTGCAATCTCAGGAGCTGTGCCGTCGTAGTCTCCAAATCACTTGTTTGTGGGCATGATCACTGGCTAAACAAGGCGCTAGAGCAACTAATTCTTCCAAACACACACTCCGAGTGGGTGTTTGGAGCGGCAAGTTGCGAAATCATTCCAATCGTTTTGTGTTCGGAACTTCAATGCGAAATTGTCATTCACAAGATATTTACATCCCTTCTAAATCATTGGATTCTAAGCCTCCCCAGTTTTCATTCTCAAAAACGACCCGTCCGTCACTTGCAGCCTGAATTCCCAAAAGAAATTCAGGCAGAAGGCAGGGGGCTGCATCCTGTGGCTTCTCTTCTCCTGACATCACCCCAAAAGGCACCTCATGAAACAACTTGGCCAAACCGGTGATGTTTACAACCACCTTTTGAGGGGGACACCCTGGAAAAATCAGGTTGCCTGTACCAAACGCAACCTTACGTGTCTTTGTGCCAACTACCTGCCAACTGGTTGAGCAACTCTAGAGCTTCCCCCAAGCCGCTTTAGGATCTTGATCAAGAGGCAATGCCAATGACTAAACATGTGGTATTTCGGGTAAGTTCTAGACAACGTGTAGTCGCCAAGGAATTGGTTTCTAAACTTATAAGCTGCTCGATGCCTTGCTTCTTATTATTTCTTTTGACTTCGCGGGAATTCTCCGGAACTGTTTGCTTGAGTAGTTTTGATAATTCGCAGGCTGAACGTACCCCATACGCAGATCTCCTATTTGTGCTTAGGCGCTGTTCTGAAGTGTAGGCAGTGGCTTCATTCAGCTGCCCTATCTGTACAGTTGGGGCAAACAGAGCCTCTGCCATTCTTTTCTTTCAGAGCTTCTCAAGGGGAGCCATTGCCACAAAGTGACTAATGAATTTTCCAAAGACCTGGTTAAACTGGGGTGGAATCACCTGCTTGGCCCATCTTCCAGGGTGTCGTTTTCTGGGTGAAATGGGGAAACCCGCGTGGACTTCCTGGCCATTAAGTGTTCTTCAAACACGTACTTCCTGAAGTGGAAGGCCATTTTGGGTGGCAAACCGAAAGTTTGGTCCAGCTTTCTTTGGCCCATCCACTTAGTTTGGTGAGAAAAAGGGGTCCCGCAAAAAACAAAAAAAACAGAACGACCCCGGATCCATGTTGCCGGCGTTCGAATGCCTAGGCCCCGGCCGGAACGGCGCCCGAGTTCCTGGACGAAGGTTCAGGCGCGGCCGCGATTTGCTCCGATTTGGCCCGGGCGGAAAATATTTCGAGGGTCGCCCTTGTCGTTTTGCTCAACCCGGTGGTTCAAAAAGATGAGCTGGTAATTATTTCCCTTTTGGTTGGTAGAGGGAAATCCAAAAGCGCACCACACGGCTTTTGGAGTTTCGAAGCTATTTGAAGGGAAACCCAGTGGAAAACCGCAGAAAATCGGGGCGTTCCCTGATTTTGACAAGCACATATTGATTCGGAGCCATGGGAAGTTCATGGCCCTTGGCCCGTAGGCATTAGTCACTGGGCTGCGATGCATCGGAATGATTTGGGGAAGCCAGACATATCTTGGCGGTTCCCAGCCATCCGGTTCTTTAGCTTTTTAGCCTTTTCAAAGCTTAGTGGTTGGATGTCCATTTAACGCACTAAAAGTTAAACTTTTAGCGGGGGATGTGAGGACAGCCCAGATATGATTGTTGTGCGGGTGGGCGGGCGTGGGCGTGGGTGTGGGTGTGGGTGTGGGTGTGGTGTGCGTGTGTATGTGCGTGTGCGCGCGCGCGTGCGCTCCTGCATGCCTTGGTGCCTTGGTGCCTGGGTGCCTGCGTGCCTGCGTGCGTGGGCGGGTGGCCATGTAAAAGTAGCCTTTAGCATGGATCAGGTCGTTCCCCCCAGAATTGGATATGGGTGTTTTTGAGCATAGGGGCCCCGTTCAGGTCGTGGTGTCCTTTTGGTTTCCCTTTGAAACCACGCGACAGCGGGCCCCATCTCGAGCTCACTTGCCGCAGGTTGGTCCCACCGTCGTGGCCCCAGAGGTCGCATGAGCCACCTGCTCCAAACCCGGGTAGATGAAGGCTAGGGGAACATCCAACGTGGCTCAAAGAAGTGGTACCAAAATGGCAGCTTTGCCCCCAGCTCTTGAACTTTGAGCCAACCGAGACATGGGCGCAGCCAGGTTCTGGGTCCACCATTTTGTTGCCAGGTTCTCCTGGCCTTCCTTGGCCTTTCCCGGCCAAGCCCAAGCAAATTTGCTGTCAGTCTGAGATGGTTGTTGTTTTTTCCTTTTGGAGTTGATTCAACCCAATATGGCAATACGTGGTGTGTGTGTGTGTGTTTTGAGGGTTTTTCTTTTTGGAGTTGGTTTTCAAAGGGAACCTAAAGGACAAGAAGCTAATTCCGGAGTACAAAATCTGTCTTACTTCGCCTCCTTTGGTCTCCTTTGGCCTCACTAGCGCGACTTGCGAGCCTTGCCTTGAGGCGATGTGAGTGGCCTGCACCGGCGCGCAGCCTCACCCGTGCAGTACGCCGGGCGTTTTGCCTTTCTTTCCGGGGGGTGGGGTTGCTAGCATGGATTATGTTCTGTTGTTTTTTGTTTTTTGTTTTTTTTCTCGAGGGTTCCGTTGTATGGGTTGGTTTTGAAGGGAAGCTAAATAGGAGAATCATCAACTACTAGGGTTTCTGAACGGTGGTGAGAAATGGAGTTCGCAGCCATCCACATCACAGAACTGTGAGACACACACAAAATGGCCAATCTACTCAGGAAGTGAGAATTGATTTGGCGGTTTTTTGGGGGGCGAGCAAGCCAAGGGATGCCCATTTACCCACGAGACGAGCAACATGGAGGTGTCCAGCCCCCAGTTGTTGGACCTCCTTTCACACATGAGGGGCACTTGCAGTGGCTGAAATGAATATGCGTCAGGTTTTTCCTTGTTGGTTTGAAAGGAAATATATCGCTGCTGGATAGGCCCAAGCAAATCAAAGGTCAAATCTTGCCCCCCCCCCCCCCCGCCTCGCAGGGAAACCCAAAGGATGTTTCAACAATAGGGATTTGATCAATGTTTTTCAAGGGCAAACCTAGCGGTGAAACCAAGCGGGCACCAAGTTGTGTTAGCATGGTGCAGGAAACCTTTTGCTGGTAAGCAAACATCCAGACTTGCGTGACCAATCCACTCAGGACGTGATTTGGAGACCTTTCAGGGCTGTTGCGAGTCTTTCTCGGAGAGTGAAGGCACAAGGGTAAACCAAATTGGCTTGGGCATGTCGTTGCCTTGTCATCTAGGCATTTGCGTATGGGACATAGAGGGAGACGAGCCGCCACTGCTCCCTTTGGCAAAACAGATCAAATATGCACATGGTACAACCCAAAAGCCCAAGCCGCAAGGGGCCATGTGAAGTCATTGCCCGCCTATGGTTGGCCTTTCGCTGTCGGCTTGGAGCCAAACCTTCGCCTGGATTCGACTTGCGATGGCCCGAAAGGTGGTCTCAAAACGAGTCCTTGCAAGACTCAAACAACGTATCAATATATGGTCTTAGTGCACCAGTTCAATTTCAGTGGGTTTTTCTCAGCTGAAAGCTTTGATTAATAGGCCAGATTCGCTCTGGCTCACAACTTGGAAGGCTTTGCCAGGGCGCGTTTTGGGATTCCTGGGCGGAAATTTGCTGCCAGGCTGATGATTTGAAAGGTCCGAAAAGCTGCACCTTTCAGCTTCCCAATTGGTGGTATTGCAGGGGTCCCTATGTTTCCCCTTTGTTGCGGTTTTAAACATCACCTTTTTGGCCCATGAAAGGTGAGTGTCCCTTGGTGGGGGTGATGTTTTAAGGGGAAATATAGGGAGCCCTGTATTGGATTGGTGATGGAGGTTTCCCAGCTACCCTCTACAAGAGCCAGAGGTTCACTTCCCGAGACCGTCAATCCCAAGCACCACTTTGGGGGTAACCTGATTGTTCCAGCCAATCTCTGTTAGCTTTCGCCAGGCTACTTCAAGCCATTGCCAGCAAGGGCACTCGGCTTTCCAACCTCTTCATTTCGGTGCAGGCGAGAGTTCCGGCCTTTGATGAGCCATCGGGGGAGGTGGGTGTGTTTTTTGTTCAGCGCTTGGACCCTTTGGTGGACATCAGAATTCGGGGATTCATGTCCACCAGCCACTTTTGAGGTGGCCCTCTATTCAAAATCATGGCCATGGGAGTGTAATCGCCCCTTTTTGGTCTTGAATAGACCCTGAGAGTCACTGGTAGTCACGTTTTGCGGCAGCGATGGCTCTCCTTGCAAGTGCGCTTTCCTGGACTCGGAGAGTTTCACGTTTTGCCAATCGCTCAGACTCAGTTGTCCAAAGTCGACCTTTTGACCTTTGGTGGCTTTCCCATGTTGATCCACTTTTTGTAAATCCCCCCAAAGGTGAACCTTTTGTTTCCAGATACTTCAATACCCGCAAAAGTGCCGGGCATGTGTTGAACAAACATACTTTATCGTTGTAAATACATCCTTTGGTAGTCCGGGGCTGACAGCATGCCCTTAGAGCAATGAGTATTCGGAGTGGGGGATAGGTATTACTAGAACTGGGACAATTTACAACCACAAGTCACGATCATCTTATGGTTATGGCTCTCTACTAGCAGTTGATGTGGTAGAGGAAATGATGTTGAGCACACTTAATTCATTTCCATTGTTGGTACATCCTCACCAAATCCAATCAGCTAAGGTGACAAATGCAACGCTTACTCTGGGGAAAATGGATCTGTCTCCAAGTAGGGCGACTCGCTTGTTGGATGGTTTAACGGACACCAACTGGAAAACCACATATTGCACAACCTGGTTTCCCATAGTTCTACAGGTTGTTTCCCCATGCTCTTCACCCATTGTTATCTTTAGAAGCCACACTTTTTTGCCCAGGGGGCTGGCCTGGTTTTTGAAGAGAAGGATTGCTGAAGAGAATGGTACAGCTAGAAAGGTAAACCCCTTTTGTTTGGTCCCTTGACAAAGCCTGAAGAAGATGCTCAGTTGTCCACAACAGACCTTTCGACCTTGTGAAAATCGGCCCCAAAAGATGATCACCTGTTGTTTCTGCGTCCTTTGGGCCACCTTTTGGTTTTCACCTGTTCCATCTTTGGTCATGGCCCCAAAAGGCCGTCACCTTTTGTTTCTGGGTCCCGAAAGGGGCAAATGAGAATCTGTATTTCGCTTGGCGCCGCTTCCGAAACGACAGGTGGCGCCGTACCTGCTGACGCCGCCGGCTTGCCCAGTCCAGTTCGAGCGAGCGAGCTGTGACCCAGCTGAGTGGATACACTTTTTTCAGGGAACTAGGGTATGACAAGGCGGTCTCCTCCCCATTTTTGCATTTTGAGCTAGACTAAATATGAAACAGAATCTCAGTTGTTCAGTGGCTCCAATTATTTTTATCTTTTTTTTGGTGGCTGCCCCACTAAAATGGTCCAAGCCCAAAAAAGGGTTCCCTTTTTTTTTCCAGGGTCACTGAATAACTGAGCAACGAGTTTTTGCATTTTGAGCTAAACTTTGAAACCGCATCTCTCTCCATGAGCTCCAGTGGCCAGCAACCAGTTTAGACTGGGTTTTGGCCTCGATCAGAAGTGAAGCTGAATATACCAAGAGTTTCCATGACCCTTTAAAAATGGGTCCATGACCCCTTAATTTTGGGTAATGACCCCATTTTTTGAGGGTCATGGAGACTCCAGGTACTGTCATGTTCTGTGTTCAGAGAGCCGATGTTTTTCTTGGTGAATGACCCCGGAATAAATCATCCCCGATTTGGTTTCCTTTATTCGGGAATCCCCAAAACCGGTTCATTCCCAACACCCGGGCTCGTTGTCATTCCGTGCCTGTCGCACCAGCAAGTTGTTGGTTTCCAAGCCCCCCATCTCCCTCCCCATGTCCCCCAGATGTGGGCCAAGTGTATGGCTATTTGGAAACGGATCTTTGGACGTTAACTTTCTGGGTGACGCTTTGTGGTTTCCTTTCGGCTTCCTTTCGAAACCACAAAAGCACTTCGGCTTCCTTTCGGGTTCCTTTCGGCTTCCTTTCTACTTTTGGTTTTCCTTCTACCACCATCCAAAAGGCTTGAAAGGGAATCCCTCATCTGGGTATGGGTCAAATTCAACCACCAGGGGACCCAGTAGTGCCCTTCTCTCCCTTTTTTGGGGAGGGTTCCCCTACTAAAACAGACAAAAAAGAGAAACAGTTGGTACCCTAGCCTCTAACCTCTCAAATCTACCTGGAGTCTCCATGACCCTCAAAAAATGGGGTTACCCAAAATTAAGGGGTGGACCCATTTTTAAAGGGTCATGGAAACTCCCCACCGGTAGAGGGCCCAGTATCCCCCCGGTTCCTCCCCATGGCTTCCCGAGGCCTCCGCACTGCGGCTCCAAGGAGCTGATCTACGCCCGGCGCCCCAGGGGTTTTCCCCCAGTCGCTCGGGCAGAAGAAGCGCGAATTTTTTTTGCGGTTTCGCTGGGTGGCAAGCCCAGCTACACTCAGTTGTTCAGTGGCTCCAATCCTTTTTCCAACTTGTTTTTTGGTGGCTTCCCCACTAAAATGGTCCAAGCCCAAAAAAGGGTTCACTCATTTGTGGTTTCTTGGTGGCGCGAATTTGTGGAACCTATATTAGGGTTGTGGGGGGTGTTGCTCCCCAATTTGTACACTCATTTCAATTAATCATGGAAGCGGACAGAGGACCTCCCCAAAAGGAAAGTAGTACGAAGGGCTCAATGATTACTCATAATTTCCTCCTATAAATATGACTCAGTTTGCCCCAACCCCATTCTATTGTTGTTTGTCCCGTATCCTAAATCCTCCAACCACCAGCTTCCACGATTGGTGGGAGGGTAGACCTTATTCTGACCAAGCTTCGTGCGCTTGTACAGATCCATGGCAGGGTTCAAGCACTGGCTCTTGCTGACATGGAAAACCCGCCCCAAACCTCCAAGCCACTCGAGGGTACACTGATTTGATCGATCGCCATCTTGGTGGCAGGGTTCAACCTCTGGCTCTTGACATTGGAAACCAAACCTCCGAGCCACTAGTTGAGACCGATTTTCTGGGCAAGCCCGAAGGCCATTCGGTTCAACTTAGCTTTTTAGATCCTTTTGGTGTTTAGTGCTTTGGTGTTTGCAGGGCCCCTAAACCCAATACCCGCTTTACGTGGTGGTTTCCAGCCATCCCCTCAGCGATTTCAATTTAACCCACTCAAAGTGTTCAACTTTCAGCGGGGGATCTGAGGACAGCCAGGTGGAGGCGGCGGATTTGTGAATGCACCCCCCACAAAAAGGAGATGAAAAGAGTACCAAAAAAGGACCAGGGGGACGAAGCTGTGAAACCCACAAGCGCATTAGAACATGGGTTTGTTCTTGTTTATTGTAGGGTCTTCGATTCACCAAGTCAGTAAGTTGTAATCCTTTCGGTTATGAGTCATTTACAAGTCTCCGTATGCGGGGCTAACCTTGTTATAACGGGGTCATACCCCAAGTGGCTAACCACTTAACTTGGCCGAACATCCAAGTACCCTTTTCAGCTTGGCGAGGGACACACACGCCCCTTTCTTTTGGATCCTGGATGGCCAGCGCATGCTAGTAAACCTGGTTAACAAGGTCCTTTGGGAAGGAGTTATCCTACTCACTGAAGCTTGGTGCCTCCGACTTTGCCCGATGTCTTTTTGTTCTAGAGACCAGGGTACACGACACAAAACCGGTTTCCATGGTGAACGTCTCACTTGTTGGGCAAGGGTTGACATCGCTCCTCAAAACACATGGGATATATGTGATAAACGGAACCCTAGCCCGGAGCCCGGAGCCACTGCTGGGAGCAAGTGGAAGTATCGTATCTTAGCCCCACATGGAAGCCGGTTCCGTCCATTTTCCCCCGAGAGCCAAAGGTCCCATTCGACCATTCTGATGAAGACGCCACGAGAACAGGTATTCCAGATTCGGTCTGGGGAGCTGCGAACATTGGGACCTCACAAACAACCTCTCACTCCATATATACCATGGGGCATTGCTGTCTTTCACAACATACCCTTGTAAACTGAGTATTTACTTGGTGGTTCCCCCATCCCCTTAGCTTTTTAGCCTTTTAGTGTTTGGTGAGGATTTCCATTTAACCCACTAAGAGTTAGTTACTTTTAGCGGGGGATCTGAAAACGGGCAAGCTCTCGGATATGTGGGCGCGAGATGTGCGATTCGTTCAGGACCCCAGCCACTGCCTGCTGGAGCGCCATTGGGCGGGCTACTTCTTCCATCTGAGCTTCGGCGAGAGATTTACACCCTGAACCCTCCAACCTATCCCAGAGGGTCCCTTGGTACCTTCTCTTTGGGGCATTTTGCCAAGGGCTGTTGGGACTGAACAGCTTTTTGCCCACGAATTCGGGTTTTCCCCACTAAACCACTAAAAGTTATTCACTTTTAGCAGGGGAGCAGAAAGCAACCGAGTTCTAAGGAGCTACTTAAAGCCCTTTTGACCCTCCAAAAGCCATCCTGAGGAGGTACTTGGGCCCTCTGGGTATGAAAGGGGGCCCAAAAGTTGCGTTTTGTTACGGCAACCCATGCTGGATGATTGACCCGGATTCATGTCTGGGTCTAAGTAGAACCCTTCCTTGAAAAGACATGTTCCCTGCAAAAGTGGTCTGAACCTCCACTACAAGGGGACATCTCCCCATCAAACCCAACTGGGCATTTTTATGCATCTCCGGGGCCTGGGCAACTTTTTTGGGTAAGTCCGCGCCGAAAACCTGAAGCATGCCAATGTCGAACTCGCTCGAGATCCTGGACTGTTTCCTCGGAAACTGAAAGGGGAAAGACGGAACCCAGCGACGGGTTAAAATTCCTTGGGTCGCCAAGCCAAAAACGAGTTCATTAAACTATTATGAGCCAGAATCTGAACATATTATGTTCTGTCTCCCTCAGATGGGTCAATGGTACAATCTTGCATCTAAAAACATGGCTCACTCCCTGAGTTCCTGGACCATATTTAGTGGCAAACAACAAGCTTGAACTTGTTTTTTCCCATCCACACGATCGGAAGTGAGAGGTGCGGGACAAGATCTGAATCTACCCAGCCCGACAGCCCAGAAATACAAAACCAACAGGCCAACCAAACCCTAAACCACAAACTCAAACCCAGCACTCACAGCCCAAAAGCTCGACAGCCCAACAACCCCAATAGAACAGCTCACCGTGGAAAGTCCGGTTTCTAACACTATACTTGGGTCTTCGACTCGCCAAGTGAACGTAAGTTGCAACGGTAACCGTACGCTTAGAGGCCACTGAGGTGAATGTTGGGGGTGAGAAGCCCCAGGTGGCGATCACAAGTACCAAGAGAAGAGAAGGAGGATTTAGTTGGCTCAGGGTGTTTTGCGAGTTTTTGTTCTTCCTTGTTTACTTTTTTTGCTGGTTTAGGGTTTTGCTGGTTTTACCTTAAGTTCAACTGTTTGTTTTTGTTCCGAGGAGGTGTTGTTGCTTGAACTCAGCAAATGCAGGGCGGCCTCTTGTCCTTTTCCTTTGGGATGGTTTCCAACCCGGATGAGTCTCCCCCGTTTGGCTGAAAAAGCACGCACGAGGAAGTGGCCAGCACCCCCGACCAACTTGTCACGCGAGGATGTGTCTCATTTATGAGTACTAAAATCCCAACGTGTTTGCTTTCCTCTATTGGCTAGGTCCCCCAGTAGTGCCCTTTCTCACCCCTTTTAGGGGGAGGGTGTCCCTACTAAAATAGACTACAGAGAAAAGTTGGTACCCTTTTTCTAACCTCTCAAATCTGGAGGAGCTAGATGGTTTCCCCTTAAACCCCAAAACATGGTTGTCGTTGGGAACCATTTTACGTTTTTGCTTATTGTGGTTTAGTGGGAAATCCCCACTTAACTGCTAGAATTTGAATTGTTGCTCCCCAAACCCAACGCCAACCAAGAAAAAGGGAGCGCCCTATACAACACATTTGCAGTTGTTTCGGGCCTGGGACATGGGGAGTCGCTGCTTGCGACTCCCGTGCGATGCCCTGAAAGGCACCCCGCTTCGAGGAGGTTTCGCAGGGAAATCAAGCAGCTTTTTTTCTCCCCGAGCTCCTGGCTTTACTGGGTGGTTCCCAGCCATGTTCCTTAGGTGTTTGGGGTTTTAAGTTGGGTTTTTTTAGGGTTTAGTAGAGGGTTTCCACTTAACCCACTAAAAGTTCAAAGTTTAGCAGGGGATCTGGGGGCAACCCAATTTAGGAAGGGCACAGCTACCCCATGGTTAGCTGGGAGCGTCGCAAGAGCAAACCCAGGGAAGAGATTGCAATCACCGATCGCCTTTTCTCCTTAACGTGTCTTTGCCGAGTGAAGGAGAGGTCCCACAAATGTGACCGAACAATGTCCAAGCGCGCTTTGCGAGAGAGTCAACAGTGAAGAGCAGAAGGCCTTGAACGGGGATAGATGACTGCCAGTTTTCTCCTGTCATGACTAGGCTTGGTTTTCCAGTACTCCGCCCCCACAGTTAGCACAATAAGTGGTCATCACGAGCGGGGGTAGCCTCACAGGATCTTTGCGCCCTCACTTCCTGAGTTCCTGGACTATTGTCACTTTCTGGGAAGACCATCTGAGCCACAATCAAAACAGCTGTTTCAGCCTCAAGCCTTCCCGCGGTGACAGCTGTTAGCTGTTCGGTAGGACCTGACCCCTCCTTGGTCATGGCCCCATCACCCGGACAGTTACAGATTTGGGGACGGGGGTTGATGTTGGCCTTTCTGGTCAACTTTCTCATGTTTTCCATATCCTTTGGAGATGTAGATGGGGGGGTTCAGGAGGAATCCCGAGTTGGCGGTGACTATTCTTTTGTTGGTCTGTTTTCAAAGATGTTCTTGGTGGTTTGGAATGGTATTTGTATCTCTCCTGGTAAAGCAGCTTATTGGATCTCCCTCATTTGGAGCAGAGTGAGGATCAATAAGGACTGCAGAGATGAATTGGTGCTATTTGGTATCTATGATTATTGCTGGGTATTGGTATGTATTCTTCTTCGAGAGCGACCTATTGATGCGGTCTTCGAGTACCTCGTCATCGGTGCCATGGGTATTCTTTATTTGTCCATATGCCGATTTCTTCGTGGAGGAGCTGCAGTATTGGACTATCTATTTGTGATTATTCTTCGTGAATTGGATGAGATACAGGCCGGGTGTCGCATTTGGGTGCAAGGGAGATGTCGGCTGACCCCTTGGATACCCTTTCGGCTCCCTATTTTTGTGATGTTATGGGTGTTATGTACCCTCGCCCTGGATCGGTTTATTCATGGAAATGTTCCTTGCAACGAGCCCCCCGGATATGCAGTGATCATTTATCTGGGACATGCAGAACCGCTGCTTCCTTCATATGGCTCAACCAGATTGAATGTGAGTCCTGGCCCCTCGGTGGGCCTCGGCCATGGAAGCTGCCTTGGAGGCGTGAGACTTCTGCTTGGCTGGATGGGCGTGGCCTTATTCTTTTGGGGATGGTTTCAGGTGGTATTCCGTCTCTGGGAGCTTCTTGGCCGAGTTTGCAGTATAAGAGGTATAGAAGATGAGCAGCTTGGCGGGTTGGACATTGACCTGGACAAGTTTGGACGTGATTTGGAAGGCCCTTTGGCGACGTATGGCTCAGTGAAAGGGAGAACCTTGAACAATGCTGGGCGCGGCAACTGTTTTTGGTACGCTGTGAGCCAACTTCGTTTTGGGCATGCCAGGAGCTGGAGGAGGACCAAAAGGCAAGTGCTCATGGAGGCCAATCAGGTAACCAAGGAGAAGCACAAAGCAGGTGGTAAATGGGCTGATGAAGAGGCTATTCAGGCTACTGCCAATTTTCTTCGCCAAGAAATTTGGGTGGTCAACGTGAGTGGTAAGTGCAACTTCAATCACTTCGGACAAGTGGTGAGGTTTTTGCCCACAACCCAGGATCAGGAGATCAAGCCATTGGTCCTCAGGCTCTGGAGCGACCACTTTGAGGCCATCCGGGTGAACAGCTTTTGGTTTGAAAATCGCGAGGTTTCATGGGAAGCCTACAAGAGATCGCCTCTTGACTTGTGTGTCCCTTGTGTCGAGCTTGGAGATATGGAAGATAGCGGAGGCACGAATCCTTCTGGAGATCTTTGTGGAGGTGGCAAAGGTCACAAGAAAGGGAGGAGCAACTCACAGTTTGGTGACATTCCTGGAGTTACGTATGATATCAGCAGATACCTTTCTTTCGTTCTTCGGCATGGAGCAGAGAAGGAGGGTATTGAAATGGACAGTGAGGGATACGTGAAGGTGGAGGATATTTTGGCCAGAAAGCCACATGCCTCGATCGACAGCGTGCTTTTAGCGGTCAATCGGGATGAGAAGGGCAGATTTGAGGTACATCAAGGAGAAGATGGGTGGCTTATTCGCGCAACCCAAGGCCACAACAAGGAGTTGGACCTCAGCAATGAGATGCATCGCCAGATTACAACGCCGGATGAGGTGGATCAGCCCACTTTATTTCATGGCACTTATTTGGCGGCGTGGGGGTCCATCAGACGTCAGGGGCTGCGATGTGGTCACAGGCAACACGTGCATTTCAGCACTACCTATTTTGTGAACCATGGCCAATCAGGTATGAGGCCGGGTTGTGATTTGGTGATTGCAGTGAATGTTCAGCAATTGCTGGATGCAGAGATGCCCTTGTACAAATCAACCAATGGGGTCTATTTGGTGGGCCAGGACATTCCACCGGAACTTCTGTACAATGTTTATTGGGCTCGTGGTCCGCACGACTACAGGATGATTTGGCAATATGGATATTGTGTGCTACATGAGCAGATTGTCCGAGATGAGATATTTGCTGCCAACTGTCGGAGACTAGGCTTGGAGCCTTGGGGTTTCTTCAGCCCCCAGAGGTTGATGGTGCAGGTGAAGAGGAAGTGAAAGAAGAGATGGAAGAGATGGAAGAAGTCCTCGTGGAAAAAGAGGAACATGAAGAAAGCAAAGAGCATGAGGAGCTGCAGGGAAGTGAAGAGGTAGCTGATGTTGTGGATCAGGCCTCGGGTTCCGATGGATATCGAGGCTTGGGAGAAGTGTGGAGTTTGTCGGACGCGCCAACTTGGCAGCGAGGGATCCGATTTAAGTCACGATCCCGCTCCCCCGGGGGGAGGCCGCTTCATAATAGTCTTCGGACCCCGCTCCCGAGGAGGCGCCCTTTGCCGCGGTTGAGGAGAGATATCAGCGGAGCTGGACTATGGAGTACAGAGTACAAGGAGCAGTGGCGCAGTCTCAGGCTTTTTCTCTTTATGGTTTGCTTCCTGGCCTATCTTGGTGCAAGTGGCATGGAGATTACCCGTCATATTTGCGGAGGCGGTGGAGACGACTACTCCTACTACTCCACCGATGACGAAGCCATTTTGCAGAGCAATCAACGTGAGGAGCCCACGAAAAGAGAGTCAGCGTGGAGGAAGCACGGCAGGGACCGCCGGTGCATGAAGGTTCACTTCGCCGTCACCCGGACATTCATCATGGCTCCAACCTATGAGCGGCCTCGTGAGGGCACCCCGCCACCTGCTAAGACGAGTGGAGGTGATGATCGGCCTCACAAGAAGAAGAGGCGCAAGCACAAGAAGATCTATGTTGAAGACACAGATCCCCGGCCCCCTCTTCCCCGCATAAGACGGGTTGAGGTGTGGAAGAAGGACGAGCCTATGCTGGGCATCGATGGACGACCAGCCCTGCCTCGCAAAAGATCTTTACAGGGGGGTATGCTTGAACAGGAGGTACCTTTGGACCTTATGAGATTGGGGCAGTATTTGCAGCTCACGCCGTTCAATGATGAAATTAGGGACCTTTTTCCATTAAATCGGTATCAGACCTATGCACAGATTCTGGCTGAGAAAACCCGGGTTGTTATGACGCTCACCAAAATGTCTGAAGCCCAAGTCCTAAGCCTTAAAACAGCGTGTCGGAAGCTCATGGTAAAGAGATGTCAAGGATGCTGTTGCCTTGGCCACCATGCATGTTTCTGATGGGGATCAACAAACTCTTGTTGGCAAGTTTGTGAGTTGGAAGATCAAACCGATGCATTTCATCCCTGAAAGCTCGCCCTCCACTATTGCTGGTTTGCTGGGAATCGATGAGTACACTGTTGAAAAGGTGAGATCCATTCTTCTGGACTATTTCAGTTTTCCCCCAGAAGCAGACCCGGCGCTGGACGGACTGGCATTGTTCCTATTTGGGCGAACTCCCTCGGGCTTATTGGTGGGGGTGGGGAACATGACGATGAGTCTGTTACTTCGGATTCCTCTGCCTTTCACATGCTCAGCCGATGTAGGGATGCCCAAACAGCTTTTGATGAGGCTATTCAACTGCAAAGCACGCTGAGAAAACGGAATCGAAGATTGGCCAAACATTTGCAGAAGCAACAGGAGGTCATTGAGGATCAAAAGGCTACTATCTGCAGGCTTAGGCACACCCTCTCGCAGCTTCTGCCCAATGCTGGAACTGAAGGGAGGATTGTTGGGGATCCGCGGCCCATCCCGCTCGGTGATTCTGAAATCTCCCCGACGGTTCCCTTCTTTGTTGATGAAGGATCTCTGAGGGGCCTAGGGCCGGATCGTTTCCGTGACAGGTCCAACAGATTGGCTACGCAGCCTTATTCTATTGCATCTGGAAGACTGGAAATCAGCAGAGGTGCTCGACCTATTCTTGCAGTATCAAGCGAGCCCATCGAGGACCTCTCAGACGTAGAAGGTGGTATGAATGATCCCATTTGCATGATTATGCTACATTGTCTATGTGGGATGATCGATGCGATACCTCACACTATTCCTTCAGTGCTACATGACCCTTATTGTGAGTTATCAGACCTGGGGAGTGGTATTCCTATTCATCGGCTGATGCAGTATGATGCTTATGGCAATATGGCAGAGCAAATCACTGGAGGAGGAGGAGCAGCTGAAGCCGAAGCAATTGGTAAAGCTCAGCAGAAGGTCATGAGGGCAGAAGTTGAGTTTGCCCCCAAGCAGATTAGAGCCCTTCTGGTTCTTGACTCCAAGCTTAGGGAAAAGATCCTTAGCAATGACGGGCAAAATCAGATTCGGGACATGATCAGGGCCTCTGCTAAGAAGATCGGGATGCAACCTGACAGGAGTGCCCCGGCCCCGTCCGAGGAGCAGCATGCCCCGAAAGGGAAAGCCGAAAAAGGGGGCAGAGGCAAAGGGAATGGCAAAGCTATGAATCAGGATACCTCTAAAGGCAAAGGTAAGCGCAAAGAAGATGATGTTCAGGAAAGACAGGACAAGGGGAAAGGACGCGAGGCGCAAAACAATGCAAAAGGGAAAGGAAAAAAGGGGAAAGACAGTTTACCTGAGCCTACCTTCGAGCTGATTCCAGAAGACTGGAACTGCCCAATCAGGTCTATTGCTGATTTCAATCCTTCCGCCCATGGCTTATATCTTATTCAAGATGCAGCGGTGGCCCAACAACTGGCCAGCAAAATCAAGAACGACCAACTCAATGTTTCCTTTATCATGCCTCAACCTCATGCTATTGGAAAGAAAGCCCCTATTGAAATGCAAATTCGACTGTTCAAGACGCAGGGCACCTTTCATGATACTGTTCTTTTGACGGGGCATTTGCATACCCTTTCCGGATCAGTTCCTGAAACAGGACGCAAGTTCATCCAAACTAGCACTCAGGTTACCCAGCGTACCTTTGCACTGAGGATGCGGTTTGGATCTGAGGACAGGGATATTCAAAATGCTATCCGACAGAAGCAGTTCTCAGCTATTCGCCAATGGATGCAGCATCAACTGGCTGGTATTGAGCTCATCGATATTTGGAACCTGAGGAATGTTGATGGACAATGGGGTATTAATGCTCGGATTCCAAAAGGGAAGCTGGATGAGGTTCTCAGGAAATCCTCCCCGGTCTTGGAGATTGACACTCCTCGAGATTGCCCGGTCACCACTAGACCTGTTTGGTTGAAAAGGGAAGGCCTTCCCCTCACTGTCGAGCAAGTCTTGGAATTTGCCAAGGAAGTTCCTAATCATTACGGGATCTTTAAGAAACAAGATTGTTATGCGCTGCGGGTGTCGCAAGCTGATTTTCAAAAGACCAAGGAGGCCCTTGGACAGGTCAGCACGCCACTGTTTCGGATTTTCGGCCTGCCACAGTATTTTGTCGCAGAGGATGTCATGGAACTACTGCAAGCTATGGCTTGGGAAGCAGAAGTGCAGCCTGGAAGCAGGAGATTTCGCAATGGAGGAGTACAGTATCTGGTTCGGAGCAGCCAGACTCCTCCCTTAACTTCGGCCCCCTTCTTTTTTGGCTATGAGAGAAGAGTTGTGACGGTTGAGCCCACAGTCCGAAGCTTTGTGCCGGCCCCCAGGGTTGACCCTCCCAAAGTTGACCCCGTCAACTACCCGTCCTTCAAGAGCCAACTTCAGAAAGGCAAAGGGAATGGATCGAGCGCGGCCAAAAAGGATGGTCCCTCACACTCTGTTTGGTGGAATGCCCCCTTGGTTGATGAAGGTCCCAAGAAGAGGATTCGGATTGGCACTCCTACCAAGAGCTCCACGCAGACTCAGGGAGCGACAGGCACTATGTCTCGAGGACAGATCATGGAACAGATCGCGGCCATGACGGAACAGCTACAGGCTCTTCAATCCCTTCTCCAATCCCCGGAGTTGCAGGCGCAGGAAGAACAGATGGAAGAGGACATTGCGGCGTCCTCCCTTTTTGAAGATGATGGGTTCCCCGGTCAGCCTTGACTAGGGACTCATCGCGCAGATATGAATGGAGGCTCCTTTCCTCAGGAGCTGGTATCTCGTTTTTTGTATCGTATGTTCTCCTTGGTTGGAGGTATGACAAGTGAGGTCTTCCTTGGTACTTGGAATCTCAACAGCCTCTCGGACAAGCTCAATATGGTTCTCAGTATGGGGTTCTCCATCCTTGCTTTACAAGAAACCCGTATTGACTCTCGCAAAGCTCAATTGTTTGCTAACTCGGCCGACTCTTCAGGTTACCAACTCCTGTTTGGCAAGTGCCCGGTTTGGAAAAAGAAAGGCTGCGGCAAAGTTGGTCTGCATCACAAGCAGTGCCCTGGAGTGGCAATCGCCATCAAGAAGGAGATTCCGGCCCACGTGGGCCCGTCACCTACAAGGATGGAGTACTGGCACGAGCAGGGAAGATTCCTGGCTGTCAACTTCTTCGACGGTACCACTTGGAGGACGCTTTGGAATGTTTATGCCCCTGATGACCCGCAGAAGAACTTCCAGTTCCTGCGGGACCTCGCCGCCGATGCACAGGAGGTACAACCTCACTCCATTGCTGGAGACTTCAATAGTCCTCTACAGTGGGGGTCGGACATGGACATCCTCTTCGTGGACTTATACTCCAAATTGACGGACATGCTTGGTCCCGATCCTTACACTTTTCAGAGAGCTCACTCCAAAACAAAGATTGATGACATTATTTGTCACAAAGACGTTCGAATGGAATTCGGTCCTCCAATCACGTTTTTCCCCTACGACAATGGGCACGCCATCATCTCGACCAAGCTCAATTGGAACGCTGAGGTGCATCAGTACTTGCAGATTGAAGGATATCACATCAACGAGCAGTGTGGAAATCACGCCGAAGTGTGGGATGAGTTGCAAGATGAATGGTGTGTGGCTTATGAGAAATTTGATGTGGATATGTGCTGGTCCATCTTCGCCTCAACTATGTTTCGTTTCTGGAACGGCCACACCAACTTCAAGAGAGTCCCTGGTCTGGGAGTCAAAATGCATTGGGAAAACCAGCAGAAAGCGATTTTTCACAGGAAGCTCATTGCGCAATCCAGTGAAGCACAGGAGCACGAAGAAATTCGGGAAGCACTACTTGAGCTGGGTCAACCCTCACTTGATAAACTTCAAGCTTGGAAGCACAGAATGCAGCAGCCTGGCGACAAGTCCCAGAAGAGTAAATGGATTGGAGATGTTTGCAAATGGGTCAGGGCCCCGACCCGCAAACCCCCCCTTTTATCAAAGCAAACGATGGCTGGACCAAGACCCCTCAAGAGACAGTGGATGTCATCCGCGACTTCTTCGCTACAGTGTACCAGCATGATGATCAAGTGTCCTGGGATGTGGGCAACGCCAACCACGAAGTCCCTGCAGATATGTGGAATGTGAAACACCTTAATCGGATCCTCAGAAACGGGAAAGGTGTTTCGTCGCCGGGGCTAGGTGGATGGACCTACGCGCATTTCAAAAAGCTTCCGCCGAAGGGCGTGGATTTTCTGCACAGTCTTTTTATGCTTTGCGTTATTTGCGGAAGGGCTCCCAAACATTGGCTTAATGCTAAACTTGTGGTTATTCCAAAAGGTGACGCCGGCTTTGATCTCGATGCCATGAGACCCATCACTATTGAAGTCACGGCTCTACGCATTTTCCACAAGTGGCTTTTGAAATGCGGTGAAATCACCTTCGACAACCTCCCTGAGAACATCATTGGGGGTGTACCTCAGCGCAGTGGGTATCAGGCATGGCTGCACGCCTCTCTATCTGCTGAGAAATGCCAGAATGAGACGCACCTCTCATTTCATGGTGTGGCAATCGACACTGTCAAGTTCTTCGATTGTATCCCACATTGGCTTGCTTGTCATGCCTTATCCGAATGGGGTATGCATCAGGCTGCTGTTGGCACTTGGATTCATTCCATCAGGCACATGAGGAGATTCGTTTCCACCTCCGGCATAGTAGCCAGACGGCCTGTTCTTGGGACGATCGGGTTGCCTCAGGGTGACCCCATCAGTCTGGCTGCTGCTAGCCTTGTGCTGGCGGTTTGGTCAAGAGATCTCAACAGCGCTGTGTACAATTATGTTTATGTGGATGATAGGCTTCTTTTCACGGAAGGTGACTCGAGTGAACTCCAGCATGCCTTTGGACGCACCGAAGCTTGGGATACGCTTCATAATTTCCGCACGCAAATTAAGACTTGTCAAATCAGAGATGTGAAGAAGTCCACACCGCTTTGCTGGCGGGATGGACAAGTTGTCAAGGAAGTCAAATCGGTCGATTGGGCTCTTTTCCTCTAAGACTTGGTTTGAAAAGAAAATACACAGAGCTATTACCGCGCTGCAATTGCTTGCAAGGGCCAACCAACCTGCGGCCACTACCAATATGATTGTCCGCACGGTCATTATTCCTATGCTTACGTATGCAGGCGCTACACTGAGACCGACTAAGGATCAGCTCAGGCAGCTTCGCACAGCTATTCGTACAGCGGCACACGGAAGCAAGCTTGGGACCTTTTCGGCCCGGATTCTGTTTCAGAAAAACTACTTGCTTATGGACCCTGAGTTTTTCTTTGTCTGGAGAAACCTGCTCTTCTGGAACAATCATGCCTTCAAGAAGCGCGCCTTCAAGGATGCTGTGATTCAGAGCTGGGATAAGGTCCTTCCCTCTATCAAAAAGATTGGCCCTGTTTCCCAGCTTAAAAAGGATTTGGAATATTTGCAGCTTCATTTGAACGTTGACAACTTGCAAGTTAGCAACAATGAGGGTAGACTGCTTTGGACCTTTGGAAGTGGCGACTGCGAAGTTATGAGCAAGGCTCTTAGTCATTCCTTCCGTAACCAGATTGCCTCTGAATTGGAACAATGCAACTCCTCCTGTTGGAAGGGGATCGGCAACCACGATTTCGGCACAACCACTGCGCTTCTTCACTTATTGCCTGAAGGGCACCCCGTGCAACAGAAGCTCATTCGAGTGCTGATCAACGGGATTAATTCCTTCCACATGCAATTTGTCAAGAAGTTCACTGATACTCCAGAGTGCAGAGAATGTAGACACCATGACGCTACTTTGGCGCACCTGTTCTGGGAATGCCCTTTTTGGGCCGATCTGCGCAGTCAATGGGATGAAGGGTGGGAATCCTGGTCGCGGTGGAGCCCCTGTTCTCAACACCTTCTTGTGTTCTGCAAAGACCTACCCCCTAGGCTTCAGGCTAAATGGGGTACTATTCAACGACAAGCGGTTGACCTCCTTGGTAAGTGGGAAGCTCGTCACCGCGATCTCCGTGCAATTGATTACAATATTCAGCTTGATCATGCTCCGGTACAGTCTGATCGTGCTGATCGACAGCACGCTCAGCCGGAAGATATCTATTTGCTCAGCTCCCCCTTCCACAGCCACGTTGTATTTAAGAGGGGACAATTCTTGACTATCGACCCTGACATGATGGCGGTCAAAGCCAACTTATGGTACTGGGGTGGTTGTATTGAAGATTTCCACCTTCTTCGGGGTATGCTTGACTGGTGCATATTTGACAAAGGCAAAGCTGAAGCCCTCTCAAGAAGGAATACTTGGATTGAGGCCTTGCTGCTCTTCATCTTTATTGCAGGGGACAAAGCGCCCTTCCTGCGTAAGATCAAGACTGCTCGCGAGGCCCAGTGGAAGATCCGGATGTTATGTATGGGTATTCTCAAAATGCAAGGGATTCCAATTGATGCTGAAACCGAGCCGGACATGTTGGAGCTGTGTCAATCTTGGCCTCCGCTGCCGACGTTGCCCTTCGGGCTGATGCTTCCACGGCACGACGGCATCAACATTGGGCTGAAAGTTCTGGTCAACTTGAATGAGGAATACCTTATGCTGGGTAAACCGCTGCGCAAGCTTTACGTCACAATGGATCAGGTTGGGACATCTATCACTTGCTGGAGGTATTCGCCTGTCTTTGCCTCCCTGGTGGTACGGACTCGTCTGAATGATAAGAAGGCGGGCCCTGTTCTTCCCGGCTTGAACCAGGTCCCTGACCGCCCTTGCGTTGACTTTGATGCCCTGACTTCAGTACCGGAGCGTATTGATGCCTGCAAGGTTCTCTTGAGAGAGTTTCTCCTTGAGAAGGTGCCTCTCGACTTCTTGTCGGGGTTGGACGCCGAGCAACTGCGTGAAGCACTCGGCAACTCCTCTGTGCGAAGACTTCGGTTTTGTATAGGTCGAAGGAAACATCTTATGACCGGGTGGGCCAGTCGCCTGGCCGGTGCCCCCGGGCTTTCCCACTGCTATAGCGCCGACTGGGACCCTTGCGAGCCGCGTTGCGTGCTCTGTGGTTTCACGGTCCCTTGGACAAGGCTCGGCAGGCTTCGCCGGATGCTCCCGTGCAAAGTGCAATATTCTGAGTTTATTCTGCCTTCGGCCTGTGAGGCAAGAGTCGCTGAACTTTCCTCGCAGGTCGGCACCCTCGTGGCCCTTCTTTCCTTCTTTCGCTTTTAGGGTTCACTCCGTGACTCCCAGGCAATGCCCTGGAGGATAGACAGCGCCGCTACCGCCAGCCACAATCAAAACCTGGGTAGATGAAGGTTAATAAGGGAAAGACCCAGCCGGAAGTAGTTTCAGCCGCCTTAATTCTTTACATGGTTCCGGGTTCACCATTTTTGTACCGATCGGTTTTGACTGTGACTCATTTTAGTGGCGAATGAAACGTTCAGCCTTGTTTTGGCCATCCACTCAGAAAGTGAGCCATAGAGTTTGCCAATAAGACGGGGGCGTGTTCTTTGGCTTTTAGGCTCAAGACTCATCCAGACAGTTTGGGGAGGCGCCTGAAATGTCGGAGAACTGCTAGGGCTGTTTGGCTGAAACGGTACAGTTGACAGAAATTAGATGGCGTAATTCTCGCATGTGGGTTTAGTTATCCCCGCTACCTACCCAAAAGGAGGGACCTGCGCCATCTATTCAACTGAAATGGGTATGTTTTTGTTTGAGGGCACCTTGGAGTGGTTCTAAAGGAAACCAAAGGAACAACGCAAGTTTGGAGGCCCCCCTATCAGGGCACTTGCCTGGGCTTCAGCCCCCACGCTTTTTGGGCGCCCAGGAACCCGTTGCCGCCCTTCAACGTCTCAGTTGCAGGGAGCTCAGTTGGATGCGTGGTGCGAACCAGCGTTCGCTTTTCACAGGGGTTCCTATAATCTGTATCTCCGCGCGTGGCCATTTGAAGCACTGTACTTGTTGGGCCAATTATAAAGGTGAGTTTCCTTTTTGTGGTGTGATGTTTACGGTGAAAACATAGGGAACCCTGTTCGAAGGTATCTTGTGAACAAGCAGGTCTTCTATTTAGACCTGGTCTTTGGAGTATACATTCCCTGTCCAGGCAACCAAACCTCACGGCTGCTCGTTCGATCCAGCTCGATGTTGTGCGACTGCCGATTGTTGGGGATGAGAGTGAAGATCCCCTCCACCGCCGCGACCACTTCCACATAAAGAATCACCACACCGCGGAACTTGGTAGTAAGATGGTCTAGCCAGAACCATAGTCAATAAATAGCAAGACATATAGCCGGGATTATCCCTCCCTAACCTTCATCTACCCGGGTTTTGACTGTGGCTGACAGTTACACCCTCACATTGAGAGACGAGCGTGTTCTCCCTGATTGATCCATTTCTCATGGGCGCAAGGGAGGGTTTCTCTTTTTTTCTCCTAGTCCCTGGTTCTGGAAACATTGGTTCTGGGGCCACTTTCGGCCCCTTCCCAGTACCACTCAAAGCTTTGGCAGCATTTGCCATTAGAAACCCTGAAAAACCCACTGGATCACAGTCACGAAGGTAACTGCACAGAAATGTTCAGTTTGTTTTGTCTAAAAGGGTGGCTCCATTGGTTGTAAAGGGAAACAGAACTCAACATAACCCCAGCCTTAAAGAAGGTGCTATTTGGAGAAGGGCACTCAGAAAACAGGGTTCCTTTTTGAAATTGACATGAATTTCAGTTCGGAACCTCTGCCCAAATGGTTGGCTCCACGATCTGCACCAAACAACTCCCCAATTCAATTTCATGCCCGAGATGGCATCAAGTCTTTGGGAT
Organism: Effrenium voratum; assembly: GCA_963377175.1. Classification (NCBI taxonomy): domain Eukaryota; class Dinophyceae; order Suessiales; family Symbiodiniaceae; genus Effrenium; species Effrenium voratum. The sequence goes on from CAUJNA010000069.1 coordinate 397,227, forward strand.
TTGCTCTTGGCAACTCTTGCAACGACAAGCTCCAGATTGGAAAAAAAGAACACGAATCGACCCAATTGGCCCGCAGCTTTGGGGGGGGGGGGGGCATATTTCCAACCAGGCTTTCCATGACAAATAGTGCCATTAACTCTTTGTGTAGTCAAGAGGGTTGACATGATGTGAAAATGTGGGTCCCTGGAGTCTCCACCACCCTTTGACGGTAAAGATGGGGTCATGTCCCTGAATTTCGGACATGAAGACTCTAGGTAGTTGCAATGCCCCTAAACCCAATACCCTCTTTAAAAATCCAGGCGTGCGGCATGAAAGCCTGGCTTTTTGAAAGTATTCCCACTAACCAACATGGGTTTGGAGTAGGTTTCGGGTGTCCTTTTTCTAGATGCCCCAGTAGTGCACTGCAGCAAAAAAGGGTACCCTTGTTCTAACCTCTCTACTGGAGGACCTAGTTTTGTTTTTGGGTGGGTGTCGACTTAAAACCAAGAAGCAAACGAGCATTTGGAGCGGGGGGTTCTGCCGATGGACCAAAACCCTGCACAAGTTGGTAGGTGGTTTATCCCAGTATTTATAATAAGGTTTCATCCAGTGCAACTGGTAGGAGTGATTTTTTCGTTAAAACAGAAGAATAGAAGGGTCCCAAAACGGTCGCTTTCCTGCGCGTTCCCGTGAAATCAACTTGAAACAGGGTACACTGAAACATTACACAACCGAGAGACAGTCATGTCAGCTTTGAGATTTCAATCAAGCAGGGGGGGAGCAGAGGGTAGGGGCAGCATACTGTGGATGGACGCAATCCTGCACCTAAGAAACCCTGGAATGATTCGATTCCCCTGTAAATACCAAGAAACAATGCCTTCCTATGGTTTCCAAGTGGTGCAGGATTTCGCCCATCCACAGTAGGGGCACCTTTAGCCGCTAGTTTCAGCTTGAAACGGGCACCCGCTGGGTCTCCTCAACATGTGTTTTGTATTTCTCGCCAAGGCCCAAAGCAAATCGACCGGATCAGTCGACCTTTTGGTTTCCCATGTTTGGCTTTTCCATTTTCAGTAGCCCCACAACCTTCACCTGTCATGTCTCTGTCCTTTGGGCAAGTCTCAGGCCATATCTCACATTTTCTGTGTACTTCCCTTTTTGTTGGCCAAGGTTAGCAAAAAAAAACAACGACACGACATGCCGAAGCTAAACGTGCGGGCGAAGCGCCAGTTTTCTCGGCGCCCCAAAAACGGTCGCGAAGTGCAGAGTGCTCGCGGAGGTGTACTCCGGGCGTCCGCTGGGCCCATCGGGGGCGCTGGTGCCATTCGAGGTGCACCATGTGCACGTGCCCAGGGCTCTGAGCGTTCGCTTTGTCTCACTCACTGAGTTCCTGAACTTGATGCTTTTTCGGGTTTGCACCAATGTGGCAAACACGTCGCAGATTGGAGGAAATCCTGTCCAGTCGTAACAAAGATGAACAACAATCACCAACAGGTGAATTCCTATCGCCTTATCTTCTGTATTTATGTTTCATACTTTCCTTTTCTGTTTATGACTGTAGTTGATATTAAGGATAGACCGCCAATGGACGAGACCAAGCAATACACAATAAGATTGTAAATGAACAAGAGATCCATCCAAATGAACAAGAGATCCATCCAAATGAACAAGAGATCCATCCACCTCTCAGGATTACATGCATTTATATCTATGATTTACATTTCTATCTGGATCTTCTTTTGCTTTTCCTTTCTATTTCTTGTTATTATGGAGAAGCTTGATAAGAAGATAATATGCTTATTGTTTGCTTTCTATCTCTTTCTGCATCACTTTTAATGTACACGTTGCTTTCTATTGGATCTCAAGAACTATAAATGTAAGCAAATGATGTTATCAGGAATGAATGACATGAAAGCCAAGCTTGAATGGAAATGATGGCAAGGGAGAGAATATGAATATATATATATATATAGTATGATTGTCTGGTGTTTTGGTTTTCCCTTCGATCTTGAGGTTATTGAATTTTTGGAATGAGAATCCCTTCGTACTTGCCCCCTCATGAAATATTTCGCTTTCTCTTGGTTTTTGGTTTTTGTCTCACCTTGCTGGTTCAATAGGTAGGGAATGACCTTCCCCGTCCGGATGTTGGGCATGAGCCGGTTTGCGAGATTGCCGATTAAAAGATAACCACAAGTTGGATGGTTTTTCTTGTGCTCATTCCATGTCTCGCCTGCTGAGCAGCAGCCAAGTCTCCTGGAATTTAGTCACTTGCGAGGCTTTCTTTGGCCAGCCCACTCAGGAAGTGAGTTGTGGCTGTTGGTTGGATATCCCAGGAAGTCCATGTGGGATTCCCCATTTGGCCCACAAAAGGGAACCCTTTAAAGGGTAAAGCAGGGTTTTTCCACCAGCAACCCAGTTTAAGCAGGTCTTTGGAAAGTTTTGGAACGCTAGCCTGTCTCTTAACACCAACCTCAAAAAAAACATGGACCCACATGCTTGGAAACTAGATTAGGGTTGTGGGGGGTGTTGCTCCCAAATTTCTACACTCTTTTCAATTAATCATGGAAGCGGACAGAGGACCTCCGCAAAAGGAAAGTAGTACGAAGGGCTCAATGTTTACTGATAGTTTCCTCCTACAATCATGACTCAAATAGGTTTGAAGAGTACCCCAACCCCGTTCTATCTTTGTGAGTCCCATACGCCAATCTTCCTAGATCCTCCAATCACCAGCTTTGATTGGTGGGGGTTAGACCTTATTCTGAACAACCTTCGTGCGACTTGTTTTGCAGATAGTACTTAGTTGGTTCCTAAACCCCCAAGCCACTGGGGGGTACACTGATTTGATCGATCGCCATCTTCGCGCTCAGGCCCAGCATGGACACGCAGTGGAATAGCCTGGTCCTGCTCCCAGATGATCGAATCGAATGCGGCGCATGCAGCACACGTTCGAAGGGGTGCCTTGGTGGTCAAACAGTTTGAAGGTTTCGCCAATCCACTCAGGAAGTGAGCTACAGTCAAACCCCAGACAGATGAAGGTTAGTAAGGCCCAGTCTCAGCCAGAAGTAGTTGTGCCCGCCTTCTAGTTTCCTTACATGGATTTGTGTCGACCATTTTAGTACCGATTGTGACTCAAGTGAGAAACGGAAGAGGCAAGATCGAGAGCGTAGAGCGACCATTGCCTTGAATGAGTGGTTGCAGGTTGCCTAGCCTTCTCAATGGTCCACCTGGAACAGTTTAATGGTAAGGGAATGCCCGTGGATGCCTATGTCAGCGGGTTTACTTGTAGCCCACCAACACGCAGCGAAGTGAAGCCCTGGCCCTTGTCAGCTTGGCCAAAGTCCTTTGGAAAACCAGGGCCAAAGTGCATATCCAGCTTTCTTTGCACATGGCTGTGGTTGTCAAAACCGTTTTGGGATACCAGTTTGGGGTAGGTGAATTCACCACCCATTCTAGAACCTATTTTAGTGGGGATTGGGATGTTCTCTAAAATTGTCGGGTTTTTGACCCATGGCGAAATGGGTACAAATCAAATAAAGTCCAAGTAGGGTCTTGCAGTTGAAAATTTTCCTTCAGCAGAGATGGCCCTGACTCATAGCAACAGTCGTTCGCGGCCAGGGGGGCTCGGAAAAGCTCGGCCATAGCTCACAGAGTTGGTCTGGGTCTGGGCTCCGGCGGACTTTACTCAGTTGTTCAGTGGCTCCCTTTTTCTTTTTCCAACTTGTTTTTTGGTGGCTGCCCCACTAAAATGGTCCAAGCCCCAAAAAAGGGTTCCATTTTTTTCCCAGGGTCACTGAACAACTGAGTTTATATCAGTTGTCCAACGCCAACCTGTTGACCTTCCGGGTTTCCCATAGTGAGTTCCCACTTTTATAGTCATAGCCCCAAAAGGTGATCACCTTTTTGTCCTGGGTCCCTAAGGGGGCAACTGTGCTAGTCATTGGGTTCGGTACGCCAAAGTTTCGACTTTGGCCAATCCACTCGATCGGTGGCTCCACTTCAGTCGAGGGTTGAAAAAGTGAGCGTTTGGATACCCTTCAAGAAAGCCACACAAAACGCTGTAGTGGGGGTTCCCTATTTTTTGGGCGCAAACATAACTTTACTGTTCCTTGCAAGTTGTTTGCATTTTGGTCTTTGGCTCTGTTCATGTTCTACCAGGGGGCTGCAAAAAACCTGAAGCTTGTTGCTACCATACCAAGGGTTGTGAAGATAAGTTGGAGGCTCGCCCTTCCTCCCGCCTCTTTTATTGAACCCAGACGGAAGCTCAGCTGACACGATGTCAAGACAGGGTTACTATTTTCGGGAGATGCTGACGCTCAGCGGACCCCACTCGTTGTTCTCACCTCGTAAAAACACAACTTTTCAACTTTTTGGGTAACATGGGTTATATGTCTGTAGAAGATTAACTTCCCCAGGGCTTGGAGTTTTAAGGGGTAAGTGTTCCTTCCCCAGCAAAAGTGGTCACCCAAACTTCATGGATATTTTGTTGGTTGTTTTTTGGACTTTTAGCTGGGACGGGTTGTGGATTTTGCAGTGGACCCGCAAAAAGTGAAAGACTTTTTGCGGAGGGGTCAACAGCAACTCAGCATGACACAGCCTGTTTTTCAGGATATACTCGCCCTGAAACAAGCAGGTCATCTCGGCTGGTCCTTTTGTTGATGGGATCAGTCAACAAAACAGCGAGTGACCCCAGTTTTCATCGGCCATGCATGGATTCCGTGGGCGTCCTAAAGTGCAGTCGTGCGAATTCGGCTCGAGCTCAAGAATTCGAGCACGTAGGGGTTTTCAGGGTGTTTGTCCTGAAAGATATGGATTCCCCAAACCCACCGCTTTCTGGGCATGATGGGGTATGGCCACCTCTGACCAAAAAAACGGAGGTGTTTAGACTCAAAACCCGGATTTCCCAAATGATACCTACAAACAGTGGTATTTGGAGTCGGAAATTAGACTTTGCCTGCCTTTTTCAACTCTGGCTTTCAGGTGCTTCATGTTCCTTCGCAAGTCCACGCGCGAGTCGGATTAGGCACGACATTTCCCTTTTCACCTCACGAATCAAAAACGGCAACGCTTTTCTCATGAGTCCTCGGACTCCAGTCACTGGACGTTTGGTTGCCATTTCTGGTGGCAGTCCAGGGAAGTGCGTCAAAGTGGCAAAGCTTTTGGTCCTTTTCACCTGAATCAAGCGATTCATCCTTCTTGGGGGGTTAAAGACCCTGTTCCTTTGTTGTCTTTTTTGTGTAAGAAAACAACTGTTTCCCTATACTATCAACCGATTCAACCTTCTTGGGGGGGTCCTTCGTCGTTTTTCTCAAGGGCGACAGGTTCACCCGAGCGGTAGCGCTAAAAGCGATGGACGCTGGTGTGCCGACGCTGAGTCTGGAGACGAAGCTGCTGCTTCAAAAGCTCAAGATGCTTGGCCCGCACCATGTGTTGAGCCACAATGTTGACCCCGGATTAATAAACCCCTGTTTATTCATATGGGGGTGTTCCCCTCCAACAGTGGTCTGAATCTCGACTAACGACCTTGGTATGATTGGTTTACCCCTGACGAAAGAAGGGAGGAACCGTGACTCAATCCATTTCGCACCACCGTTCAGAAATCCGTGTCTCTGATTCGAGTCCCCAACGTAAATACCGTAACAAACCCTATGGTTTCTTTCCCATGGCTCCATTTCGTGCGAATGGATGTCGCGTCATCCGCAGCACCAGGGAGTCCCCCAATGTTGACTCGTCGACATATAGGGGCATGTGTCGAACTAGGGGCTGGACACCAAAAGTCGTTGATGTCCTTTTTGTTTCCCTCCAAACCAACCCGAATAGCCTCAAACAGCACACGCCACATCGACCTTGGCTCAGGGAGTTCCTTGGGAGTACCACGTGGCAAAAAACAACAACGATCTTTGGGCGTTCGGCTAGCGAATTCAAATAACAAGGGAAATCAGGTTGCCAAGCCGATTTTTGACCAGGCCACAAGGTTAGAAGCTTGAGGTTTTCGAGGGGCCGTTTTCTTGTTTGCTTCTTGGCGGGATCTTTCGCCTTTAACTTTTGGCTGAAGAAGTGTATTTCCCACTGTCCAACAGTTAAAGTTTGAGTGGCGGAAACAGCCACAAAGCATGTGCTTTCCCTTGTGACTGTTTTTTTTTTGGTACGATCTACAGTACATAGCTTCAAAGGAAAAATCCACGTGAGCAAAGGAACATATTACTAGGGCATCCGTGCTGAGTAGGCCCGTATCAGTTCTGCAGTTTGAGTGTTGCGTTTCCTACTGATTTCTGTTCGACATATTGTCAGCTGTTCATGTATGTTGAACACCTGCTGCAAGGCTATGTTTCACTTTGTAGTATATTATATTATATTATATATATATATACATTTATGTATATATATATATGGTTTGGTTTGCGTTTAGACATTAGTTCAATAGCTTATACATGCACGTCCAGGCGCAAGTCTAGAAATCGGTTTCGATACGCTTTTTGTGAGTTTCACCTGTTCTTCCCGCTGTAGGTTCTTTTTTTGAAGTATTGTTTTAGTACTCTTTTTGAGTATCTTACAGGGGTGGATCCACGGATTCGCCACATCCACACCCGTTTTCTAGATGTAGCAACCTCTAATTTCCCCCACCGGGTCCCTAAAAAAGTGGTCGCTCGAGAGAGGGGAAGTGGAGTTCAACCCTGGAGATCGCCATATGGCCATGGGTCAAAAGCCAAATCGTACCTCCCGTGAACATCCGATTCAATCCAACCACTAAAATAGGTTCCAAAATGGGTGGTGAATTCACCAATCCCCCAACATGGGACCCAAAACGGTTTTGACAACCACAGCCATATCTTCTCCATGCCCTGTGCCCTTGAATCCCTTTTTGGGGGGAGGGTCCCCCTACTAGAATAGACTACAGCAAAAAGTCGGTACCCTAACCTCTAACCTCTCTACTGGACGACCTAGCTCAGGATATGGGACAAGATCGCGGGTGGGAAGCTTCACTCCATCACGCTCTCCGATGTCCAGGCGGTCTTTGATATTCTAGACCCCGGAGAGAAGGGCTTCTTGGCATTGGAGATCTAAGGGTTCATCATCAAAAGAATGGTTCAAGGGGACCCAATTCAGATGACAATCCTCGGGTAAACAATCGTGGATATATGAGTTGGCTACTGTTGACCCAATATTAATCAACCCCAGTTTCTTAATATGGGGGGGGGGTGTCCCTAGTTTTAGTGGGGATTCGTCACTTTTGGAGGGGAACACCCCTCTGTTCATAAACTGGGGTTGAGTAATATGGGTCAGCATTCTTGGAGCGGATCTTTAACCTTCTGCTTGTTGGGTCAACATGTGAGCCACAATCTGAACATGGGTGTGCCTTTTTGCAGGGGACTCCCAAATCTCCGCATTTAGAACCTGTGGTGTTCCTTTTGGCCGTCCTTCAAAACCAACGGTTAGGGGCTCAAACAAATGGCACATTCCACGTGAGCCATGAAGCCATGAGCAACCGGTGCCTTCGCCGCCTTTCGAAACTCTCTCCGCTCTGGGCGTAGCACTGTTAGGACTCGGGTTTTGAGTATGACTTATGTGCGGGTTACTAAGCAGCAGCACGTTTTTTTGCTTGGAAAGGGGGTCCCTTTCAAAACAACTGTCCTTGTACCACCAAAGAGTTCCTTCGCACTTTCTCTCCATGGTTTTTTCCACTGAGGTTACTTTGGCGCGTTTTGCTTGGATGCTAGGACTTTAACGTTTTGCCAACCTATGGGTTTTCCATTATATACACCACTAAAAGTTAAACTTTTAGCAGGGGAGCAGAATCCACTGAGGTTACATCACCCGAAACGAGTGCCACGCATTGCAGCAGCTCAGCAATGTGAAGCTCTCACGGAGCTACTTGATCGATCTCTGCGAAGATGCCGACCAAGACAACAGTGGACCGCTGGCCTGACTTAGCTTGCCTTGGACGTGGAATGTGAACTCTGTTTTTTTGCGCCACCGGTCGAATCCGTTTGCTTAAGAGTAGTCTCTCGAATCTTCGCTTCGCCAACTTAGTAAGTTTGTTGGCCTGATATTGGTTAACACAACTAACTTGGCAACGAACGCCTGAGTAAGTTTCTCCCTCTTGGTTTAAAATGTATCTCTACTGAAAATATTTTGCAGATGACACAATTCCCCTATATTGGCTTCATCATCAGCGTTGCTACCCAGAAAGGAATTGAGCCAGTCTGCAAGTCACTGTGCCTTTGTTGCCGTCCTTCAATCTACCCTTTTGTCCGGCAAACAGTCAACTAGTGTTTGCAACCTTACATGCTTCCTGCCTTCTGGCTTTTTGCTACCTCCTTTCCTTCAAATGGACTTGGAACCCAACAAACGGGGTCCCCTTTAGGGATCTTCCTCAATGGTTTTTGGGGCTCCATCTTGCCCTTTTTTTTTGTTTTCCAGGGTTTTCCGTTTCAACCAGCCAAATGGGGGGGGGGGTGTGGTGCTTTTTAAGTAGTGGTTTGTTTTTCTCTTGGGATTGTAAGAAAAAGGAATGGGCCGAGGCTCCATTTTTCACAGGCAAGTTCATTGTTTGCTTGCTTGCTTGCTTGTGTTTCTATGGGCTGATTCCTTGTCCATTCTTTTCAACCATCCTTATTTTCAAGAACCGGATCCGTTTTCCCTGAATTTCCGGAGGTTTTCTAGAAAGATCCGGATCCCTGGAAAGAATGGAAAGGGAAGCTACCCCTGGAAAAACAGTGGTGTCCCTTCAAAATGGCCCCGGAACTCCCAAAACCGCTTGATTTCCCAAAACCGGAACTTCCGCAGCATGGGCAGTTGAATCGGAGGGTACCCTTAGAGTGTTGATTTTCATTTGCACTGCACCGAGGAACCGTGACCGCCGAGGAGTTCCTCAAAGCACTGACCACTGGAAAGGTGGCCTTCAACTATCTGAGACACGCGGCGACGAGCATAGGTGTCCTTTTGATCGGTGAGCCTGGTTAAAAATAGATGGGGTTCACTGGCATAGATGGCCATGGGTTTTGTTCCATTTACGAGGGGAACCCACCTATTTGTCCAAAAGGCCACTTCTGGTGACGAGTGGCACTGCGTTTGTCGCTTTCTGTCCTTGGTGGTTTGAGACACCGCTGGTTTCGAGAACTGGACGGGTCGTTTTGGGGCATGGCGGTTCGCATTGGTGGTTTGGCTTGGATTTGAACCCCCACTGAACACCCCCAAGCCACCAATCAAAACCGCCAATTAGAGGGAAACGGAATTTTGGTGGGTCCTTGTTCCACCTGGTGCTAAGCCTTTTGGCATCACTTTGCACTTTCGCACTTTGGGGGGGGGTTGATCCGATTTTCCGGTGGTTGTTTTTCTGCATTTTCCGGTGGTTGTTATTGCTCTCCTCCAAATACAGGGTGACCAAAGATCAGCCAGAATCTGAACATTGGTGTGTCTTTTTGTAGGGGACCCCCCAAGAAAAAGCGTTGAACACATGGTGTTTCTTTTGGTTGTCCTTTAAAGCCACCAAGGAAGGGTACTCTCAAAAAATGGCACCCCCATATGACCCACAATCAAAACCCTGGTAGATGAAGGTTAGTATGGGACAATCCCAGCCATACATGGGTGCCGAATTCCGCCGTTTTGACTCTTTTACATGGTTTTTGACAAAAAACAAAAAAACAAGCGGGTTTTGATTGTGACTCACATCTAGGTCTCCCCTTCTCTCCCCTTTTTTAGTTGGGAGGGTTCCCCTACTAAAATCGACTACGGAAAAAAAGTTGATAACCTTATTCGAACCTCTCTACTGGCGGACCTAGACCTGTTTTCTCCGGATCTTTGGTCCGTCTAAGCTTGGTGGTTCCCAGCCATCCGATTCCTTAGCTCTTTAGCCTTTTAGTGTTTAGTGGTTGGATTTCCGAATTTAACCCAAAGTTAAACTGTTCAACTTTTTGCACATCTGACCAGTTGTGACTTCCAGACGTTTTCTCCGGATTTGTTCGTCGTGGGGGATCTGAGGACTCACAGGTTTTCTCTCGGATTTGTTGCGCCGTCTGAGGAGAATCCTTGAACAAGGGCCCCAAAGAGGTGCGGCAGAACGAGTGCGACCGCTCAGATCTGTTGGTTTGGCTGAAGCACGAGTACGAGACCACCAGCGCTCTGTACTCCATGCCCACGGTTTTTCTGCCCCTCGAAGCGAATGGTTCTCTTCGACGCTTGTTGTTTTTTTAAAGCTCCTGGACTCTGAACTTTTTGGGAAGACCATTTTAGTGGTAAAGAAAAAGTTCAAACTTTTTCTGGCCAATCAGGAAGTTCGGAAGTGAGTTTGGGGAAGCTGCTTGGCAGGGTTGGAAGCGAAAGAACTTGGGTGGGGGGGAGACCGCCAACCCTGGCGTTTGCCCTGTGTCCTTTGCTAGTCATATTAGTATCATGGGTGACCATCAAAACCGTTTCCTAGACTCGTGCTGCTTTCTTGGGAATGTGAGGTTGCTCATCGTCTATATCTATTTCGTCACAACCCACGTGGATGTCACAAACGCCTGGCGAGTGCAATCTGGTCTTCATGAGAACATAGCTGCTTGGCTGATCAGGTTTTTCTTTTTGTGCAGGAACCACCCCAAAAGGAGAGTCCCCAAATTTGAACATGGATGCTTTCCGTGTGTCTTCCTTGAAAGCGCCTCGGAAAGAGTACCTTTTTTTTGCCTTGCCCGGCCGCACGGCCAACCGGAAGCTCAGGATTCTCTGCACAAAGCGCCGCTGATGATGAATCGGCATGGCCAACTACCGCACATGGAGTGGACGGCCAACAGTTGGCTGCCCAGGTGTCTCTCCGTCAAGTTTTGCTCGATCAACTTCCAGCAACGCGCACACCCTAGAACCCAGTTTTTGTTGGAGTACGACATCGACGTTTGGTGAAACCCTGATCAAAACATAGCGGCGATTGACTTTCTTGCCCGACCAGCCAAACCTCAGGCTTAGCTGTTCAGTTTTCAAACTTTAAATCGTTTTATGCCAGGAAAGGCTCATAGTACTTCTCGGGTCTCCTTCAGTTGATCTTTTAGGGTAAAATCGACTAAATACTGCTGTGGATGATTACGAAATCCGGCCTTTCGCCACGAAATGAATCCGTTGTGGAAACCATAACTTTTGTTGGTATTTGAAGGGGATCATCAGAAACCAGGGTTTCTGAAAGGTGGTGCGAAATGGATTTTGTCCATCCGCAGTATGACGTATAATCCAAGACTATTGGTTTCGGAGCACCCCAGATGTGGGCCATGTTGTTTGGGCGACAGATGGTGCAACCGGGCTGGACCTCTCCAAATGGAAACAAACTGATGTTTCGCTTGACTTGAATGCTATTGAGTTTGTATACCCTTCATCTTGTTGAACATGATGCTTTTCCCACTCACCAACAAAAGTGATGTGGCCATGGGTCAAAATCCCGTACCAGTGAACATCAACCAATCCAACCACTAAAATAGGTTCTAAAATGGGTGGTGCACCAACCAAAATGGTACCGTTGCTTTTGACAACTTGACCGTGGCAGGTTGCCATGAAGAGAAGCATTTGAGTAGTCATTTGTCAATCAAAAGGTCCACAACATGGGGTGACCATTCGAGAAGCCATCGAAGAAGATGACTTGCAGCACTATATGGGCAAAGTTACCCATGGTCATTTTGCGGCCAGGAATATTGATTAAGCCCCATTGTGGGTACAGCTTAGCCCAACCTTATGTGAGACCATTTGGGAACCCTTGTTGCGGGTCAGTGGAACCAAGCTGTGCAAAGCCAAGCAAGCTAATCATAGCCAAACCAGCCAACACCAATCCAAAACCAAGCAAACCAAACTCTACCACACTACTTGGTGGCTCCCAGCCATCCCCTTAGCTTGTTAGCTTTTTAGGGAACTAAAAGTTAAACTTTCAGCAGGGGATCTGAGAGCTCAGACGAATGGTCACCCCTGATTAGTAAAGAGGACAAGCCCCAAAAAACTGACTTTTTTGGAAAACCCCCATACAACTCTGGAGCTCCTCCAGTCGCCTTCTGGCGCCTTCGCTGAACCAAACTACTTCCCAATTTGCTCCCCTTTTGTTTTTTTTGTTTTGCTTTTTTGGTTGGTCCCTGTGTTTTCCACTAACCAGGCAAAAGGAAAAAAATGCCGGGGTCCACTTCCAGCCTAGGACCAAAACCAAACCAAGATCTCGATTCGAGCGCAGGTATTATCACCAGGACTTGAACTTGCACCGCTTCCCGGGCCGAGCTGCTCGACCAGATTGCCATATGTCTTCGGTGGGTCCGCTCAGGGCTTTTGAGGTGGCTTAGGTCTCAGTCTCTGAGTCTCTGAGTTCCTGGACTGTACACTTGTTGGGGGTGTGGACCTTTTGGGTGGTAAGCGCACAGTTTGGACCTTTTCTTGGGGCCAATCCCTGCAGGAAGCGAGAGGTTTCAGGAAGCGAGAGGTGGAGGTGGGTATGGACCCCTCAATCAACTCAAACAACCATTGCAAGTCTTCCGCGAATGCGGTCGACCGCGCCGCGGACCAGCAACACAAGTTTGACTATGCCGCATGTTGCCTTTTGAACTTTTTGGAAGGGCCAAAAGTCGGGCGGGTGTGTTTTTCTTTAAGGGACCTCCGAAAAAGGTGGGCTTTCCCTTTTGATTTCCCTTCAACATGTTTTTCTCAGCAAGACACTGATCCCAAGAGTCAGGTCACCAGAAAAGGGGGGTTCCGGTCCGCCCAGAGAAAAACACACACACAGAAAAGGGGGGGGTCCGCCGAAAAAAAAGGGGGAAAAACAAAAAGCCCCCAACAAAAACTCAGGTGACCAGCTACAACCAGATGCTGGGTGGCAGTCGCCTCCACAAGGAGTACTACCAGTCTGGGGCCTGTTCTGTCAACTCTGCCCAGGTGCGGCGGCCGTTTTTTTCTTTTTTCTCCCGGCGCTTGCCGCAGAGTTTTGGGGTCTCGGGAGGGTTTCAGGGGGGTTGCAGTTGCTTTTTCCAGCTCGAGGGTTTTGGTCGTTGTGTCTTTCCGATGGGGCCCTTTAGAATTCACCAAGCAAAGCAGGGTGACCGGTTCTGTTGACATAAAAAGCTGAGGTCTGGGACCCCATGAACTTTTTTGAGGGTTCGAGGTCACCCCCTGACAAAAGGCTTGGTATTTCCCAAGGAAAGCAGCGATCCAGCCAGCCAGCCAGCCAGCCGGCAAGCCGGCCAGCAAGGAAGCAAGGAAGAAAGGAAGAAACGAAAAAGTCTAGCTAGCACAAACCAGACACCACGGCATACGAGAGTGTCTTGGACATGGAAACTTGTTTGCATTGATCGCCCTTTGCAACCTCAAGAAAGATACTCAAGTAAGATCCCCTTGTCAACGCGCCATCAAGAAACAAACACTGCGGTCCATTTATGTGTTTGTGCTTCCGTGGGACAAATCGCGTGTGCAAGAGCCTTTGTGTAAGTTTAGTGAGTGCTATGCCTTTCCCAGATGAAGCATTTTCTGCGCCTGTCAACCGAACCTCAATTGCCCCCTCCAAACACCAGTATGCGAGTGGTATGTCTTTGGTGTGCCAGGCGCAGCTCTACAACTCCAAAGACGGTACCTGCGACCGCCACGGCGGCATCACAGAGGAGGACGCGCAGCTCCAAATACCCGCTTGTTTGTGGATATTAAATGAGTGAAAACCCTCCGGGGTTTTTACATCACACCGAATCATACCCTCAAACACAGGTAGGCGCCACTTTTTCAGGCGTGGTTCCCCATAGAAATTTCCTGGGTCAACGTTTGGACACACGAAAGTGATCAAAGAGCATATGTTTGTTCAGGGTTCCATGTCTTGCGGCTTCGAAAGTACAACCAAAGGAACATCCAGATTTTGTTCTAGAAAGTGTCCCCCCCAAAGCTGGACACACCCGTTCTGACCATGGGAAGTGGATGGCGGGGAGGATTGCGTGCTGTTGGCTTCCCCCACAAAAACAAAGAAGCGCAAAAGTCCGTGTAAGTGTGGGTTGTAGAAACAGACATTTCCCCCCGGTCTGGTGGTTTGGATTGGTTTGGGAATGTGAACCCCTGGTTCAAGAAGCAGGTAAATGAAAAACCCCTCCTTAGCCACACCAAACCAGCAATCCAAACCACCAAGAAGAGGGAAGCTGACAAACTGAGGTCTTGTTTCTCAGACACTGCGAGGTAGGTTTGGATTGGCGCGTTTGCCTTGGATGCTGAACGTGTGCACCTACTCAGGGCTCCTTAAAAGATCTCCATTTTGCCACCATTTCAAACATGGCTGGCTTTTTCAACACCAAAATAAAGTTGGAAACCACCATTTACAAGTTGCAACGTTCGATGGGTGTTTTTCCATGCATCCGGATCCCCGCATGGCGAACCACGCCTGTGCATGTTAGCGCGAACTAAGGACCCTAGGAGCCCAGATTTTCATTTGAGGCCTTCGGTTCAAGGAACAAGGGGCCCCTAGGTTGATGTAAGGTCCAGCAATTGGCGCCCTTTTCTCGCCAACTTTTTTGAGGGAGGGTTCCCCTACCAAGACGTACTGAGAAAAGTTGGATACCCTAACCTCTAACCTCGCTACTGGAGGACCTAGTATAGTGTGAAATCGGTAAAACAAGTGAGTTTCTCGAACGTTCACCTTAGCCCAAGCAAACCGGGGCCATGGTTTGGAGATGAAGCAAAGAGCAACGCAGTCCCCTTGTTGCCAAATAGCCGAGGCAGCCAGGGGTGGACGCATTTGACACGCAATTCCATTTTAACTTTGGGACCAATTTTGAAGGGATTCCTCCGATTTGCATGACGCTCCAGACGTACAATTCGGAAAACTGTAACTTTTGAACCTCTGGATTAGCACGCGACATCTTCCAATCTAGTATCATTGATTTCTTCTTTCCCCACAATCATGCCCGTGTGAGTGAGTACGAAACGCTTATTTCTCTTTTGGGCCGACACTATACACTCAGTTTCCCAAAGCGGATCGACCTTTAGACCTGTTAGTTTCGCCATGTTGTATTAGTCAAGGTAACGCAAGGTTGACCTTTTTCTACCGGGAGGTCCGCCATGTTCTTCCAGGGATCTTTCTTGTCAGGAAACCCTCAAAAACCCAGGTGAAACAACCTGTGAAGAACGATGGTTGAAAAGGCTGGAATCGGAATCAACCCCTAGACTTTTGTTTCCAGGTCCTTTGGAGCTTCGCTTCGTAGAATGCTATGCACTTTTCTGCTGCACATCGCCGCCAGGACATTGTACTTCCCTACCACCTGCACAAAAGCATTCATGAGTTCACCATCGACAACCTTACCAAGTCCTACTGGTTCGACAACCACGTGCCTTGGTTATATGATACCCAACCACCAAGGCCGACTGGGGAACTATAGCGATTAATGTGTGTGTATATATATATATATATATACGCCAAGGTTTAGTCTTGGACATGTATGAGCAGACTCGGTGTATATATTTACAACAAAATGGTCTAAAGTATCTGCTTTGCAACCAGAACACACAGTCTGTATCTGCTCACAAACTCATAACACCTGTGTCCTTGGCTGGGGGGGGGGTAGCCTATTTGTTTATGTATATCCCATTTTTCCTTGCGAGAGTCGTTGAGTTGAAACTTCTTTAGGAGCGCAGAGCATCGTCGTCATACTGTCCCTCCCAAGGAAAATGGCCCAGGGAAGATGGTCGACCAACCGCAGATGGGTGTGTGGGTGTGTCCCTAAACGGGGGAAACCCAAACATGTGTGTGTGTGTGTTCATGGTTTCCTCAAAGATGGGGGTTCCCTCAAAAAGACACAGATTCCGAATACTTTGCACCAAGCCCACTTTGATCCTTGAGCATCCGACATGCGACGGGGTCTTGGGAGACCATGCTTGTCTAGGTCCCCCAGTAGTGCCCTTTTACCAGCTTTCTTGGGGGAGGGTTCCCCTACTAAGGTAGACGTCCTGAAAAAGAATAGTGCTACCCCAACCTGCAACCTCTCTACTGGAGGACCTCGCCAGCTGTTCAGCGGACTCCACCCCTTTTTTTTGGCTTGTTTGACGCTTTCCCCTACCAGAGGCGGTCAACCCCAAAGAGGGATTTGTTCCAGGTCCGTGTTTGAGTGTGTGAACCATCGCCAGCTTTACCTGCTTGCGATTTAGGTTGACCGCGCTTGTTACTTTTGGTAACCCCAACCAAAACTGGTACACCCCCGAAGTTTTGGTATGGTTATTCACCGAAAATGGCAAGCTTTTCCAAAAAAGATGATTGGCTTTCCTTACCGGCTGCAAAAAGCTGGGTACCGGATGACATGTTTTTTGTTTTTTGCTTCGAGTTGCCAGGTCGACAGGCTGGAATACCAGACCATGTTCTACAACGGCCAGGTGAACATGATCACCTTCGAGCGCTTGCAGTTCATCCTGCGCACGGACGGCCACTTGCAATTCTGGCTGCCTGGCAAATGCGGCGAATGCGGCGAATCGCTGCGAATGCAGGAGCCAAGTGCGGGTTGCATTTCTCCGAAAACTTGTTGGGATGATGTTGGGATCTTGTTTACATGTTGGGGAACTTCGGGCAAAAGACCTTGTGTTTGGTGCTTTCCCACGAACCAACAACAAGTACTTGATCCTTGGTTTTTGGTCGTTTTTTCACGGAAAAACACAAGAAGTAAACAAACAAGCAAACAAAGAAACAGGGAGCCGCCAAGGTTCCATCACGAGTCCTGGACGGCTGAGCCCTACCTCAATGCCTGGCACCTCGAACCAACGTTGGTTTAAAGAAGTTCCGAGCGGAACCGCCTACGTTCCAAGAAACAAATGTGTGTAGCTTTTCTGAGTGTAGGGTCTTGTTGCCACCTTTTGTGAGAAAATGGCGACCCCCTCAAAAAGGAATCCTTCACTACGAGGGGGTCGAACAATTGGCCACAAAAGGTGGCCCCTGGAGTGAAGCCCCAAAATTAAGTGGCTTCACTTTGGCTTTCCCTTTAAAATACAACCCAAAAAAGGGTACCCTCGAGAACCCCACGAGGGGGTACCCTCAACCCCCAAGTGAGCCAAAATCAACACCCGGGTAAGTGAAGTAAGGGAAAGTCCCAGCCAGAAATGGTTGCGAAATTCCGCCAGAATGTAGTTCTATACATCTGCTTGGTGTTGATTGTGTCTCAAAGAAGGGTTAATCCCAACATGGCTTCCGGTTTCCTTGCGCCTTCCCTTTAACAACCAACCCAAAAAAGCGATACCCTCAACAAGAAGACACCCCCAAATCAGAATGTAGTTTGGGTACACGATTTTAATACCGCGCGGTTTTGATTGTGACTCAAATCCCCCCCTAGTTCTTTTCATTGGCTTGGTTTTGATTGTGACTCAAAGAACCCCCCAAGGAGGTACCCTCAACCTTCAACATCCCGTACCCCCAGTGAACATCAACCAATCCAACCACTAAAATAGGTTCTAAAATGGGTGGTGCACCAAATTACCCCAAAATCGGATCCCAAAACGCTTTTGACACCCACAGCCAAATGGAACCGAGCGGAGGAACGTCCCGGACAGGTCCCCCAGTGCCCTTTGACCAACTTTTCTGGTTGGGAGGGTTTCCCTACTAAAATAGACGTCCTGAAAAAGAAGTTGGTCTCTACTGGAGGACCTAGAAATGGAAACCCGGGGAGTGGAGGAACGTCCTCCCGGACATCCTCTTCGCGGTGCTCCTGCTGCGTATCGCCCAAGCGGAGGTGAAGGAGTTGGTGCCCGCCATTGCCGGCGGAGTGGATGGCAGCTCAGCTTCAATTCAGAAGGGATCGAGCCATTTGGGGGTGTATTTTTGAAAAGATACACTTTTTGTTTCCGTAGTTTTCAGGGAAACCAAAAGTGAACAAAACAACATTTGGGTGGGCCTCCTTTGTGTGAAAATGCGCCTTTGGTGGTTTTAAGGGAAGCCGAAAGTGAAAAAACACACAATTTGGGTATGAAATATTATCAAATTTAAACGTCCTGCGGGGAGGGAGGAGAGCCCCAAGGCCTTAAGACCTGCGCCAAGTTGCGCTCCTTTCCCCTCCCCTCCCCAAGCTCCATGGCTTCCATTTGCTGAAATGAATACTGGTTGAGTCTCTCCCAAAGAAAACATGACTGGAAGCACGTGTATTTTTCCAGACTGAAGGACATGGAGCCCGGATTGTTAGGGGTTCCCTCATTCAAAACAAGCCGAGAAAAAGGGGGTACATGAAGGATTTGAAGGACATGGAGCCCGGATTTCTGGGGTTCCCTCATTGAAGACAAGCCGAGAAAAAGGGGGTACATGAGGGATTGGTTTCCCTTTTTGTGGTCTTTGAGGCCCAACAGTGCTTGTGAGACCCTTTTTTCCAGCTGGTTCTCAGCAGGGTCCCAAAAAAAGTACGTCAGTAGAGTTGCCACGTCATCCATGTTCTTTGTATGGATCCCTGATCTTGGCGGTTCCCAGCCATCCCCCTTTGAATAGGTTTGTTCGTGAGGGCTTCCGAATTTAACCCGCCAAAAGTTAAACTTTCAGGCGGGGATCAGAAATCGGACAGCCCAGAGACGTGTGTGTCTCGGTTTTTTTGGGGGGGTCGGCCTACCACAAAGCGACTCGCCGGTTCTCCATGGAGGTCCACGCGGGGTTGGTACGTGTAGCGTCAAGCCGGGGTTCTTCGGTGGTTTCAGAGGTGTATTTTGCTTGGATGTTGGGACTTTAACTTTTTGCCAACTAATGAGTTTTCCGTATTAAACCACTAAAATTTATTCACTTTTCGCAGGGCTTCGCAGATTTCGCAACCGAGGTTTGAAGGACTACCTGGGCTTCTGGAACATTGTGGATTGGATGGCCATCACGGTGGGTCGCTAGGTTTCAACCAGTGAATCGATTGCTCGATGGCAGCCTGAGACTGGGCTGGACAAAGTGGCAGCTGATGAGCTCAGAGACGAGTGAATGAACTTTTGTCACCTTTTTTGGGTCAGTGGCTCCCTTTTTCCTTTTGTTTGGTGGCTGCCCCACTAAAATGGTCTTCCCAAGAAAGCCTTTTTTTCCAGGGTCACTGAACAACTGAGTGGCAAACCAAGTCTTTTGTGACTCTTTTTGGCCAGTCCAGGAAGTAAGAGTCATAGGGGGGGTCCCAATTCTTCTAGTGGGGATTCAGACCACGTTGGGAGGGAACAGTGAACACACCAATGGTTTTATTCATTTGGGGTTCCCATTCGCTGCCAACACGGACACCACACCGGGCTGCGAATGCGTGTGAGCTTCGCACCCGGTGCAGGTGAATTTGTCCATGGTTTGTGTGTGTGTGTGTTGAGTACGTGAATGTTCGGCCAAATTCGCAGGTGGGGAGCGCCATTTGCGTTTTCTAATTCCCCCCGGCTTAGGGGGACTTGCAAGTGGGTCACCAGTTTACCAACAACTTGCTGACTCGCCCGAACACAAGTATGCTTGGTTTACAGTAGCAATATTTACCCTCCCACCAACTAACATGGAAGTGCAAAAAGGCCCTTTCCAAGAGGAAAGTAGTCTTTCTACAGGGGTCTGTCCACGTCCATGTTAGCTGGTGGGAGGGTAGGTCTTCGGGGGAGGCTTCAACATCGGTGTGTGTGTGTGTGTGTGTCAGATCCAGAAAGTGCTCGAAGGGCAACGCGGTCCCGTTATTTTGACACATACCCAAATGAATGTTTTGCTGTTTGGTTTTGCTCTTTGTGATGTATTTTTTCGGGAGCCAGACAACTCTTTGTCCAAGCAACGCTCTTGCCTTGTTTTTCCTGAGGCTCTTGCAGAAGGCTCTGGTTGGATCTCCAAGAAGCAACACCACCCTTCCCCCAAACCAGGTTGTCCAGCGTCCTTTCAGTTTGTCCCTTGCCTACTAAACAACGAACTCCTCTTCGCCATTGGAATGCGGGTGGCTCGTCTTTTTTGAGGGACCTTAAAAAGCAAAAGTGCCATGTTGGGGTCCCCTACCCCAGAGTTCAGCGCCCTTCAAAATGGTTGACCCAACTTGGATCACAATCCTGAGGTAAACAATGGTGGTTATATGAAGCCCCATTGTTTTCATGGCGCCATGTCCAACAGAAGTTCTCTTGGATCACCTTTTTTTTCTCCGGGTCGGGGGTTCACGAAGCTTTGTGGTTCCCTTATTCTATCCCCTCTACTGGAGGACCTAAAAGCGGATCGACCTTTTGACCTTTTGGTTGTCCTGTTGTCCATATTCCAAGTCAACAAAAGGTCAACCTGGACCCTCAAGATTCCAGCTTGAACATGTAATATTGCCCCAAAAGCATGGTAGGTGAGTTCCCTTTTTATGGATAGTTCTTTCGGATCCAGGAACATGGTGTTAATGTTCAGGTCCTTGGGCATATTGTTCCTGTAGTATGGTGGAAGCCACCTCAGACCCAAAGGACGTGAACATGAAAACAGGTCGACCTTTTATGGGCAGTTCTCTCAGGTGTCTTTTAAAAGACCAAAAACAGCTGGTCCTGGGGTTCGCGAGTCTCGCGCGTCAGCCAGAGGGATATGATTTTTATATTTTCAGATCCTGACCTCGCTCGCCTTTCGGGTCCAGGTGTGATTCTGTTTAATTGCAGCTCCTGTGGAGGCTTCGTTCGCGCTTATCAGTCGCGTCAGTCGCCATGGGGAGTTCTCTCAAGTGTTTTTTTTGAAGAAACAAAACAAAACAAAAAGCTGGTCCTGGGGCTCGCGCATTCTCTCAGGTGTCTTTATTTGAAAGAAAAAAGCCGCTGGTCCGGGGTTTTCGCGCGCGTCAGCGAAGCAAGACGCGGAGGTTTCTTCAACCTCGGCCTCTCAGGTCCTTTTTCAGAAAGGAAAAAACCCGCTGGTCCCAGAACCTTCGTGAGGAGTCGCAACACATGTTCCAAGCGTTCGCTCGCGGATCAGTGAGACGCGGAGGTTTCTTCAACATCGGCATGTGGCTCTACATCTTCGTCATGGTCTCGGTGGATCTCCCGCAGGCCATCGCCCAGATCCCCCAGGCGGAGCTGGACGCTCGGGTGCTGCAGAACCAGCGCCCCGGCGCGAGCACGAAAACGACGCCGGAGCCGCCTGGAACGGACCCGACAACAACGTTGTTCAGTGGCTCCATTTTTTTTCCAACTTTTGTTTTGATGGCTGCCCCACTAAAATGGTCCAAGCCCCAAAAAGGGTTCCAATCCTTTTTTTTCCAGGGTCACTGAACAACTGAGTTAAAAGAGGTGGACTTCACCAGGGCTCCGAACAAAAGATCTCCATTTGCAACCATCCATTTGAAACATGGCTGGCTTTTTCAACGCCAAAATCAAGTTGGACACCTCCATTTACAAGTCGCAACGTTCGATCGGTGGTTTTCATGCATCCGGATCCCTGTTCACCCAGCTTCTCTTTTTTTTGGGGGGGGGCCTTCAAATTCTTGGTGGCAAGCCCAAAGGCCATCCGGTTCAACTTAGCTCTTTTTAGATCTTTTTTAGGTGGTTTAGTGGTTGGGTTTCCGAACGTAAGCGACTAAAAGTGAAGCTTTTGGCAGGGGAGCGGAGGGCCCTCAAAAGAGCTGGACTCCAAGCATTTTGGGGGGGTAACCCAATCAGGTCGTGCCACTTCTCTTTGCTATTTGGTTGGACCTTTGGACTTTAACTTTTCGGTGGAGACTTTGCGAATCCAAATCGGACCCACGGAAAGTGAAATGATTATACCACCCCCTTAAAAGTGGAATTGGGAGAGGGGGGACCTCCTCAAAATTTATTTTATACTTCAAGTTACTTAAGAACATGCTTGATTTCCCCCTGTTGGTTTTAAAGGGAATCTATCACTACTGGAAATATGTGTTTCTCCAGGAAACTTGAGAACCCAAAATGACACGTCCAGCGGGTGGAAGCCCGGTTAGTCCACCCAAAGCCACGATCCTGCAAGAAACGTCCCAAGCCGCCCAAGCCTTTTTGGGCCTGGTCCATGTTCCACGCCGAACAACAAGTCTCATGCCCGCTCGAGTTCCGCGACTCGGACCTTTCTAGGGGTACCTTCCATTTCCATTCTTTCCAGGCATCCTTCTGGAAAACCTCCGGAAACCCAGGGAAAGTAGCGATCGGTTTTTGGTATAAGAACGATGCTTGAAAAGAATGGGGAATCAACCTCTAGAATAAACGGAGAAGATCCAAGGCGATCGGTTTTTTGTATAAGAACGATGCTTGAAAAGAATGGGGAATCGACCTCTAGAATAAACGGAGAAGATCCAAGGCGATCGGTTTTTGAGCAAAGAACGATAAAGAACGATGCTTGAAAAGAATGGGGAATCAACCTCTAGAATAAACGGAGAAGATCCAAGGCGATCGGTTTTTGAGAAAAGAACGATGGTTAAAAATAATGGGGAATCAACCTCTAGAATAAACGGAGAAGATCCAAGGCGATCGGTTTTTGAGAAAAGAACGATGGTTGAAAAGAATGGGGAATCAACCTCTAGAATAAACGGAGAAGATCCAAGGCGATCGGTTTTTGAGAAAAGAACGATGGTTGAAAAGAATGGGGAATCAACCTCTAGAATAAACGGAGAAGATCCAAGGCGATCGGTTTTTGAGAAAAGAACGATGGTTGAAAAGAATGGGGAATCAACCTCTAGAATAAACGGAGAAGATCCAAGGCGATCGGTTTTTGAGAAAAGAACGATGGTTGAAAAGAATGGGGAATCAACCTCTAGAATAAACGGAGAAGATCCAAGGCGATCGGTTTTTGAGAAAAGAACGATGGTTGAAAAGAATGGGGAATCAACCTCTAGAATAAACGGAGAAGATCCAAGGCGATCGGTTTTTGAGAAAAGAACGATGGTTGAAAAGAATGGGGAATCAACCTCTAGAATAAACGGAGAAGATCCAAGGCGATCGGTTTTTGAGAAAAGAACGATGGTTGAAAAGAATGGGGAATCAACCTCTAGAATAAACGGAGAAGATCCAAGGCGATCGGTTTTTGAGAAAAGAACGATGGTTGAAAAGAATGGGGAATCAACCTCTTAGAAAAAAACGGAATCAACCTCTAGAATCGGATCCAAGACCAAGAAAAGAACGATTTTGAGAAAAGAACGATGGTTGAAAATAATGGGGAATCAACCTCTAGAATAAACGGAGAAGATCCAAGGCGATCGGTTTTTGAGAAAAGAACGATGGTTGAAAAGAATGGGGAATCAACCTCTAGAATAAACGGAGAAGATCCAAGGCGATCGGTTTTTGAGAAAAGAACGATGGTTGAAAAGAATGGGGAATCAACCTCTAGAATAAACGGAGAAGATCCAAGGCGATCGGTTTTTGAGAAAAGAACGATGGTTGAAAAGAATGGGGAATCAACCTCTAGAATAAACGGAGAAGATCCAAGGCGATCGGTTTTTGAGAAAAGAACGATGGTTGAAAAGAATGGGGAATCAACCTCTAGAATAAACGGAGAAGATCCAAGGCGATCGGTTTTTGAGAAAAGAACGATGGTTGAAAAGAATGGAATCGGACTCGGACTCAAGGCCCTAGAACTTGAGTCACTTTCCCCGAGAATTCCCGCCCATCCGGCTCCTTAGGCCTAAACGCTGTTTGGCGTTTCGTGGTTGGATTTCCGAATTCAACCCACAAGTGAAACTTTTCTTTGGCGCATTTTGCCAAGGGCTGTTAGGACTGAACAACTTTTAGCCAACTAATGGGCTTTCCACTAAACCACTAAAAGCTCCGTAGCCATTTTGGCTCAAAACACTCAGTTGATTACTTGCCTGCATTACCCAAGCTATCAACAAACGTTTTAACAATGCTGGCTTTGTCAACACGGAGGTTTGACAATCAATTCGGGGACTTGACACCTGAGGTTATCCTGACAATGGATGAATGTTTTGAGCCTGAGTTTTTCAGCAATGTTCGCGATTTTTCGCTCAGCTTCGCGGCCAAGTTCACACCTCGGGATTTAAAGCTCAGACAAGGTGCTGATATCCGGTCTGAGTCGCTTTTGGAGTTTCCGTCAAGGTTTTATGACGTGCGTATCGTGCCGGCTGAAAACGCTCTATCATGTGGGAGGCTCAACTCTGAGAATCGAATTTTGGATTCGGTTTCAGAGCCATATATTGAGAAAATTCAGGCCAAAAGCATGACCGGAGATAAGCTGTTTCCGATCACCATCATTGCTTCTAAAGAAGATGAGGTCGATAGCGAACGACAGGGGACATGCTTTGCATTTACTCCGGGGTATGGGGTTTCACTGCACGGGATGAAGCGAGGTCTCTCGGTAGCCTTTGGAGATGGTGATCTCAAAACGGCTGAATTCAGATGCATTCTAAGTCTTTCGTCATCAATGACAATCTCAAGGATGACACTTTGCGAGCTTGAGAGTGAAGAAGACAAGCTTAAGGAGAAGCGGCGAAGGATTCGAAAGTCTATGACTCTCGCTGATTATATGGAGCTTACAAAGATCATGGTTGGCAACAAGGCGCTGGTTTGTCCGTCATGCGTTTTGGCGTTCTCTCTCACATGTGCTGGTTGGCCCACGTTAGTCTCCTTTCTCCGTAGAGCTTGGCACGAGTTTGTGTGCCTTGAGGCAGGCGCAAGAGAATGCTGGGCTCGCCTTAGGCCTGTTGATTTCCCGGCAACGCATCGCATCCTTCAGTCCTTCCCAGATGGAGAGTGTAGATCCTTGAACTATCACATTACTGGGGCTTTCATCACGAGTGCTCAGCGTTCCAAATTCGATGATGCCTTTGATGAAATGTGCCCTTGCTGTGGTCAGGTTCAAGATAGCCTGTCACACAGGGTGCTGGAGTGCCCAGGGCTTGATGAGGCACGGGAGCCATTCCAGGATTGCCTCGATCAGGTTGTTGAACTCCACCCTTCCTGGGTCCAGTTACCGTGTATGCCCCGACATCCAGAAGCATGGTGTCGGGAAGAGATCCTGCACTGTTTGCCACAACCTGAACTCAACGTCGAGATCATCCGCCAACACCTCCTGTCTTTTTTACTGATGGCAGTTGTGCGCATTCGCATTTCCCAGCAGCCAGACTGAGCAGTGGGGCCGTCATTCTTGATTGTGCAAGAAATGATGAGGAGAGGCGCAGCCGCTTCCTTGCATACAAGAGGGACCTCACCACCCCTAACACGCTTGTGCCTGTTGGCTTCTTTGTGACCCCAGGTTTGGCCACCATAAGCAGGGCTGAGCTTCAGGCTGTTGCCTCCTGTCTCAGCGCATTCCCGGTGTCTACCGTTTTCACCGATAGTGCTTTCGTTGTTGCCACTTGGGAGAAGGTTCAAAACGCCGACAACCTGGCTGCCTTGCATGCATGTGACCATTTCGACCTTGTCGCGCAACTGTTCCACGTACGGGGCACACCGGGGCAGTCCGTTCAAAAAATTCAGGCGCACCAAGTCTTGTGGAAAATTCTAAATCCTGTGCACGCATACGCTGCACTGGGCAACCATTTGGCTGATGCGTGTGCAAAATCGGCGATTAGTGCCCAAAATTGTGTGTTCCGGCAAGAAGCAGATGCCCTGGCACAATGGTCCGCAGCCACCAGTGAATTACTGAAGAATTTCCTTCAGATGCTAGTTGAGCTCCACCGGGTTGCACATGGCAGGGAAAAACAAATTAAAAGGGCTGCGCATGAAGCACCACCCACACACGATCTTTCCAATTCGGCCATGCTTAGCCAATGGCAATGTAACGGCCCCTTTTGGCAAGTCGAAGACCCCTTCCCGCGCTCACTGCTAGGTGCCTTCTTGTGGGGTGATACATACGCGCAGCTCTTGTGGCAGTGGTGGGCGGCTATCAAATGGCCTACCAGCCCGCGTCCGGCAGACCCAGGGGTCACCCACCTTGAACTTCTTATTTCCTTCCTCCTCTCCACCGGGGAGCCTATCCCCCACAGCTTTGGTCAGGGTAATACGCTTAGGTATATAAGCCCCAGGCATCAAGAACACTTGAAAGCCACACCAGCCACGGTGTCGCACTTGATTCTTGCGTTTGAGGGCAGCCTCCGACTTTTGGACACCTTGACTCGCGAGCAGATCGTGCCACCGGTTCCTCGGGGTACGGTCACCAGCTCGCGTATGCTGGGGGACGCCCGGAGGGGCCAGAGAGGTTACAAGTGGAGACCGGAATTGCCTGCCCAGCATGAGGTCGTGCAGGTAGTGGCAGCGTTCGTATTGACAAATCGTAGCCACTCTGCATTGACCGCTTTGTTGCACGACCGCTGCATTCAGTTCAGTGCGCCGCATGATCGTCTTGAAAGTGCACCAGCAGCTGCAAGAAGGTTTCACCGTTGTAGGGACTTGAGGCGCGAGGCTCGGGGAGCTTGGTGGACCTCGTCCTTTTTGTCATTTTGCTGGGCCACAGTGCCCCATCGCGTTTGTCATCATCTGCCAATCGGCGGGGTGATGGCAACCCAGGATCGCCCGGGAGTCAAGCGTGGAACGGAGCAGAAAGCAACCGAGTTTTAGCGAGGGATCTGAAAACGGACAGCCCAGTTTAGTGGTAAGCACACAGTTTGATGACTGTTGTTTTGTCCAATCCACTTCATTGCAAGCGAGACAAGTCTCGGCTTCATTTGTTCGGATGATCAAGAGAGAAGTAAGTTTCTCACCGGGGGTACTTACTAGCGCCGACACCGATTACCTGCTGTTGACAGGGTGTGATGCGAATCCTTGACTACAAAAGGTTGAATTTACCATTAAAAACCAAGTCTTCCAAAATATACCAACTAAGCAAAGTGGCATTCTTTCACATTAGGACTACCCTCCCAAGTGGTTACTGGACATTTGCCCCTCACCTAGACTCCCATTTGCTTTTGTTCATTTTTCCCGTGTTGGTGTTAAAGGGAATCTATCACTACCGGACATATTTGCTCATTTTCTCCAGGGGACGAAGCACTGAAAATGGAGGTAGATGATGTCCACCAGCGGGTCCCCAATGAAAAAAGCTCGCGGTGCATCCCGCAAGGACCTACCTCACCCTGGACGACTTGGCTGAGGTGATTGAGCCTGCTGTGCTGAACCAAAGGAGACGCATCGAATCGGATTAAGCGTCCGAGGGGTTTTTAGTTTCGCAGCGATCTATTCTGGGTGAGATCAATAACACAAAGCCTTTAATTTCCCCAAAGGGGAACAGAAAGATTGGTAATATGTTTTTGTTCCAGACCCCGTGTAGCGAGTATTGTGATTCAGTTTGAGGAGGAGTGTTGTAAAGCAAATTCAGTGGCCAACATCACTGGTTTGTTTGGGGAGAACGATGGCTGGTACCCGCCCCCTTGCCTCCACACCCCCACTTTCTGGACAGTCGGGGCTTTGGACAAGGGGGTTGCAGCGCCGGTCTATTGGAGAAAAGGAGCACGCCCAAGCCACAAAGCCCAGGGGTTTAGCAACCACACATTGTCCTGGGGTTAGCCATCGTAGGTGGGATAGATGGTTTCCCGTTTCAGTCTTTGGTCGGGTAGATGTCATCTAGTTGTGACCCAAAACGGGTTTCGCTTGTTTGGTCTCATCAGCTAACTCTACAGGAAGACCAGCTTGGCAGGGGGCCGACTTGCAAGGTGCCAACTCCACCGTCATTGGCTGTTCAGTTTTTCGGTTGTTTTGGTTCTGTTCATTTTCAGCAGGCCGCAAAAAAAAGAATCAACCGCCCGTTCTTTGCTCGGGCCTTTTTCTCTTTTTCCTCCTCGAGGATCAACGAGATGTTCATGCTGGGCCGAGAGGCGGAGCCCGAGCGATCCGTCGGCTTGGAGTTTCGCGTTTCGCGTTTGGATCTCGGCAGATGCGAAGTTAAGTGAAACCGGACCTTGAGTTTGGATTTCCACCTTCAACAGGGCTCCGAACAAAAGATCTCCATGTTGCCACCATTTCAAACATGGCTGGCTTTTTCAACACCAGAATGAAGTTGGACACCACCATTTACAAGTTGCAATGTTCAGGTGTATAATGTAAGGATCCCTGTTCCATGGAGGGGTCTTCTGAACTTCCGTTCCCCTGTGGGAACTAAACCTCGGGGATGAGCATACCAGGACGAAGGAGAAGAGCTGTGGATTTCTTGGTTCCTTGCCCCAAATGTCCTTTGACACCTTGAGAGCGCCGTTACACGGGCGTGTCTATTTATCTTTGCAGGGGGGCGAGGGAAGGAAGGGGTAGCTGTGGGTCAAAAATAGGGTAACCCCCAAAATGGCTTGCCCTGGCAAATGGAAACATGGACTAAAACCTGCGGTCCATATCCTGTTGGCTTAGTTTTGACCCATACCCATGTGGCGGTCGCCCACGCGGAAATACAATCCTGCTGAGTTGCTGGACTTTCGTCACTTGAGTTTGGCTGCCATCCACTCGATCGGACGTGAGAGAATCGCAGGTGATTTCCCCAAGAGCTTCAAACACTGGAGCTAAAGGTTAGTTCGAGGAAGCAAGGTGTCAAAGGGGGCCCCATATGAATTGCTGTGGCTCAAAACGATGTACATACCCAAAATGGCCTGGAAGCAAAGACCAAACCCTGCGTAACCCTAGCTCTTAATTTTTTTTTGAGCCACGCCCAAATATTTTTGTGGTTTCCCTCTAAGCCCACCTCCAAAAAGGTTCCCTGAACAAAAGCCGTGCCCCGTATTGTGGATGGACGAGATCCGTTCGCACCACTTTGAAACCATGGTTGAAAGCATAGTTGGCTGGTTACAGGGGAATCACGATTTCAAAACTCTGAAAGATATGC
Source organism: Effrenium voratum (assembly GCA_963377175.1). Lineage (NCBI taxonomy): Eukaryota > Dinophyceae > Suessiales > Symbiodiniaceae > Effrenium > Effrenium voratum. The sequence goes on from CAUJNA010000069.1 coordinate 425,815, forward strand.
CAAGAACTGGTAAGTCGTAGTTTCCTTAGAACCCCCGTACGTTGTCAGCCATCATGGTTGGTGTTGGGAAACATTTGACATGTTTGCTTATTGTGGATTAGTAGGAAATCCCCACTTAACTGTTTTTTTTTTTTTTTTATTGTTTGCTCCCCTTCCAACGTCAACCAAGTCATGGTCATGGTATCCCGTGGAAGCATCTTTTGACCATGGCGCACATAGAGCTCGCGCCTGCGAGAGGTCTACGACTGGCACCTGCTGCTGCGGTGCTGCTTCTTCGGCTACTTCTTCATCCTCATCCTCAAGTTCTTCAAGTCCTTTCAGGCTCAGACCGGTGGGGTGGGGCGGGGTTGTTGGGGTGGGGTGGGGCTGTTGGGGTGGGGTTGTTAGGGGTGGGGTTGGGGTTTTTCCACGGTCTGGATGCTTTCAACGACCAGACCCTGTCCCCTACGCTTCAGGTATCCCCTTATTGGTGCCATGGCTTGTGTAGAGGGTACATGGGAAATCATCCCCAACCTCCAGTCCGGCAATCCCAACAACCACTTGGAGGGAAGCTGAATGTGTGACGGCCACAATGGCTCAGACCTGTCAACCCTATCGGGACAAAATGGTGCGTGTGTTCCCTGCTCACAAGAATCCTCTGGTAGATTACCATATTGAGAAAATGTATGGACACTGAAACGAGAATTCTGTTCTAAGCCGTTTGAGAAATGGTTGGTCCACGGAAAAAAAAAGAGTGTTGGATTCCTTCCGAATCGAAGACTGCCTAATTGGGAACATGCGTAGGGTTCCGCAGTAGCTGACGGTGTCACACGGACGAGGCCTACCGAAACGAAAAGGGTCCCATACGTTCGGTTGGTGAATTATCATATGTTGCTCTCATGTATTTGGGGGCGGGGGGGGGGGGGCGGGGGGGGGCGCCTCAACAAAGGGGCCCTCCCGCCAAACAGTAGTTTTGTCCGGAATGTGGGTATACACGTGACATCTTGTATGGATTGGGGCGGCTTGGATGAGCATTGTTTTTCCCCACCAGTTGGACATTGAAGTCTTCTCCCATAGTGCCCCTTTTGGAGGCTTGAAGCATCACCACGATTTGTGTGTTTTCTCTTGGTGATTGGTGATGTTTGCATTGCCAGACTAAACTTACCGGTTCAATTATTTGCTTCTTGGGTGTTCCTTCATTGTCTCTTAGAACCAGAAAACAAGCAATTGTCGCATGGTCTAAGCCTGCCGAGGCTGGACATGTGTAAGATACGGTTGGGGGTGCTTGCAATCATAAAGAATCAAAGGCTACCTGTGTAACAAGTCTAACTAAATGGTGGTTGCTGACGTTTTACGAATCTTTGGCTTTTCCTTGAAACTCTGAAAGGAAATTCACCAACTCCAAAGATCGCACAACTGGCGGTTGGGTGCTTTCCCTGAAACTAACCTCAAAGAATCCCCCCTCCCCCGTGTTCAAAACAAAAGCGACCGCCTACCACAGTGTTTCCTCCATTCCCCTTCTTGGAAGTTTTTTAGTGCAAAGCACCAGTAAAATGATCAACTTAGGGGAAGAAAGGGGTACGCTGTGGGCCCCAGTGTTTTGCATATGAAACGGTTGTTTTTGCAGACGCGCAAACAGGTTATTTCCAAGGCAAACCAACCGACTCAACACCAATCCGCACCCTTCTGAGGGGAAATCCAGTGACTACACCAGAAGCCCTCGCTTGACCAGACATCCCAGCCTTGAGGCCAACCCACGCTTGGACGTGGTGGTGCAAACCATCAACCACTGCTCGGTGAACGTGGCGCATTTCGCCATTGTCTTCCTTGCCATCTTCCTTTGCTCCTCGAATATTTGTTTTCTCGGTTTTTCCTTGTTTTTTTTTGTTTTCCTCCGCGGGTTGCGAACCCCTTCAAACATCTTGGCGGGGGGGGGGGGGAATCTATCCTACCACCAACCGAAGAAAGGGCACTCTCTCCCTTTTTTTCCCGTAGCTCATGAAAGTTTACCTTGACTGTTATTGGGTTGGATCTTTAGACTTGAACTTTTTGGGAAATTCAAGGGGTTTCCACTAAACCCCGAAAAATCACATGTTTTTTCCAGGGGGGTCGTTGCAGCAACCGAGTTGCTGCCATTGACATGTTGGTTTAGTTGACTCCTAGCCTTGGCCCGCCCCACGTTCACCTTGGAGGGGGCGGGCACCTTCAACATCAAACAGGGTGGGCGCGCGCTCTTCTTTTCCCGTGGCCACGCATGTCTTCAACGAAATTGGCATGTGTGCTTTAGCTGAGTTGGTGTGTTAGTTTGTTGATTCTGTTCATGGGGGGGCTGCAAACAACAATAATTGTTTTTTTGCTACCATAGCAAGGTTCTGGGAAGTTGAGGGCTAGCGGCTTACTATGAGTTTCTGGACTTGGATGGGGGTCTCCTCCACGTATGGAACAGAGTCATGGACCATTTGTTTGGAGCATCCCAAATGACGGCCCAGTTGAGTCACTTTGCGACCAGTTTAGCCTCAGTTTAGCGGCAAGCAAAGGTTCAGATTTTTTTGGCCACTCTGCCAGTGAAATGGATGTTTTCCAAACCAAGGGTGCCTTTTTTCATGATTTTGATGAGTCTTTGTGCTGCAGCGGGGTTGTCTGAACAGTAAATCAGGGGACTCGCAATTTTCCAGAATCCTTTTCGAATTGGTTTTACCTGTTTGAGGTTCCCGAAGCATGAACCGTCATCAGCAGGCATACATTTGGTTCCATGCCAGGTGAGCAGTCCCTGTTGGACATTTAGTATGGCCGTTGTAACATGTTCTCGCCAGTGTAGAACCGCACGTCGGCATGTTTTTGGGCGCATGAGGTTGGGAGAAGACGAGGCGTTTGCTTTACGTCTCGGTTCTTTGTTTAGTTGATCTTTTTCGGGTCTCATTGCGAGTGGGCTGCAAAGAAAGTTTACAATCACGGCTTGGAAAGTCCAGGTTTGGGAGTCGGAACGCGCTGCGTCGTACCCGAACACAGCGCTGTGACCCCCTAGTCTTGACACTTCGGCTTCCATTTCTGTGCGTGATTTTCCTTGTTGGCTTTAAAGGGAACTTATCACTACTGGAAATATGTTTTGTTTTTTGTCCAGGGGGCTTAAAGCAAAAATGGAAGTCGTCGTCCCCCCCCCCCCGCCGCTGCTTTGCGGTCTGGCGGTTCCCGGTGCGCTTCGTAGGCTACGCTTTCGCGGGGCATTTCCTGCTGGGGCACAAGCACAAGGGCTGGAGCTCCATGCTGGGCTCGCAGCTCGGCGCGGAGCTTAAACCGCCAGCTTGGCTTGAAACCCTCCCCGAGTTCAGGGGGGTTTATATGGGTATGGCCTTGATTTATGGGGTTTTGGGGTATGGCCTTGATTTATGGGGTTGTGGGGTATGGCCTGGGTTTTTGGGGTTTTGGGGTGTGGTTTATAGGTATTGGCTTGGTTTATGGTTTGTTGGGTGTATACGTGCCACAACTTTGGGGGGAAAAAAACGAGACACTAAACATATAAAGACGTTTGACCCCAAGAAAACAACTCAAAACAGTAAGGTGTTGGGTGGCAAGGACTTCGCACTCCCTTTGGTACTGGGCTTTAGGCACTTGTTTGGGGGATTTCTGGACCATTTGAGTGGCACGCAAGTTCATGGACTCTACAGGTCTTGGGAGTGATTTGGACTTTTTAGTGGCACACAAAAAGTTTGAAAGCTTTTTGGGGCCTTCCACTCCGGAGGTGAGACTCGCCTTTTTTTATTCGAATCGAGCTGCGTGCCAAAAACCCCCATCTTGCAGGGTGTGCATGTGCCGCAACCCTCCTCTTTTTTCTTTCCTCGAGTCGAGCTGCCTGCCAGCCGGGCTCGCAGGGTGTATATGTGCTGGTCCACGAGTTTGAGCATGGACATGGTCAAGGAGTTCTCGGTGCCCATCCAGGCGGTGTGCTTCGCCTGGACCCTGAGCTACCAGGTGCTCGTGCAGCAGGCCAGCGCTGCCGGTTGTAATGCATGGTCCTGTCCGTCTCTGTGTTGCCTCCATTTCTTTAGCTGCTAAAGATTACTTTTTCTTTTCCCTTGTTGGTCTTAAAAGGAATTCATCACTACCTGATTTTCTTAATTTTTCCTGGGGGCCTTCACCAAATGGAAGGTTGCGGTTTGCTTCTTGGGCTGTCCGCCATCTTACCTTTGAACCAGCAAGAAGTCAATTAGCCTAGCTATGTTTCCGCACGTGGCGATTGAGAGAGCAAGAAGTCAAAGTGTTGCAGGGGGTCAAGGTCTCGCCCACTTGTCAAATTGTCTTGGGTTATGTGGTGAAATTTCTAGGCACTAAGCCAAGTCCAAGTCCGAGACCATGCAAGTTGTGGGAGACTCACAACTGACTGGAGTCTCTTACACTCTTGAAAGTACCTGGACAGGTGCCCATTTGGGTGTCATGACCGGCAATATATATGGCTGTGGGTCAAAACCAATGGTACCATTTTGGGGTACGTGCACCACCCATTTTAGTCTTTTTTTCAAAAAAAAATGGGATTGGGATGTTCACTGGGGGTACGGGCTTTTGACCCATGGCCATATGTTGGAACTCCTTGGGTGTTACTAGTATCCTACATACTACCCACTTGGGGGAACGAATCCTAACTGGGGAACTCTTCACCAGTTACTACGGCACAGGTGATGTTGAACATGTTGTACTGCATCGTCTTCGACTCCTACGCGTACGTGAAGAACCGCTCCTGGGTCGACAATTGGTGCCACAAATGCTTGCCCCGCAAAATGGATGGTTTTCCTTGTTCGCTTCCCCTTAAACCAATCCCAAAATGGCTACACACAAAACATGACACACCCAAATGTGTATTCATGCAAATCGGGGAGCCTTGGGGCATGGAAAATTAGGATTGATGTCCACCAGGTGGGAGGGTGCTCCTCAGCAAAAATCAGTCAAATGATGCTTCGAACAAGCTCCTGCAGGAATCTCTTTGTGCCTGTCGCAAAAAAAAACGGTAATTACCCAAAATGAAGCCGTAAGTGGAAACATGGGTTACCCAAAACCTGAGGTTTGCCTCTCCGATCGTTTAATTTTGCGCCACCCCCATGCGGCCTCCCTTTGCTTTCAACTTTGGGGGCCCCGAGAAAATCGTGGTAACGAAGCTCCCGAAGGTGACAGGGGAGAACCACTAGATGTCGGATCCAAAGCGAATCGACCGGATCTGACCTGTATGTTTTCCAATGGTGGCCCATGTTTAGCAGGGCTCCTTAAAAGATACATGTTGCAACCATTTGAAACATGGCTTTTTCCACCAAAATAAAGGTTCAGGTGGATCCATTGTAAGGATCCCTGTTTTGTCATGACCGCCCCAAGGGCAACCTTTTGTTTCTGGGTCCGTTGGGCAACTGAGTAAAACAAAAGATGTGCTTCCTTGTTGTTGGTCAATCCACTCGGAAGCGAGCCATCTTAGCTTCTCGGGTATCACAAACATGGAAGAGCAAAACACGAAAAATCTAGAGTTCAAAGCATCGCCCGGAGACAAACAAAACGCAAAAGGATATTTGGAGCAGGTAATTAGAGGTTGGGGGGTTTCAAAAGGTCTGATGAACATGGGATGACAATTTAAAAGCCGCTCCAGACCAACATGGAAGCTCCCAGACCAGCGAATCCCCACTAAAACCGGGGAAAAGTACCCCCAAGTCAACATTCAGATGATCATTTGGGACAATCTCACTCAAGCATGAAACACAAAAATAATGTTTTGGTCTCACTTGGGTGCCCCTTTTGAATCCGAGTGTATAAAGAGGCTGATTTCAAAACCACAGGCCTTCTCAAGGGTCGCTCTCTTTGAATCCGGGGGTTGCATTCCTCGGGGGTCCAGTCAACCAGTCAGTCGGCCAAGGCTCGGGCACCCCCCAGACGCTCTTCGCGCAGATCCGCTCTGCGGCGGCCACGGCGCGGGAGACCCGGGGCTTCGTGAACCTCTACACGCTCATCGTGCAGCTCGAGGCGCGGACCGGGAAGGAAAAAGACGGACGGGGATGGGGATGGGGGGAGGGGGAGGGGAGGGGAGGGGAGGGGAGGGGAGTGACCCGAAAAAAGGCGGAGGGAGACGGAGGGAGAAGGGGGGGGGGGAAGGGGGGTTATATTTTTTGTTTTTGACTACCTTAAAAACGGGAGACAGAGGGGGGGGAACGGGGACGGGGGGGAGGGCGAGCTCGCCGATTCGAGGGTAAAACGAGCTCACCGTAAAGATCCTCTACTACGAGATTCCTGATTTCAGGCTTTGGGAATATCCACGCTTCGGGCGCGAGCCGGAAAAAATATTGCAGATTTGGTTTGCAGATCCAGATTGTGATTGTTTTTGCGGATTTGGTTTGAACTACCTGAAGGTTGGATAGCCCAGGTTCAAGTCTAGCAGGTCGAAACATGAAACCCTGGAAAAGCGCCGCTCGCCAGCCGAGGGTCCCACTTGGCCGTGCTCAGGGGGGGGTCGTCCGATGTTTGTGAAGCAACACCACTTGGCTGTGGCTCAAAAAACGGTAGTTACCCAAAATGGAACCGGATCGGTAAGTGGAAACATGGGTTACCCAAAACCTGCGGTTTGCCCCTCCTGTTTAATTTTGAGCCACACCCACTTGACAACTGGTGATTAAGTCTCACGAACCATGAAGCCTTCGATTTCTTGATGAGTCAACCTAAAAAGACTCGGATGCCCAAACCTTCATGTGTTTGCGCCGGAGTCTTTTTGCAGTCTCTTGAAATTGCCTGGCAATGTGGGTGACCTACGGACCCACTCAGGTGACCTACGCGGGATGCCCGAAGTATTGCAAGCGAACCAACCCTACACTCCAAAACCATGGTAAATCAGGATTTTCACAGGGGTGAGGGTACCTTTTTTGTGGCTTTAAAGGGCAGCTGAAGGAAACACGCCATATTGGAGGGGTTCCACCTTTAAAAAAGCACCAAGTGGGTGTGTTTGTTTTTATGGGACCCCTAAAAGAAAAGTTGGTTTCCTTTTGATGTTAATCTGCAGGAGCGTAAGAACCTGGATGATTCCCATGGGAAACCAAAAGGAAACCAAGCATTCTTATGGGGTCTCTAAACCCAGTTTTGCGAATTTCCTCTAGGCAGGCAAATGCATCAACGGAGAAATCCAGGAAGCCCTCTCTGTAAATCGGCCAGCGTGGGCTTGTTCACATTCAATAGGGAAGCCAAAGCTGGAACCCGCAAAATGCATTGGATCCCAAATATGCGTTGTGTTTTTTCACTCAGGCGTTGGTGTCCTCACGGAGCCTGAGTTCCTGCACTCTAAAGCTCTTGCCCTTTATCTCCCCTTTTTTGGTTGGGAAATAGACGACAGGGAAAAAAAGAGGGCACCCTAACCTCTAACCTCTCTACTGGAGGACCCAGTTGGGCTTGGACAATGTTTGTTTCGTGTAAAGGTTTGGACTTCAGGCCAATCCACTGGATGGGAAGTGGATCGTGTCTCCATGTTCTCAGCCCAGGCCTGACGACTGTGAATGCTTGCGAGGAAGCCAGTCTTTGCTGGTGACCTTGGGGTTTCTTTGATTGCTGGTGCGAAATGGACGTCGCGGCTCCATCCGCAGCATGAGCTGCTAACATGTATGAAACCCTATGAATACCGGATCACTCCACAAATCCTAGCTGCAGGTCCATTTACTTAAGAATATGTTGTTTTTTTCCTTGTTGGTTTCAAAGGGAATCGATTTCACTACTGGAAATATTTGTTGATTTTTTCCCGGGGGCTTAAGCAAATGGAAGTGCAAGATGTCAGCATCCACAGTATACCCATCTGAAGCACGCGGCTGGATCCCATAGGTCCAAGGCATTTCCATGCCAGGACGATGACTTCCCGGCGCACCCCAACGAGGCCTTGGGGCCTTGGGGGGGATCGGCAAGCCCGAGCATTTGTTGTTCCTATGGTTTCCGCTACCCCCAAACCGAAGCTACCGATCGAATGCCGAGATCGGCGGCAAGCCCGAGCATTTTGTTCCTATGGTTTCCACTGCTGAACCACTACCCCCAGTGGGTAAATGGGACATCCGCCGTATGGCCACCATAGAAAGAATCTATGCCCCATGCTATTTTGTGGGGGGCAGTGGCTTGAGGGTCACAGAAACCATGGAAGGTCAGGGCAAGCCGGGATTCAGAGGGAACCCGACCCCCGAGCGGGCCTCCTTGCCGGCCGGCAGTCGTGAGCCTGTGAGTGTTGCCTGCATGTCCTTCCAAACCACCAAGCGGAGGGAAGCTGTTCCTTTTATTTGCTGAAATGAGTATGCTGTATTTTCCCCTGTTCAAAGGGAATGGATTTCACTGGATGATGTTATTGTATTCCATCTCCAGGGGACGAACAACGCAAATCAGGTTACCCTTAATTGGTGGTTTGGATTCGTGGTTTGGATTTGGATTGGAACCCGGGTTCTTGTAGAGGTTGAATGGGAAACTGCCCCTAACCACCTGAAAATCAGAACCCTTCATTTTTTGTTTTTTTTTGGGGGGAAAGGAAGAACATAACAACATCCAGTGAAATCGGTTCCCTTTCAACCAGGGAAAAATAAAGAAAAGCCATGTGAGCCACAATAAAATCCCTAGATTAGGGTCAGAAAGGGAGAATCCCCTTGCCATAAATAGCTGCGGAGATCCGCCTTCTTATTTCTTGAAGCATGGTTCTGGGATTACGACCATTTTAATACCGGGTTTTGATTTTCTTGGTGGCTCCCGAAGGCCATCCGCTTCCTTAGCTTAGCTTTTGTGGTAGTTTCCATTTTTGCTCCACTAAAAGTTCCCCACTTTTCAGCACCGGGTTTGATTATGACTCATGTGGGTCAAAACCAATGGTACCATTTTGGGGTATACAGGTGCACCACCCATTTTAGAACCTACTTTAGTGGTTGGATTGGTTGATGTTCACTGGGGGCTAACCGGAGTTTTGACCCCTGGCCATGTCAGCCAAACGGCGGGGGTCTGATTTTGTGGTCCACCCCCATCCCACCACCCCCATCCCACCCATTTCTTGAAGCATGGTTCTGGGATTACGACCATTTTTTCATACCCTCAGTTCTTCAGTGGCTCCCTTTTCCCCTCTTTTTTGGTGGCTGCCGTAGCCCCAAAAAGGGGTCCAATCCTTTTCTTTCCAGGGTCACTGAACGTACCGGGCTCCGCGGGTCCCCATCCCGGGTCATCGGTCTCCATCCAGGTGGTGACGGTCCGCTCGCTGAAGCGCGCCTTCGAGCGCGACGGCATGAGCCGCCTGAACGCGGAGTACTTGATGCGCCAGACCGCCGACTACGCGCAGGAAAAGGGCGAGGACCCCGGCGCGTTTTTCTTGTTGCTGTGTTTTCTTTTAGTTTTTTTTTTTTGGGGGGGGGGAGGGTTGAAACCCCGGCTCGGTTTTGATTAGAGGGCCTTTCTGGTTCGAGCTTGGTTCGAGCTTGGGTTGGATCCAACTCCCAGGTCCTCAATACCAGTTCCTGTTGAATAGGTCCCCCCAGCCAGGTGCCCTTCTTAGCCCCTTTCTTTGGGTGGGAGGGTTCCCCTGCAAAAATAGACTACAGAAAAAAGTTGGTACCCCAACCTCTAACCTCTCAAATCTGGAGGACCTAGTTGGGGTTCGACTTAGGTGTTTTTAGCCATCCCGTTTGGAGTTCTCATGTAACCCACAAGTTAAACTTTCAGCAGGGGATCTGAAACGGACAGCCCAAATGCGATGATCGCGAAGGTTCGGCGATGAGCGGCAAACACGTGGCCAGGGGCAATTTGGGTGTGTCTTTTTGTTAGGGGATCCTCCCAAGAAAGATTTTTGTTGGGGTCTTTTAGTTGTCCTTTAAAACCAGCACAAAATGGATACCTTCAACACAACACAACACAACACAACACAACACAACACAACACAACACAACACAACACAACACAACACAACACAACACAACACAACACAACACAACACAACACAACACAACACAACACAACACAACACAACACAACACAACACAACACAACACAACACAACACAACACAACACAACACAACACAACACAACACAACACACACAACACACACACACAGACACCACACACATACACACTCAGCAGCTTATCAGTATTTCGCCAGTTACTCATAATTACAGCTATCCCCTTTGGCAATTTCTAGGGGCAAAAGCATGGATAAGGCTTGCTGGTTCTTAGGGAAGGGAGGAATGACGCCACTGAACCATTCCTTGTTTGTTTCCTTTCGGGGATAGGCTCATTGCCAAAATGCATCCTGATGACATGTGCGGCAAGCACATGGCAGTCGATTGGAGCCAGCCCGGCGGGTTGGTCATAAAGTTTCGAACCCACGGGTGGGCGTTGTTTTGGTGTTTGCTGAAAATCAACTAAAGGGGGGTTCCCCGAAGAAAGCACACCCGGTCCGACCCCTGGGTTACAGCCTACCTTGTAGCCAAAACACTGGAACCCATAGAGGCATACCGAGGCTGCCTTTTCCACTTGCCATTTCCACATTTGACCCTCACCCAGCCCAGCTGGATTGATGCCACAAGCAGCATGACGGCCTCGGAATCTTCGCTTGGCTTACTCTGCGTGTTCCACTTTTGCCTTTTTCCCGCTTCCTGCTCCGCAAGTACCGCTTGGCACCCAACAAGGGTAAGGCCTGCTGTCCCATGGATCCCATTGCCAGTAGCAACAAGCAGTTGCCAGAATGACGAGAAACCAAAGGGCGCGATAGGATTTGGAAGCTGTCCCGATCGCTCTCCCTTGTCTTTGCTTGCTTGTTTGCCCAATGATCATGGCTGAGATGTTGGGTGCAGCATGTAACCCCTTCCCGATATGTCCTTGTCCCTCGAAGAGCAAAGCAACGTGTCCTTTGCTTTAAATGATTCCTGTGGCATAGCGCCACACTTGAACTACCAACTTGTTCAGGCTACGATACTCCTGACTAAAGCAACAATCTATTCGCCATTGAACACTCAGAACAGCCCAGGCATCCCCACGGCCACCCCAAAACTATTCGGAGCCTTTAGGGGTATGGACATGCGTCTGGTCTGTGAGGACGTGGAGATTACCCTGTCGGACGCCATTCGTGTGACTTTGCTGCTATGGGGGTCCACTTTTGCAGGACCCCATGAAATGGGCGTGCTTTTTTTTTCCGGAGGCTCGGTACCCTTGTTGGGGTGATTTGAAAGCCAAACCAACAGGACACCTCAATTTTGAGATTCTCGTGCTTGACGCATACCCGAATGCTGCTGAGAAAAAAGGCCTTCTAGTGGTATCACGGAGTAATAATGGAGGGGTTACTGAATACGGGGGAACGCCTGTTTGTATTTTCCGGGGAAGACATCACGTGGAAGCCTTACCGACTCCATGTCTTCACAATCCGGCAAGCAGTCTAAAGATGCCTGGGGAAACTAGCTGAGCAACTGGCACCATTTTCTGAACTGCTTGAGGCACAATCAAAAGCACGGCAAATGAAGCGTAGCAAGGGACAGTCTGAACCAAGATCCGGGGTTTAGATCTTTATATTCGTTTGGGTAGACAAGTTTGATAGGTTTGATGACCCTAGGTTAGTCACCCAGGTTAGAAACCTAGGTTAGTCACAAGTTTGCTGGGTTAGTCACCTAGGTTATTCCTTTTTCAGGTTGGGGTTAGAACTAGATGGGCTCCACTGGTTTAGATGGGTGTTGTTTCCGACTACCAGGGCCATCGCTTTTTTCCCCCAAAAGAACACCTATGATTCCGTGTGGATCAGCATGTCGAGCTGGCAACTGTCTGACCGGTTGAAGCGAACAGGGCAGAAGTTCACCCATGTCCTTAATTGTCTTTTGAACATGGGGGATCAACCCAAATGAGGGGTCATGACCCCACGTTTCAAGGGTCATGGAGACTCCAGGTAGTTTGTTTTGCGCCATTTTAGTGGCAGACCAAATGATTTGGACTTTTTTCGGCCAATCAGCTCGTGAGTTGCATGTTGTGTAGTGCTTTGTTCCCTTACTTGTTTCCTAGCTAAAGAGGCAAACACGTCACGGCTCGGACACATATCCTGCGCACTCCCTAGGCTTCCTTCACACCTGGGGAGTTGTTTTTTACAGCGCGAAGCCGACGAGGGAGTCTGTGCACCCGATTCCTGGAGGTACTGACCCATGTCCGGAAGCAGAATGAGACGATATGACTGAAACGCCCAGATGAGTGAAGTTGGCGGGTGGTTTTGGTCAGAACACTTGAAGAATGTCTCGCTTCGATCTGAGGTGACCGGCCACATTCAGAAGCTTCACGGCATTTGGGTGCGTCTTTCTCTGGAGGGTACCTTTTTTGGTGAGTTCAAGAAGCCAAAGGGAAAACAAAAGCCATTTCGGAGGTTCCCCCATGGTTGCAGATCCTTCGTGCACAGGCGACCAACGAAAACAGGGTGCCGATATTCGTCTTTCAAACCTGGACATCCGCTGAAAGTCCGGGTCTTCCTGGAGGATGCTGGTCTGATTTTTCGGGGTTTTGTGAGTTGTACTGTGGGTGGACGAAATCCGTTCGCACCACGTTGAAACCATGGTTGAAACCATCCCTTGTTGGCGTTTACGGGGGAATCATCCGAAACCAGGGTTTCTTCGGTGGTGCGAAATACATTTCGCAACCATCCACAGTACTCCTGGCTGGTCTTTGTTACCCCAAAGGTTTCCCCCAGGAGCTCCGACTGGTTTCGTCCTTGGCTTGGCACGGGTCACTGGGCTCCCCATTTGGGTGTGTCTAAGGGTACCCTTTGTGGGGTGTGTGTGTGTGTTTTTTGTTTGTTTTCTGTGGAGTTAAAGGGAAGCCACCCGTTTGGAGGCTTTTGAAAACTGTTTTGAGCCACATCCGAACGCCAGTTTTGGTAAGTTTCCTTTGTGAGGGGAAGTATGGGGAGGTTTATGCAGCTGAGAAGGAGATGGATGGAATGAGTCAGCGCCCTTGGCTGCTCCCAACCTCAGACATGGAGACAAAAATACACGCGAGCGCAAGAACGACTGTGTACATGCTTTGTCAGAGCTATATCGATCATGCCAAGCTTCTACATCACGGGATATATATGTGTATATATATATATATGTATATATACATATATATATACATATATATATATATATATATACATATATATGTATGTACGTACATATATATATATACATAATGTATATATAGTTGTACAGATCTGAAGAACCGGCGAACCCCCCAGGTGCATAAACTCAGATACGCTGACACGTGAGCGATGCCTTCCCAGAGCCTGCCCGGGGCCAAATTTTCACCACGGTCTTTCGAGCAACCCTGGCAAGGGTTCCACATGCAACCACAGGCTGATTGGGTCTTAACCCTCAAAAAAGTGGCTTCATGCAACAGGCTGATTGGTGGTCAGCGACCCCTGAATTGGAAGATGGCATGGAATCCGATTGAAGGCAGAAGGACCACCCACAGACACTGTGAAACGCTCCAAAAACGAGCTTTTGCCACCCGCCGAACACTGCTCGGTTTGATTGGAGTCTTGCCAAAAAAAACCGATGTGGTTATCTAAGCATTGCCAGACTTGTTTGCCCGTCAAAGGGGGTCCTTTGTTTGTTCTTACCTGCCAACAGCTATATATGTATCGGCCGCAATTTAAGTGTGTTTGAAGGGTGAGATGAATTAAATGGTCCAAATGTAGTTCATGGGGGGGTGCCGTGACCATATGTATATATATATATATATATATCGCTTTATGCAGGGGCTCGGATGTGTGCCAAGTTTGGGGTGGCTGAGGAACACGATGCTCAAGAACTTAGTCCTGTCCGAGGACTCCTTGGATATGATTACCACCGAAGCGCGTGACCTGATTCGAAGGGGAGGTGGAGGTGGAGGGTGGAAGCAGCCAGATGGGTCTTGTTGTTTCTTTTGTTGTGGTGTTTTTTGTGTTTTGTTTTTTTTGTTGTTGTATTGTGTGTGTGTGTTTTTCCTGTTTGGGGGGACGGGGGACTTTTGTTTTTGTATGTGTGTGTGTGTGTTTTTTGGTTGGGGGGGGGGGGGGTAAAAGGAAACCAAAAGGAGTATCACCCTGTTTGGAGGGTCCCCTAAAAAAGACACCCAGATGTAGAAAACAACTCCCTGTAAATCAGGTTGTCGTTGGAGATAGCCTTTAGACCCTGCAAAAGGTACAAATTGAAGGGGAATTGACGCTGGTTTTGGAAAATATGCGTGCAACCAGAAAATATGTTGCAACCAGCCCGCGTCCAAAACCCTGGTTCAACTACCCCAAAGCATGGTAACTTCTCCGGTTGTTCATGCAGATTTCTGTGCGGGAAGCCTCCTTCCTTGGCAAAAACCCAGCCGTTCGGTTCCTTTTTTTTCCGCTTGGTGGTTGGGTTTTTTCATCTAACCCACTGGCTCTGAGTCACTGAGGACAGCCCAGCTTTGGACCAGGTGTCCCTTTCTTGTGTCCATCAACATGGTCTCCATTGAACTTGCAACTTTTCGAGGTTCCCTTTCAAAGAAAGAATGGGGGGACGAAGCACCACTCTTCTTGATGGGCACCCCGCACCGCAATACCCACTTTGGGGCCGCTTTCTTTGCTCCCTTACGCGGGACGGAGCCGGTCTCGAGCGGTGGAAGCAAGACGGGGTTTCCTTTCAAATGGACCATCTGGTGGGTTCCAGGTGGACAGCTGGGAGCACTTTTGGGCAGTTGCGTGTTCCAGTATATAACCAGCAAGCAGATAAAACAAAATCCACTTGTGGGCGCTGGCGAAGCAACCAGCACCTGACTCCCCCTACTTTTTGGGATTGGACCATTTGAGTGGGTAAATAACAGGTTTAGACATTTGGCCAACCAATTAATTTGGAAGTGAGGCAAACAGAGGCCATGGTTCTAACCACAATCTTCAGCACACCGCGTCACCCCAGAGCTTCCATAGCCCTGAATTCAGTTGCCACCATTAAAACAACGGGTGGGTTCATTTAACCACCACTGTTTACCTAAGGATTGTCATCCTCCAAAGTGGGTCCCAAGGCCGTTCTTTTAGTTGTTGCAAGGAACCCTAGGGATAGGGGTAAGAAACAAATCGCGTCACGTCGCGTGGAGTCAAAGCTGAGCCTAGGGCCCCCAGTAGTGCCCTTTTACCATTTTTTTTTTTGGGAGGGTTCTCCTACTAAGATAGACGTCCTGAAAAATGTAGGTACCCTTATTTTAACCTCTCTACTCGAAAACCTAGAATCAGACCTCCCCCTTTTGTATAATGGGTTCCTCCAGCTTTTGGTGCTCACAGTCCAAAAGACGTACCAACTTCGTCTAACCTCTCAAATCTGGAGGACCTAGACTAAGAATCCTGGGACATGACAAAACAAAAACGTGAGGTCCAGGACCTCCTGATGCTTAGGGCTTAGAGCCCAGGGAATGCCATCGGCTTTTTTGTGAGAGTTGCCTTAGGACCTGGGAGCTGAGGCAACAAGGAGGCGGCCGAGAAGCAACAGGACCGCGCCGCCTTTGTGTCCAACACCTTGGGTGAGATGCCGCAGTTCGAGAAGGTGGAGGGCAAGGACTCACCCGAGCGACTCGAGCGACTCGAGCGAGCGGCTCGAGGCTTTTGAAAATCCGCTTCGGAGGGAAAGAAATGGGTGTGGGTCAAGATTAAACCAGGATATGGACCGCAGATGAGTGAGTCCTTGGTTCCATTTACCAGGCTTCTATTTTGGGTACCCATTTTTGACCCACAGCCAAATGGGGAGGCACACGGGGTGTATCTGTTTTTGAGATATGAGTCCATTGGTTGGAGATTGTTGTTGGAGGAACCGAGCGCCGGAAGGAGAATGAGCAGAGGGTGTATTGGTTTTGGACGTGTCCATTTGTTGGGGCTAGTGTTGCTGTTCTTTTTTTGGGACGGGGGGCAAGATACACCCACTCAAATGGCCAAAACAAAGAGACAAACTTCCCCCCGCTGTTGGTCGGTATCTGGGGTGGGGCAGATGCAAGGAAGCCTTCCACATTGTGGGCAAAAACGCATGAGTTCAAATCCCCGCGGTTCATCGTTCCTCCATTCGGGGCAGGGAGAAGAGGAGAGCAATTCCTCTCAAAGCAAGAAACCGTTTGGTCAAGTCTCGCCATTGGGCTAGCCTTTTCAGCCCCTTCAACACGGACTTTGATGGCCTCCTGTCGTTGGCGGAAGAAACCGTTTCTCCGGTGGGGTTCATGGCAACGTGGAAAGGAGGGTAATTACCCAATACGCGTGTGTCTTTTTGGGGGGGGACCCTTCATGTTGTGGTTGTTCTTTTGGTTTCCCTTTAAAACCCGCAAAACGAAGTGGTAAGATCCAAACAAAGGCGAGCCGCCCATATGCTAGACTCCTTAGCTCCCCCATTGGGCATTTGACAACTTGGAACCCTTGGTGTTCTAGACTAGTTTGATTGAAAATAGATGGGTTCCGCTGATTTACATGTACAGGGCCATCTTTCTTTTACCAGAAAGTCACCTACTTCCATTGGCAATGAATAGTTGTTTATGTCCCCTTGGCTTGAAAGGGAATCCGCTGGACATATTTTTGCCTTTTGCCAACCGGCTGTGTTCCAGCGGCTCAAGAAGCGCGGCCGGCCGGGAGCCCGAAGCCAGCGCTTGAGTCGAGGACTCCGTGGCGGATGAGACCTGCGACGCGCTGGAGCAGCACTTGATTCACGTGTCCACGACCTTGCAGGCGTTGTGAGGGGCGAGTGAGTCGATCGCTGGGGCTGGATATGTTATATTCGCCGGGACGGAGCCGTAACCTCACCCCTTGTTTTTCTTGTTGTTTGTTTGGATTGGTCGCTTCTCGTTTGGTTTCCCTTGAACATCGAAGAGAGCCAACCGCAAAACAAGTCACAGCTTTTTCGGTTGGTTTAGGGACACTGGAGAACTAAAGGGGGGGGGCCTGGAAGACGAACTTCTTTTGAAAGGAACCGTTTCCCTGGTGAATTCCATGGCAACGGGAACAAGAGGGTATTTCTTTGTTGTGACTGGTTCTGGGGGTAAGTCAGAAACCGGCATTAGGCCCTTTCAGCTCAGATGAATTTGATCGTGGTCAAAAAAGAAAGAAAGAAAGAAAGGAACAGTTGAGTCCGTATTTGGCTCACTGCCTGAGTTCATGGGCGTCAGTCATTTTTCGGATGGTTTGGACCATATTAGTGGCGGTTGCTATGGGAAGTGGGGGTTGTCTATTTTGGGGAACCCGGTTGAAGTTTTCCTTCAGAAAGTACCCTCAAAACAATCACCCAAAGGACACAAAAAGCTATGTTTTCTTGGCCCACTTTCTGTGATACCCTTTGGCCAATCCCCTGAAATCAGCAGAAACCACTAACGGTGTCACGAAAAGGTTTATTTTGTTTTCCAGGGGACTTCGGCAACTGGTCTAGAAACGATTTGGATGTGGCGAATCTGTGGATCTACCCCTGTAGCTTTCACGAGGACCTTTCGTCAGCCCCGATTTTTCGAAAGGCAGAAGATCATGGGGAATACATCAGTCGACGCAGTCCCAAAAACATTCGGACCTTGGAATTTTCAGGACGGTTATGTCCCGCCCTTTGGGCAGATCTGTTGGAGGCGCTAAGGGGTGGTCCAGAGGGGGTCCCTAAGGCTCCCTAAGGAACTCTAGGAAAAACTACGGAACCATAGGGCTCTCAACTACACCCCCGGTACCTACCCCTCTTAGGGATTTTACAATGATCAGGCGACCCCTAATTGGTGGTTTGGACTGGTGGGGGTTCGAGGCCTGGTTCCTGTTAGATGGGAAACCACGAACCAAACCTCCGAACCTCAAATCCAAGCCAATAGGGAAGCTGACACTACACACTTGGGTGAAAACTAGGTCAGTGGCTGGCGCAATCTCCAAATGTGTTTTTATTTTAGCCACCCCCTTCCAAATGTTGTGTTGTTTTCTTTTTTGTGTTGTTGTTTCTTGGTTTAGTCACCCTCTTTACTTGCCCATACGGGAACTCTGCCATCCTTCACTCAAATGTTGTTTTTTTCTGTTTTAGTCACCCCCTTCACTTGCCCACAAGGGAATTCTACCATCTACTGTCGCCCTGTAGCTTCGGAAGCTCAGGAGTGCCGCCAAGAGCAGGCCAACATGGCGGCGGACGTGAACGCTGCCCTAGAGGCTCGAGGGTAGAAAGCCCAATAGGCAACAATCGAAGTTTGGGCTTGGGGTTCCTTGGGGTTTCTTCGGGATCATACGACCGAATTCACACCAGGCTGGTGGTTTATGTGGGGAATATCCCAACCACCAAAAAAAGCATTCTGGTGAAATATGATTCAGATCCTTAGGGACCCTTAGGGTTCCTTGCAGGTTGCTTGGGGTTGGGGATTGCTTTCAATGCCAGCCGACCCAGAAACTGGGAGCTGATATGAACCTAATAGCTGAAGATAGCTGAACATTAAAAAAGAAGACGGCTTCCCCAAGTCATCAACCCCAGTGGGGATAAATCGGATCCGATCCCTGGCCCCAGTTGTTTCGTCCCTTTGAGAAGCTCAATCCTCACCAGCGGATGCATGGCTTCGCATGCCCCTTTCGATGGGCTTCTGGACCCGTTGACTTAAGCTCGATGTGGATGGAAAGCGAAATCCAAATCACGCGCCACGAAATGAAGCCAGGGTTGAAACCATACCGTTTGTTGGCATTTACTAGGGGAATCATCAGAAACCAGGGGTTCTTAGGTGGTGCGTTGCATGGATTTCGCAACCATCCGCAGTATTTGTGGTCATAGACGCACAGAGGGTGTTTTTTTTTCCCGGGTATGATGTCAACCCCTAAACATGGAGGCGTTTGCCTTTCAGAGCCTGGTGTTTCAACATCCAACTGAGCCACTGGGTATGAGCTTTCGAAACGAGCTGGTCCTGTTCTGGGACCTTTGACCCCATACATCTTGGGCCCGCGATATCCAATGCGCACATGGAGATTGATTAAAAGGTCCCTATGGGAGGACCATAGAAAAAACAACCAAAAAGACAACTCCCCCATCTAGGCCGAATCAGAATCGGCTCTTTGCAGGCTGCGATCATCGGGAATCAATTGGATTTGCTTGCTGTTTGGCTTAGGTTGATTCACTTCTCAAACTATTTTATATAGGGCAGTATGGGCCAGACTACACAGACTCAGAAGGTACTTCCGTTTGCTTAAGAATATGTTCTATTTTCCACTGTTGGTTTTAAAGCAAACGATTTCACTGCTGGAAATGTTCGCTCATTTTCCAGGGGGCATTTTGGCAAATGGATATTATTTTCCGTGTAGCCATTTGTTTGTGGCCAAAAGTTGTGGCCAGTTGCTGTCCTGTCCTTCCCCGAAAAAAAAATGAGCGGCTAGGAGATCTGGAAGCAGGAGGACCGGCGCTACTCCAAGGTGGACCTTCTGATCCATGATTTGGCGCCTTTGGCGAAGGAGTTGTTTCAGCTGGATCGACCTTCTCACTCCCTGAAATCATGGGACTTTAGTCACTTTTTGGGTTTGGACCATCAAGCAGACAAAAAGTCTAGACTGGATGTGGATCTGCGCAGGTGCTCGCTTCAAAGCATGTTGAAGAGTCAAGCCGTGTTGGCAAGGAACAAATCAGATGACACACATCCAAAGGCCGCGTGAATTTATGAATGACACATGCCCACTGTTTGCAAGATTTCAAGAAGGGTAAACTTGATGCGCGGTGTACTTGTGGGAAGTGGGACTTCGCCAATCACATGCAGGGCGTGCGGCGCTACTGGGAAGCATTTGACAGTGCACTGACCGAGCTGCCGTGCAGCCAGATGTCAGCCCTAAGAGCAAGGGGAAGAAGCAGAAGGCTTATGAGCAAATCTTGGCGTTTGTTGGGGAAGAGACCGGCCTGCCTTGGCTCATCCACGACTGCTCTCGGGGCGAAGTTGCAACTCGACTCTTTCTGCGCATCCGGCCGTTGACTGTGAATTGGAAGAAGGTCAGCTGGCTTTCCGTGAGAAGAAGCAAAGAGACACGGAAGCAAGACGGGAAAAGCAACGTCTTGCAGTTGAAGGATGAGTGGAAGCGGCTCACAGAGGACCAGAGATTGCCAAGAGAAAAACTGCTGGAGCACTTGAAAGGTCTTTCTGTCAGATGCAACGTGCTGGGCGGAAAATGGTTACTTTTTCTTCCGAACACTAAAATGGATCACGTGTGGGCACAGATTGTATTGAAAGTCAGCAGTGGGCAACTGGGACCAAGCGCAAAAGTGGGGCGAGAAGACCGGGCCGGCAAAGCCGTCTGCTGCGTTTACGTGAACAATTGGCTTGATCAAGAGGAAGTCGAGCGTGTCAGGGAGAACCTTCAGGATCTGCTCCGTAGCCTTGTTGCCGAGGTGACCATCATGCTGAAGCCGGATATCTTTACCCATTGTAACATCTACGCGAACAATCCGTGGAACATTCCAGTCTCTATAGCTACTTGCGAAATACGAGGGTCAGCGACAACACAGGATGTCTTCCAGCAGGACCGAGATGAAATCTCGCGGCTCGCAGAGGCTGTTATGTCGAATTCTTTGGAAGCCGTCACGCCGCGCCTCGAAGATGCTGATGCTTGGGGCGCCTTGTTGGGGTCGCTCCATTGGGTGGCTCTGCAGCCCAATTCTGCTCACTTTTGCATCCCCGACATTTGCGCGGCGCTGCCGGACGAGTTCAGGAAGCACTTCAAGCTGCAACTCGTCTATGGCATGGCTGTTGGTCTTGTGAGGCAGAGAGGGGCGCTCATTTGCAAGCAAAGCAGCCGTTTGTTTTCCTACCCCGAGTTCGTGCGATTGCACCTGGCGAACTTTGATCTTCTGTCTGATCTCTGTTTATGTGGTATTATTGGTCCCCGCGTGCTGAGAGGCTTATTGAGACATTTGCTGTGCGAGGATACCCCGGGCACTATCCTTCCAACACATTCTACATGGGCGTTCATACAGACGACGCTGCAGAGTTTCGTGCAAAAGCTGGCAGAGATTGAGCCTGAGCTCGGCGGATGGGTGCAGCCTCGCGTCATCTCAGAGCCAGAGATCAAGATTTTGACACTGAATGTTTGGTGCCAGGCGGAGTGCCGCGAGCTTCGGACGGCGATCTTGTTGTCAGCTCTGCGCGCGCTGCCAGCAGTTCTGTGCTTGCAGGAGGTCACCCCTAAAGTGGCGGTAGACATTCAGTCCGCGCTGCCATCATGGTCCTCCTCGGATCCGGGCAATGGCTCCTCAGTGGGTCGCGAGGGCGTGATGATTTTAATCCCACCACACTTGCAGGTGCGCTTTTCGTGGCACGATTTGCCCACCAGAATGGGCCGCAGGCTGCTGGCGGCGGAACTGGATGGTCTCACCGTTGGCACTGTGCACTTGGAGTCCGAGAATCAGGATATGCGAGAGGCGCAACTTGCAGCTTGTCAGGAGGTGATGCAGCAGTGGCCCGACATGGTGTTGGCTGGAGATTTCAACCTTTTTTCCGAAGCGAGCGCCGGATGCTTGCAGCGCTTGCCGGAATTTGTGGATTTATGGCCCTTTTTGCGGCAGGAGCCGGGCAATACTTGGCGCTCTCATGGCCACAACCTGCGGAAGAACCGCTTAGACCGGGTCCTCACGAAGCTCGTGCGATGGGAGCCAGCTGGTATCGAGCTGATGTTTGAAGAGCCGCAGGACCCTGGACCCTACTTGCTCCACGTGCTTCCCTCCATGATGAGCAACTGTGTTCAGTTCAACCAGCATCCAAGCACTTCCAATGGCTTTGCGAGTGACCATTTTGGCTTGCTGGCCACTGTCAAACAGATTGGCAGCAACCGCTAGCCCATGACTTGATGCGTGGTGAGTGTGTTGCATAAAGACGCAAGAAGCTGGAGCTTGTAGAAGGCTATTAGGTTGCTTAGTTTAGTTCCTCCTCCACACAAAAGAATGAATCATGTAAATGCTTATATGTATATTAGATGATGTTTGTTTTGAATGAACTTTGTACCGTACAACTAATGAAATATTATAACTAACATTGTATGGCAAATGAAGTGATAGTGATTATACAAATATGTAAATAGATTATCTATAGTTACAACACGGTTTGCAAATATGTTGGTTTGACGATACATATATGTATATATATATATATGTATATACATATATGATAAATGTAATTTTATTGTAATTGACTTAGCATTAGTTGAATCATGTATCAAAAATGTTTTTTGTTTTATCATATATATAATACGCTTAAAACACTTATTATTCAATCATAATACATGCGTAACCTATGCCATTTTTAAGGGGGGGGGGGTATTCTGAGAAACCACAAAGTGTTCTAGTAAAAAATCGTGTTCGATAGGAGAGACACGGAAGCCTGACCTAGCAGCATCCCACTTCACGTGGCGGAGACAAGAAGACGCCCACGTTTGCCAGGATTCGCGTCAGAACCTTGAGCTGTGACAGACGCTGTGCTGTCCTTTTGGCTCACTAAAGTTGAAGATACATTGGCGTCGCTGTGGCTTGCATGTGTCCCAGGTGTTTGCTTACTTACGTAGTTGTTTGTTTGTTTGTTTGTTTGTTTGTTTGTTCGTTTGTTCGTTCGTTCGTTTGTTTGTTGGTTTGTTTGTTTGTTGTCTTGTCTTGTTTTGTTTCGTTTCGTTTTGTTTTGGTTTGGTTTCTTTGGCAGTCCTTGTTCTAGAGTAGGAAAGCCTTCTCCCGGCACTCGTTTTTCCGCGCCTAGGAGCAAGGCCTGCAGGCGGTGGAGCACTCGATCGGGTCCATGGGCGCAGCTCGGGCCGAGGTGTTGTTTTTTTGCCTCCGTCGGTCGGTGCGCCATGTTGGCCTCAGTTGTTCAGTGGCTCCAATTTTTCTTTTTCCCTTCTTTTTCCCTGTTTTTTTTTGGGTGGCCCCACTAAAATGGTCCAAGCCCCAAAAAGGGTTCCAATTCTTTTTTTCCAGGGTCACTGAACAACTGAGTGGCAGGGCGTTCTTCTGGATTGGCAGGCCATGGCAGGTCATTTTGGGAGGCCATGTTGGAGCCAGGTTGGAGGCATGTTGGCGCCGTGTTGGCAGGCCAAGTTGGCAGGCCATGTTGGCAGGCCATGTTGAAAAAGCCATGTTGAAGAAGCCATTTTGGCTGGCCCATGGGGGTATAAAGGCCCTAAAGCTTTACCGGAGAAGGTCAAGAGGTTCTGGGCGCCCACATACCTCTGAGGTATGTGGGTGTTTCGACTAGGGGGCGGTCCCAAAGTCTTCCCCCTTCTGGGTTTTCACCAAACCCATGATTTTGACTGTTTCTGGGGGTAATCAAAGTCAGACAATGGGGGTGTTTCCCTTTAACCTACAATTTCGGAGCTGACTTTGATCATGGTAAAGTAACATATGTATACGATATATATATATATATGCAAGCTATATGGGGGGGGGGTCTTTTTTGAGGCTACCCCTTTTGAAGTGGCTTCAACGGTAAACCAAAAGGCAAGCCGACCTCCGCTTTGGGGGATCCCGAATGGTTTTCCCGGGGGTTCTGGAGGCTTTCTAAGCCAGGGAAAGAAGGGACATGGAAGGTACCCCTACCTGGAGTCTCCATTGTACCTTTAATTTTGGGGTCATAGTATCAAAATGGCATTCTTTTGCGAAAAGGCGTTTTTCCCCCTTGTCACAGCAATGTGACCGTTTTTTTTGTGCTGACTGCGACGAGTAGATATGTTGTGCAAAAAGGGAATTTAACACACCGCAGCAACTCGGTGGGGCCTTTTTAAGGATGTTAGCCAAATAAGTTGCCTTAAGCAAACGTCTTCTTCCATGTATGGCGACGCCACAGCTTGTACCTATCAAGCAACATCTTGCTTAAGTGTATTCATCAGCCACATTTGCCCAAAGCGCACGCGCTTGCCTGTAAGCATCTGCTCAACGCTCAACAATATACGGACACTGTTGCGCAGGCTGGCGCCAAGAGGGGGACAACTAGGTCCTAGTAAGGAAGTGGGGAGAGATCGCTCCCGACAAAAACCTAAGCTTGTTGCTTGCAGGCGGCAAGTGTACTTTTTCGAGGCCTGGCGCCCACCAGTTTGTTTCTTCAACAGCCACTTGAAGAAAGCAAGCGCTTGTGAGAGTCCTTTAGGCCTTGGCTCTGAAATGCTTTCTGGGAGTCACGCTGTGGGGCTGGGTGATGGAGGAAATATAATTTCCCAAGGGTATAGCTACAAAAGGATTTTAACGAAGGCTATTTGCATACATTACCTTCGACGGAATCTTTTCACAACGTGCGTTTGTGTTGCGCCACCTCTAGGCAAGCAACAGCTTGAAACGGGCCTTGGACTGGCTACTCTCCCAAATCTTCTGGGGGCATCTGAAATGTTCTTTTCCGAGACTTTCCGGCTCGAGTGACGATTTGATAGTGAAACACGCTCAAAGGTTGCAACCGCCGAAAGGCAAATTGTTTGGAGCCTTCTGTCAGCTGTCTGTCCGCCGTTTGTCCGTCCGTCCGACCGCCGTCCGTCCGTCGTCTGTGCAACCGTCCACCCAGTCCAGCTGGACCCCATTTTTGCTTTGGCATACTTTGAGGGTCCCAAAAAAGCCGTCCAATAGGCGGAAAAACCCGTCCAAAAGGCGGAAAAAATCGTCCGTCCAGGACGCGTCCGTAGCTTGTACCCTTTTTTTGTTCTGTGGGCCTTTTTTGCCCCGAGAGGGAGCAAATTTGGGATTGCCTTCGACAAACTGCGCGCTCAGAGTTGAGTCGGGGCTGCAACTGATTTTGTGCAGCGCTTAGTTTCACGGCACACGTAAGGATACTTCTGGCGTTGACCCTTCGTGTTCAATGCTTGGGCCCGTGCCCATGTCCTGGTTGACAGTAAAACACTTGCGTGCCGGAGTGCGCCTACGTGCGTATATAATTTACTGTGTTCGTTTGTCGTTGTGTCCGCATCGTTGGAATGACCGCTCTGTTCACTGCAGCGGCTCTGAATTTGTCACTATAGCAACGACGTGCACCTAGGCGCGCTGGAGTTGAACGAGTTTGACCACAGTGTGGGAGCGACCGCGCTGCTTGTAATTTCGCTGTGACACCCAAGCTCATGTCAACGTACACGCTCGTGCTGGCACGCCTGCTGTCGCATTTGTTGCGTGAAAGCAAAATAGCTCGCCTACTGGCAAAAACTCCTTTGTTGCGCTTGACAAAGTGTGCCCGAAGCTCTGCATTGCTCGCTACAGTTTGAAGCGGTTGCAGCTTTGCCCCTTTGACCTAGCAAAATTCCCCAGCATGATTCAAGCTTGGTGTAAGTCCATCTTTCGCAGTTACTAAGTGAGCAGACGAGCATTACATGTCATAACCCCAGAACACATGCATAAGTTCCGTGTCCAAAGCCAGACTCTGGCAGTTTTCTTTTTGGTTGCACTCATTTAAAGATCGCACTCATGGCGCTATCCATTTGCCCTAAATACGCCACACACCATGCACATCAATGCGGCATTTGGTCCAGTTATACTGGTAAGCAGGAAGGAGACGCACGTGACCCCTTTTTGTGTCACAGTGCCTTTTTTTGCACCCGTGACCCCAAAAACATGGGGTCACGGCAAAAGGGCGAAAAACGAAGGGTCACGGAGACTCCAGGTAGACATATACGGGAAGAGATCCGTTCCGGAGCGGGGACATCCGGAAATTTGCCAAGGGAGCCTGGAGGGAGCTGGGAGGTCTGGTTCGGGACATAGATATATACACATACATATAAACTCTGGATGGTTCCGAAAATCCCTTCGCAACACGAAATGAAACCATGGGAATGAAACCACAGAGTTTCTGCCGGCATGTACCTCGGGGAATCCAATCAGAAACCGTTGGGTTTCTTCGACCCGAACGCGAAATCCATTCCGGGGGCTGAGGTCTCCTTCAGCGGCACCAACTTCCAGCAGTTGGCCTCGGTGCCAGACCGCTGCGACACCCCGCAGATTTTGGAGGCGGGCTGCTCGCTTCACCTCGCTTCGGGTTCTCACGCCCTGCCGACGCCTGCCGAGCTCACCGGAACCCCAAGCCAAAAGGAGCGAGCTCGCGAGAAAGGTGCTTGCATCCGATTCTTGTTTCAGGTTTTGGGAAATCTACCAGTCTTAGATTCATGGATATGATGGTTTCCACCTAATCGAAGACCTACCCTGTAAACAGGGGTATATACCCTTATGCCATTGAAGCCCTGAAGTTAGCTTCAGCTTGGGGTAATGGAAGGCTTTAGTCACCTTTTGGTGGTCGGGCCAAACAGTTTGGCTACTTGTTTTGGCCATCGATCGGACGCGGGGGTTGTCGTTTGTCTCATTCTGGCGGACCCACGTGGAGGTTTTCCTAGGGTACCCTCCAAAGAGTCACCCGTACCTTGGGGTGGTTAGGGGTGGAGACTGCGGATTTTAGTTTCTTTCTCAGCTCCGTCTCCAAAATAATTGCCGCGTCTATGTGTGAGTCTTGGTACTTTTTGGGTGGTTTAACAGGGCAAACAGAGGGACCACCTGAAAAGAGGTTGGTGGACATAAATCCCCCAAATGATGTCCACCAAAGAGTCCCCAATTCAAGTTCATACCCAAATCTCCTACAGGGCCTTGGTGGGTTCACGAGAATCAGCATTCGAGCAAGAGATTTCCATTCCGGGCACGTGGACTGTTGGTAGTCTATTCAGTTGTTTTTTACAGCCCTCGTCACATGGGTCACTGATTACCAGATGTACAGCTGCAAAAGGAAATCAGGTCGTTGGATGCCTTCAAAAAAGTTTGGGTTCAAAGTGAATAGGCCCGCCGCAGGCAGGCCGTTGGGGGGAAAATAAGTTTTCCCAGCAAACCCAGTTGCAAACTTCACTGTTGGCATGTTGTTGTTCCAAACCACATTTGGTTTTGTTGTTGTTGTTGTTGTTGCTGTTTGCAAGAGGCAGTCTGCTTTTTGCTGCCAGACCAAAGGTTGGAAGGTAAATGGAATCAATTGGGGTTCATGTAGCCCGTTTTGTCTACCGGAGTTTCATCTTTGGATCCTTGAAATATGTTTGCTTGGCTGGTCTCAAGGGTGCGACCAAATCGCCCCCATTTTGCACCAGTTGGAAAACAGCTGGTTGTTTTTGCATTAAACAACCATACCCAGTTGCCCGGTGCCAATCCTTTTTCCTGTTTTTTGGGAAGGGTTCCCATTTAAAGTCAACCAACCAAGGAAGGATGCCCCTTTTTTCCCATGGTTACTGGGCATCTGAGAACAAAAGGCTGATCACCCCTTTGCGCAGGGGGCAGAAGAGCACTCCTGCTTAATGGACTCACTCCCTGTGTCTCACTTTGTGGGAAGACCATTTTATCAGTATCGATCTTATGACGTTTTAGGTTCCCCTTTTTGTGGGTTTTTGATCATGGCCACAAAAGGTTCATCTTTTATGTCCAGGTCCTTTGGGCAAGTGAGTTTTTGTGGCCAAAAAAAAGGTGCGGTTACCCTTTTTTGGCTGGTCCACTCGAGAGAGTGAAGGTTGCACCCTGTACGTTTGGGTGTGTTCCTTCTTAGGAATCGCTCCCCAAAAATGGATTTTGGTTCTCCTGTTGGTTTCCCTTTAAACCAACCCAAAAGGGGTACACCCATATTTGAAAATGTTTTCTGGAAAATCTCTATATGGTCACCGCTGCCATGAACTACATTTGGACCATTTAGTTCATCACACATACCATTTGGCTGGCGCCATGACGGGCCTCCGATTTCTTCTTTCGGAGGCCTTGACGTCGCGGTCCGCCAGCTCAGACAGCTGCGTGGAGCGACTCGACCTTCGGCTATCCGAGCTCAAGGAGCATATGCACCTTGGGACGTTGGCGGACGGAGTGTATCTTTTGAACAAGCTCCATGTGCTTACGCACATTTCTGTTCATACTCCACTGGGTTGCATACGTATACATATATATATATATATAGACATGTACACATGTATATGTATACAAATATGGTTGCATCTTTGTTTAGAGAGCCCCTTTTGGGGTTGGTGAGGGGAAACGAAAAGAACAAGGCAAGTCCATGGGTCCCCTAATTTTGAGACACCCATTTAGACCGGGCCTCCATTTGCATTTAAAGGAACATGCCTGGTTTTCCCTGGTGCACTTTAAAAGGAATCTATATTTGCTGGGTCTTTTGCTCCAAAACAACTTATGCAAAATGGAGGTTCAAGGGGAAAGGGCCAGGGTGGGGATTCATGTACATGTGAGTAGGTGACCAGGGAAAAGCCACCATGGTCTTGGTGTTTCCCAGACATCCCTCTAGGTTTTTTTAGGTCTTTCAGATTTTAGGGTTTAGCGGGTGTGTCCATTTAACCCACAAGCTAAACCTTTCGGGGATCTGAGCCCAGGGGCTGACGTCCACGGGAGTTTCTTGTCAGCAGCTCCCACTTGAAATGGCCTACACTTGCATTGTTGCATTCCCAGTGGATCCTGTTGCCCTCGGCAAACCCATATACAAACCTAGAGTCAGAGGGAGAAAGTATTACACCCGGGGATGTCACCTCGTTCCCCGACGAGCTTTTTTTATTCTTCTTGTTTTTTACCTCTGGTAGAGGTAAACTGGATGCGCAAGCTAGTCATCCCTCCAGCGCTGGTCACTCGTTCGGCCAGCCGCGGTACGGAAGGCCGAGACATTCGGGGCAAAGACCCTCCTGTCCGTGTTGCCACGGAACCGACCCTCAGTTGTTCAGTGGCACCAATTATTTTCCCTCTTTTTTTTGGTGGCTGCCCCACTGAAATGGTCCAAGCCCCAAAACGGGTTCCCTTTTTTCCAGGGTCGCACAACTGAGTACCAGGTCCCTTTCGAAAGGGCAATCGTCCACGAGAGTCGAATCCGGTGCCATGTTACAATGAGAGTGGACGGACGTTTAGGGCGCCAAGGATATGTTTCGCCAACAGTCGGCTGGTTTCTTCACTGCGCTTTTTCCACCCCCAAGCCTATGAAATGGATGTCACCCTGGTTTTTGCAAAAGGCTTGGTGGCTTGGCGATTGGCTGGGCGATTCGCTGCGTTGCCTGCGGTTCGTTCCGGGTAGTTGGCAATTTCCACTGTTTTCGGGCAGGCGGATTGTTGAATTGTTTGCCTTGCCTGGCAAGCCCTCGGTATGTGTTTCCCCAACCGCTTGCAAGGCTTCCTCTTCATCACTTTAGCTTGCAACACCCAAGAGCTTACCATTGAACGCCTGGTTTCTCACAAAATATACCTATAGGTTGTTAGCAGGACTCTGGTTGATCCGCCACGCGTTGTTTCCGGTAAAAGTCCCTTGCGGCTTGCTATCTTGGGACATGTGCCAAGTGTTTTTGTGTTCCATGGCACCTGATTCGACTTTCCGGGTGGCTTGGATTCTCCTTTCGAAAGGGACATGGTGGGTTCCCCGGCTCGATCTATGGGTGTGGCTCAAGATTAAGGAGGGGCAAACCGCAGGTGTTGGGTAACCCATGTTTCCACGTACCGATCGGGCAAGCCATGTCGGTAATTTCCGTTTTTTGGTTGCCACAGCCAAGTGGTGTTGCTTCACACCCAAGTTTTAGTCCTTGTTTCCATTTGCCAAGATGCCGTTGTGGTACATGTTTTTGAGCCACAGCCACATGTTTTGGGAGATCCGGGCGTCGGCGTCGATCCGGGCGCCTCAAGATGGGATCAAGAGATGGTTCGCCCGTGAGATCGAGGCACGAGCTGAGCGAGGCGTCGCAGACGGAGGAGCTGCGGGAGCTCTTCTGGCGCCGAAGCCGAAAACCGAATCCGGGGGAACCACTCCGGTTGTGGCGGGGGGGGGGGGGGGCTGTTCAGGGGAAGGGGTTCCGGTGGTTCTTGTTTCCTGTTTTAGGGGGGGAGGGGGGTGGGGGGTGGGAACTATGCTTTTTGGGGTGTGTGTTGCCTGTTGTGGCCGGGGGGGTGGGGGGTGGGGGGGCTGGGATGGGGCTGGCCTATCTGGTTGTTTTTTCTGCAGCCATTCCGGTGGCTCATGACCCCGAGAGCCTTGAAGGAACCAAAGCCGATCCGTCCGCAATCCTTGCCTACACCGAGCGCAAGTGTTTCTGGGTTTTTTGGGCTTGGTGGGCCGGCCCTCACATGTGGTTTTTGCTTCTGGGAGGAGTCATGACTTTTATGACTGTTTGGGAGGGGGTGGGGGGGTGGGGGGTGGAGGGTATCAAAATCAGAAAATTGGAGGAGAAATTTGGTGTGTTCCTCTTTAACCTACCAAGGGGTGACTTTGACAATGCTCAAACCATGCGGCCAGTGTTTTGGCTCAGGGTAGACGAAATACAACGCATTTGAACATATGATTTTTCTGTGTACCACTTTTTTTGGGGCCAAGCTCTGTGAAGAGGAGTGCGTTTAATTCCACCACAGGTGCC
This sequence comes from Effrenium voratum, assembly GCA_963377175.1. Classification (NCBI taxonomy): domain Eukaryota; class Dinophyceae; order Suessiales; family Symbiodiniaceae; genus Effrenium; species Effrenium voratum. The sequence continues at coordinate 456,073 of CAUJNA010000069.1, forward strand.
TCGTCTCACGGAAATCTGGGGACACCCAACCCAGGTTTCCCTCAGGCCCCAAGGACATTGTCCAATGGATTCGTGTTGGAAGGACCATTTGTGTGTGTGTGTCTTTGGTTTTAATGAGACCTTTCCCCCCTTTTGGTATCAAAAGGAAGCCAACAGGAAAACCAGAGCGGTTTTTTTTGTGGGTCCGATTACTAAGCGTCTGTGAGATGCATGGCCCTTTGGGTATCGGTTTACAGGAACACCAAGAGCAGAATGGAAATCCATTCTGGGGGTCCCCTAAAGAAAGGAAATACCCACCTAAATGAATGGTAGGCATGGCTGCGAATCCCAAGCAGCTTGTGCTTTATCCATTTATGAAAACTATCGTCGCATGTGTGTGCCAAACTTGTCCCAAAATGTCAAAAGCACAACCTGATTTAGGATTCAACGGCTCTTTTGGACAATGCCTCCCCCAAGAGAACGGCGACGTGGAATAACAACAAAAGACGACTGGTCTTTGGATCCAACTCGCCCCTTTGTGTCGGACCATTAAAACTACAAAGGGTGGATCACGACCTAGTGCTCTGGGAAGAGCAATCCAGTCGAGGGGGAGGGAGGTGTCCTTTCCGGTTTCAGTTTGGTTGATATAGGGATCCCTCTATTTTTAGTTTGGTTCTAATCACGCACCAGTGCCGTTGATCTTCGCAACGGACAAAAACGCGCTGGGGATACAACGAGTTCATGAAGTTACCTTGGGGAGTCTTCGTTTCCTGTGGTAAGTTGCCCAGATGTTTGACCTCTTCTGGATTGCTATTGGGTTGGATTTTTAGACTTGAACTTTTTGGGAATTCAAGGGTTTTCCATTGGATCCACAAAAAGTTAAGCTGTTTGCAGAGGGGTCAACAGCAACCAATTTACTGCCAATCTATAACCCTAGCTTTTGCCAATTTATAGCAATTGGGGTTTACAGCAACCTGGCAATTGTCGCTCCAACTGCCAATAGGGGTTTACAGCAAAAAAAGTTTTAGGAGATGGGCCCGGCAAAAAGCCCACGCCGGCGATGTGTCGCAGATCGCCTCAGGCAGCTGGAGCTGTCGCTCCGGAATCTCAACGGTGGGAAGAGCCTCGGACGATCCCATGAAACCGAGCGCCGAAGAAACCGAGCTCTATGGACCGTGCTCTCAGTGGTTCAGTGGCTCCAATTCTTTTTCTTTTTCCAGCTTTTTTTTTGGGGTGGCTGCCCCACTAAAATGGCCCAAGCCCCAAAAAAGGGTTCCAATCCTTTTTTTCCAGGGTCGCTGAACAACTGAGTGTTAAGTGGTTCTGCTATGGTTCTACTACCTATGATAAGAACCATAGCTATAGGTTCTGCTATGGGTCTACTATCCGCTTTGGTTCTGCGATAGGTTCTGCTATAGGCTTTTGTGGCAGTTATAGCAAGGCCTACGGAAACCCTTATCAGCAGCTTGGTAGAACCAAAAGCGATTTTTTCGCGTGCTGCTCGTGTGCGAGAAGAGAATGGAATAGCGGACCCAAACAACGCGGGTTATCCCTTTGGTTTCCCTTACGTAAGCTTTGACACCACTCGTTTATATGTTAAGAGTACCCGTAAGCGTACCCGCAGAAGAAAACAACAACACCCAAAAGGCAGTGAGTTCATTTCTACGTGGTTTGTGGACATGAATCGAACCACCAACATGATGTCCAAAGGGCATTCAATGGAAACGCCCATGCCCATATTGGTTTGCCACCAACTTACAGTAAACGGTTTGCTCTTGGCTTCCCTTTGAAAGCGAACCAAAGCGGTGGTTGCCCCAAAGTCACACCATACTGTGGATGGAAGATATCCACTTCGCACCAGTTGGGACGGATGAGACGCTATGAAAACTGGTTGATGAACTACCGAAGAACTGGTGCAGGATTTTGGCCATCCATAGTATGAACTCCTAGTATGGATCCCTAGATGATGGTGAATATTTCATCTTCAAAGAGGGTGGCCAGGTGTTTTTCATGTAAGGATCCCTGGAAAAGCAAGGAAACCCCGATGCCAGCTTCGTGAGCCCGATTCCCGAAAAAACGGCTGATGATTCTCGAATCACCAGCAGGATGTTGCTGATGGAAATTCCCGAGCATTGACCATGTTACCCTTTTAAGCCACGGCTTACTTTTTCACACATGTGCGAAGGCCTTTTATGCCGAACTCAATCATTTAGCAGGGCAACTCGCCTCTGAGAGTATGGGGTTGTCTTTTTTGGTGGTACCCTTTTTGGTGTTTCTTAAGTTCAAACCAACAGGAAGATCAAAGCCATGTTAGGGGTTGCCTAAAAAACGACGAGCCCAGGCAAATCGGAACTTCGAAATAGGAAGGCAACAGCGATCCCAAGAATGGATTGCCCCAAGGGGGCTGGTTCGCAGCCATCCGGTTTCTTCGCTGTTGAGTTGTTTTTCTCAGTTGTTCAGTGGCACCAATTCTTTTTCCAACTTTTTTTGGGTGGCTGCCCCACTAAGATGATCTTCCCAAAAAGGTTCCCTTTTTTTCCAGGGTCACTGAACAACAGAGCCACTAGAAGTAGGACTTTCAGGGGATTCATTGAAGGCGAACGCGCGGCTTGCAGGGTTCTCTGATGTCCCCTTCAAAGGCTCTCAAACATCACCTGGGCCGTTTTTGCTGTTTAGTGTTCCTTTGGGTGATGTTCAAAGGAGGACATACTGTGGATGGACGAAATCCTGCACCACCTAAGAAATCCTGGAATGATGACCCCTGAAAATACCAAGAAGCAATGGTTTCCCATGGTTTCAACGTGGCCGGATTTCGTCCACCCACGCCCATAGTTGTTCCCTCGCTCGAGACGCGAGGAGCGTGATCCCCATGAAGTGCTTCATCCGCGGCAAGAATGCAGTGGTCAACAACATCCAGGCCGGACGGCTGGGCATGTCTCTAGGTTCTTGGGGTCTCCAAAACGCTTGAGCAGACTAAATAAGAACCACCAGTGATTCCATGTCCCTCAAGGTAACCAATGGAACCAACCTTTAAAAAACCAAAAGGAAGGTTACATACTTTATAGGTAACTGCGATGGGACAATCTGAGAACATGATCGATGTACCTAATTATGGGCCAGGCTTGATTCCTTGTCTATTCTGCCAGAGTTCCTGTGTGTCCTTTTCTGCTGGGTTTCAACATCACTTTAGGTGAGCTTCCCTACTGTATGTCAGGGCTTTTTCGAGCTGTCCCCCCTCCCCCAAGACAGGTGGATGAGCTTTGGGCTCCAAATTGGTCTTGCAAGTTCAGGTGACGCCACGGGTTTCGAGGGTGACTTGATAGCCTTCCATTTGCTGAAATGATTATATGTTATTTTCCCTTGTTGGTTTCAAAGGGAATCTATGACTACTGGAAATATTTTCCCGGGGGCTTAAGCAAATGGAAGTAACCTCAGGCATGTAGGTTAACAGGTTGTTTGCTTATCAAGCTGCTTGAATTTCTCGGGCTTTATTCCATTGATGTCCTTTTTGGTTCTGCGGTAGAACAGGTACAGATGGCGATTCCTAATTGGCCTGGTTGTTTTTCCGCAGATCCTGTTCAACCATTGTTTTTTCCCGAAAACCTGCTGTTTGACTTGGGTATCTGGTGGCCCACTTCAAAGAAGTCAACCTTGCGCATGAACGTTGTGTTATAGGCTCGGTTCCCAGCGCATCGCCTGGTTCCTGAGGCTTAGTTGTTTTTAGTTTGTTTAGTGGGGTTCCATTTAATTAGCCCACAAGCTAAGCTTTCGGCAGGGGATCTCAGAGCCAGACATGCCTGGCTTGAATGGCTCGGGCCGAGCCAAGGAGCCAAGGAGCAACAATTACACCAGCATAGACCCCAGATAGCGTAAAACAGGTCAAGGATTTGCACCCTTGACCTAGGACCAGGTGTAACCTAGCTGTCAATCTTCCAACAACAGCACCTCCTCTAGCGCCCCAGCACCGCACCTGCACCTGCACCCAGCCGGTGAATCTCGCAAAAATGCGCCCATAACGCACCAACACCAGTGCCTCCAACAGCGCCTGCGCCAGCGCCCCAAAACAAAAACCTGCACCAGCACCCCAAACAGCATGCCCCCCAGCACCCAGGAAAGGCATTCGGGCGTGTTTTTGTTTGAGGGCAACTCTTTTGGAGTGGTTTGAAAAGGAACCCCAAAGGAAACTAGCCATTGCGCGGTGTCCCCTATTCGAAGACACGCCCATTTAGTTACAACTCGGCACTTTTTGTGGCGAGCGCGCAGATGGGGAAAACGAGCTTACCCATGGTCAAGAGCCCCCTACGCATTCATTAGTTACGCCGCTGAGTTTGGGCTGGTGAATTGTATTAGTTTGTGAAGAGTAGGGGTCAGTCGAGCATCTCAGACCCACTGTTCTTGGGCGGGACAAGTTCCTTTGGTTTCCGATGTCATACGCATGGGCTGTATAGGCTGGCATGCACGCAGTTGCCTATATCCGCAGGGTAGGCTCGAGACATGTCACACATGAAAAGGCGTGAGCTGGCGCTGATGGAGAGCTAAGGGACCAGGGGCCAGGCTCCCCATGCCGACATTGGCGCAGCAGGTACATCACCGCCAGCGCGCCCTCTGCAGCAGGTCATGGACTTCGGCTTTGACGACGGCCTCTATGACTGGGGCGAGGCGCAAGCCGAGGACCAGGCTGGCGCGGAGGAAGCGTCGCTTCACGGCGACAAGGATGATGAGGACACGCAGGTCTTCGACTTCGACGAAGACGATGAGGACGCATATCCGCCAGATGGGGATGGCCATCAAGATGGCGGAGGACCACCAGATGACGGAGAACCAACCAGATCAAGACGGCGCTCCCGCAGCACCAGGCGGAGAAGAACCTCCAGCTGGATCTACTTCGGGCAGGAGCTCTTTGACAAGCTCAGCCAGGCGCCGCCGAGGCAACAGAGGAAGCCGAACCACACTCCTTCTGGAATCTGATCCGTATACTGCCTCAGGAAGTACCGCAGGATCTTGAGCCGGCGGGTGACCATCAAGGAGTACTTGCCGGCCAACAAGCAGGCGTTGAGAGGCCTGGACTCTTTGACAGGCGCCGCGGCCCTGGAGCTGGAGGAGGTCAGTGACGAGAAGTTCAACGTGGGGTGAGCTTCGGCGAGAAGGAGGTGTTCCGCAAGGGTGGCATCATCCGGGAGTACGAGAGCTTGACCCGCCTGCAGGGTGAGAGCGTGAACGCCTATGTCAGGCGCTTCAGGTTTGCCCAGGAGTCGTCGTTGTCCAGAGAGGAGCTCGCCGAAGTTGCGGTCCTCCACATCCAGGGGCTTATCTGGCGCTTGTCTCGGTGAGTCACTGTCTCGGAGTCCCAGTGTTGGCGTTCGCCGGGCCTCGAAGTTCTTGAACCAGCTCATGGTCGGGTCGTCCCCGGCCAAGGTGCCTTGGGCCGTCTCGCCGAGCACCTTCATGCACTCCTCTGCGAGCCCCGTTTGTTCAGCAGCTTCTCCACATACTCCGGCCATGGCTCGATCCCCTTCAACATCGTGTAGCGCTCCTCCTGCCTCGGGTCGGCGCCGCTGATTTCGGAGTCGGAACCATCGCCTTCGGCAAACTCGTGAAGGCGCTGCCGGAAAGGAACTTTCCCCGGCGCAGGAGGAGCTGGACCACGCCTGGTTAGTCGGCAAGTACGCGGACGCGGAGGTGGTTTGTTGGGAAGGCGGAGATCTACCAGAGCGGACTACCCCACTTGAAGCCTGGCCTGTCGTGCGGGAAGGTCAAATACCTGGACATGGCCGGCTACTTAGTACATGGAGGTGCGCCAGGTCGAGACTTCGCTCCATCAGATCCTCTTCTACCACGTACCAGCCGAGACGGATCCACCACGAAAGATGCAGGTGCTCGTTCTCTACCCACATCAACAAGCACGGCAAGCACCCTATGCATCAGGTACTTCTCCTACGGCACGGTCGCGGAGAAGCCTTTACGTCCGGTTGGGACGGAGTGTCAAGCGAATGGCAACCCATGTTCGGCGGGAAGAAGAACTATTCGATGTTCTGCCTCTACAACCTCCTGGGCATGGGCAACTCAGGCGGCAATCGGCGAGGAAGCGGTCGAGACGTCTGATGAGGATGACTCTGAACTGAGGAGGACGCAGAGGCAGGCGCTGAAGAGGGAACTGCCTTGGAAGAGCATTCCTTCAGCAGATTGGCCAGCCTTCCCAGGGGTCCCCAACTTCCTCTTCTGGCACGAGGCGCACCTGTACTTTCGCGACTTCAGCTTACCTGCCTTTTGCAGGGTGCGCCTCATGCCGGGTGCAGTTGATCAACGGCGACTGCAAGTCGGCTTTCTTGCAAGGAGAGCCAGACACAGGTCGGTCGACAGCAATCTTCATGCAGCCTGCAAAGTCCCCTTGGCGGTCAAGGCAGTGCCAAGCTGGGGAAGATCTTTGCTCTACAAGCTGAGCGCTCTGGTTTGTGGGTAAGCCAACGCGCCTTCTGCCATGTGCTGCGCGTGCTCCTCAGGCTGGGCTGGTGCAGTTGGTCCTTGCCTTTTCTTGTATAAGGATCCGGCTCGAGACAACAAGGTCACTACCATGCTGGGGATTCACGTGGATGACTTGATCGGAGGCGCCAAAGACGTAGCCAAGCAACAGATGGCTGCGGTGGAAGCAAGCTTCGAGTGGGGCAGCCCCTGAGAGTATGACGAGTTTGTCTTCGTGGGCAGGCGCATCAAGCGATGGCCACATGGCAGGATCACGCAGGACCAGAGTCACTACGTGGCGGACATGATCCTCACCAAGGCCAAGGCCCCTGAGGGAACCGTTGGCATCAGACCGAAAGCTGCTGTCGGAGTTCAGGTCTGCAGTGGGTAGCCGGGACAACACGCCCTGACTTGGCAGCCGACGTCAGCCTGCTTCAGAAAAGCCGAGATGAGCTGAAGATCGAAGATCTTCATGAAGTCAACCGCTCCTTGCGGTATGCCAAGGCCACGGCGGATACCAGCATCAGCATCGAGCCGGCGCCCGCGGACAAGCGATCTTGGTGGCCTACGGGGACCCCCATTTGCGACACGGGTTTCGCTTTTGGAATGGAAGAGTTTTAGGCACCAGCGGGTGCTACGCTCAACCTTGGCGGCGGAAGCGGCTTCATTGGATCGGGCGGAGGACAGTGCGAACTTTCTGGGATGTCTCCTTGGAGAATGCTTCATTCCGAAATATGTGGCCGCACAGAGTGGAAGGTCACCTTTTCCTGTGACACCAGTAACGGATGCCAGATCTCTGATCGACGCGATCCACAGGCTCTCAACGAGCTTTGCAGAGAAGCCGGCTTGAGGCAGACTTGCAGGGCATTGAAGTCGGTGCCCACGGAGGTGATGCTTGCAGACGTCTTCACCAGGCGGAGCGGCAAGTTGAGGGACAACTTCAGGAAGTGGATGCACAAGCCCGGGGCGAGCTTGATCGAGTGCAAGGACGCCGAAGAGAACACAGATAGCTCCAAACGTGCAGCCAGAAGAGAATTTCACCTGTGTCACACGCATGGGCTGTATAGGTGGCACGCAGGCAGTTGCGTATATCCGCCGACAGGGTGGGCTCGAGATATGTCACACATGAAAAGGCGTGAGCTGGCGCTGATGGAGATCTAAGGGACCAGGGGTTAGGTTTTTCATACTGACATCCGAGCCATTTCCCTTTTTGGAACCTCTATCAGTGGCGGTCGTTTCCAGGGAAACCAGTAATTAGATTGCAGCCTTTGAAGAGGCAATCCAGTGATCCCTGAACTGATGTCCGCCGAACCCGTGAGGCTGAGAAGAACAACAAAGACAAGGATGAGTTGATTGAAGAGGAAGACTAGCTACTAGTGAATCCATTTGCTTCAGTTTGACTTAGCTGAGTGGAAATTCTTAGAGATGAACGTAAGACGTTGCTGGCTTTGTAAATGCCAGCGTTTGCTCGTTACACGCTTGAGGTTTCACAGCTTTGCGTCTCATGAACTGAGACGCTTTGCCGCGGTCAGAAACCGACCGCGGCGTTAACGAAGGCCATCCCGAAGGATGCTTATTGACTCGGAAAAAGCCGCTCATTTGCGTGGGTGCTCTTTTGGAAACACCCACCTTTCGTGGATGGGCAAAATCGATTTTGCAGCAGTTGGCCTGCTTGACAGATCCAAATCCCTCCAATTCCCATCTCCCTACCCCCCGGCCTCCCTTTCTTCCTCCGAAGACCCCAAACATCCACAGTCCAAGAGGTCACGGTCCGTGCCGATTGACTTGAACGGAAGACTGTACCAGCTGCCAAAAAAAAAAATCCGCCGCTGGCCAGGGGTGCAGGGCCTCGGCGGCGGAGGGGTTTCGGATTCGCGATGGCCACCAGGGTTGAAACCCAAGAAACGGCGAGGCTTGGGGAGGGTTCCCCAAATAGACAGAGAAAAAGTTGGTAGCCTTCTTCTAACCTCTCAAAGCTGGAGGACCTAGTTTTCCTCTAGAGACCCTCAAGGTTTCCCCTTTGGTGAATGGGGACAAACCCAATCAAAAGCAACCAAACTAAGCTAAGGACACCTAGGTTCAAAGTTCTTTTTGAGACGACTTGGGGAATTGCGAGCTTAAGTGCGGCGCGTTGCGCCTCGCTTAAAACTGGAAGCTTTAACCAGATTGGAAGGTGGCCAAAGGGTCTTGAAGTTTTTCTCCACCGCGTTGGGTGTTCGATTTCCCCAGTTCGAAACTCCGAGTCGGTCACTTGTTGGTATCCGTTTCGTTTTTTTTTCTCCACCGGCCGCTCGCTGGGTGAGCGACGCTCACGCGCGAGCTTCGGGCTTCGGCTTCCTTCTCATGGCTCAAGCTTCGGTGGAGGCAATCGCCGAGTGACGTACAAGCAAGAGGAATCTTGGGGCCAACGAGAAAGAGAGCTCTCTTGGAAATTTTCAGATTCCCACCTTGCTCATTTCTTTGCCTGAAGGTCCTGGTTTTTAAGAACCTCCCTTTCCTCAACTCCAGGAGAACCTGCCTGTTTCTTTCTTTTTTCGGAAAAGTCAGCAGCCAGACCCATTGAGCGCGCCGATCGGCGTTCCCATTGCGGCCGTTCGGGGTAGGGGGGAGATGGGGCGCGGCGGAACCGAAGGATGAGGGTCCGCCACCTTCAGTCGCATCTTCATGCGCCTCAATGCGGAATGGGAAGACGTCTTCCATTGGCGTTGGAACAGGTGCAGAGAACCCTTCAAAATTGAGTCCCTCATATACTTCCAGCAGGAATGAATACATGTTTCTCAGTTTTCCCCTGTTGGGTTTGAAGGGAAGCGAGTGCACTACTGGGAATATGTTGTTTTTTTTCCAGGGGACTCAAGCAGCAACTGGAGCGTGTCGAATGAGAAGCTATAGGTTTTAGTCTTTGTTTCCATCTCCCCATCTCGCCATTGAGATTCCATGTTTGTCCAGCCTCGATATTTAGCTCACTAGGGTGTACTCTCCCATGGCAAAATGGCTTCAAAGTACCCCACAACCCGTTTCCCTACTGAGCACCAGCAAGTTTTAGGTTGCGTTGATTGAAAATCGATGGCCCTGGATTCGGTTTGGTTCTAAGCATCCACCAGTGCCATCACATGTTTCCAAGAGGACACCTATGCCCACTTGGCGAGTTGGCTTGAAATTTAGACTTGAACATCGCGGTGGGAATCTGCTGCTTTTCCCACAGCAGCAAGGGCTCAGCACGTGCAACAGGAATTTGCCATCCAGCGGAAATCAAGAGGGTTCCTTAAGACAAAAGACTCGAATCCAGCACCCAACAACTTGTTTTTGTCCCATATCCAAATCCCAACTACTGTCCAACAAGGGGTTGGGACCCGGGTGCTGCATCGGGTCCGTTTTTGTCCAGCCCAAGGCCTGGGGTCAAAAAAAAGTCTTGCTGACCTGTGAGGGGACCTCGAAAAAACTGAACACCCGGAGAAACGGAGTACCCTCCCTCCCACTAACAAATCGCACCTGGAAGATCATTTTCCTCTTGTAGGGACCCTCTGGCAGACCACCAGAAAACCGCATGTTTTAGTCTTTGGTTCCATTTACCAGGGTCCCAAGTTGGGTGCATTGGTTTGGTGCCCGCGAGAACCACAATCCAAACCAACCAAGGGGAATTTGAGATGTTGATCGTACTTCCGTGACCTGGGGTGATGACGATGCACTCGGGTGGGTGCTTGAGTGCTTGAGGGGGAGGGGGTGAACGAAGAGAGCTTTTTCGAAGCAAAAACATGGGTAGACGGAAGTTATGAGGCTTCAGGGTCTTCTGCAAAACCCCCCCTTCCACAAAAAAAGCCCTTTTTAGCAAGTGTACTGTGCATGAACCAAAAAGGTCCTGTTCACTCCGTTGTGAAACAAGTTTGCCTCCAAATATGATCCTACACAATCACGGAGGCCACATGAGCGTCTATCAAAACCTCTGGAAGACCAATATGTAAAGGGCTGGACATGACATACCCACATGTGCAGTAGATCGTGCCAAAAGCATGCGAAACGATAGGGTTACAGTACAAGTGTAGTAAAGGAAGTACACTTTGGCAGCTCCGGCTCGAAAGTCGCAACTTTTCAGTACAAGTGTAGTAAAGGAAATACATTCAGCTGCTCATTATCGCTTCGACTTTCAAGCCGGAGCTGCCAAAGTGTACTTTCTTTACTACACGTGTACTGAGAAGTTGCTATATATTATATATTCAGCTAGGTCTTAAACAAACTCTAAGAGCTTTTGGACAGACCGAAACAGCAGCATACCCCAAAACCCCAATTTTCGCGACACGCTATAATGGTCTGTTCACAAGGTCTTTAGAAGCCCTATCATCAGCGTGGCGCACTCATTTTCCGGGGCAATCCGACATCCCGCGAACATCGGAGCTTGGTGATATACTTTTGGTGGTTGTCCATTTACCCTCTGCAAGAACGGGGTTTGGCCGCTGGTGTTTCCATTTTCCCCTAACCCAAACAACCAACTAAGGAACACCTGAACAAAGGGGACCCATTAACTGCAGGATTAGAAATTCTCTTTGAAGAGCCAAGCCGTAGAAATCCAGGCTGAGTGATCAGTGAGTTCATGTTCTGAGTCAGCAAGCCTCACTTGCGCGGATTGGCCGAACCACTCATTTGTCCTTGCCTCGATGATCTTCCGTCTCCAAACATTATGTGGGGGTGCACGAGCTATGGAACACAATCTGAACATACAGACAAAATCCTGCACCACTTTGCATCCATGAAACAAACCATCGCTTGTTGGCATTTACAGGGGGAATCGATTCGTTCCAGGGTTTCTTGGGTGGTGCGAGCGGATTTCGTCCATCCACGGTACGACTTTCTGTGTACCCCTTGTTTGTGGGCCAAGAGAAACGAGTGTGTCCAACTTAGCTGAGAAACCTCACGGATCAACAAATGTCAAATATGACGTATCTTAAAGCAGGGGAACCCCAAAATGGCTTCGGTTTTTTTTACCTCACTTTTTGAACCAAAAAGGGGTTCCCCCCAAAAAGCGGACCCAAGTTGTCCACCAAAAGATTCAGAATTGGATCAAGAAGACCTACATGGTGATCGCACCGATCTGTTTTCTGGACTGTCCCTGACCTCATGGTTTGGATTGGCGGTTTAAGGGCCGGGGCCGTTTCCCATGTACCCTCCAAAGCCACTCCTGATTTGTTGAATTGAACTGCCCCCCCCCATCCCCCATCCCCCCACCCGCCTACTCCAATGCCCACCTTTTGCAGAAGCGTCAGAACCCACAGTGGGTGCGGGGGAGAGTTAAAAAAAAAAAAACTTACATGTTTGCTTATTGCGGTTTAGTGGTTGAAATCCAACCACTGAACTGCTAAGATTTCAATTTTTAGCGGTCGAAATCCAACCACTCAACTGCTCAACTTTCAATTTGTCGCTCCCCTTCCAACGTCGGGATGAAACCTGCGAATCGAAGTCTCAGGAAGAGAAGCTCATCTACCAGGGAAGCCTTGAGGCCGGACAGCCGACGTTGGCAGACGCTTCCGCCCGACAGCTAGCAGTCAATCAACCCCGAGGCGTCAGACGTGGGATTTTTTAGTGGTTCCGTTGGATCCCGAAAATATGAATGTGTCTTCATGGTTCCTGGCAGGTCGTTTCGTGGATTTTAGTATTTGTTGGTTCTGTTCATGCTTGGCTGAAAAAGAGAACGATCGCGAAGAAGCTATGACTGTGGATGGTTGCGAAATCCGTTCGCACCACCGTTCATAAGATTCGATTCCCCAGAGTAAATACCAACAAGCGATGGTTTCAACCATGGTTTCAACCATGGTTTCAAAGTCATCCAACGGAGTTCGTCCCTCCACATCTGTCGCCCCCCCCCCAAAAAAAAAAAGCATGTTTGTTTTGGAGGAGACGTTAAATCATCCACAGCCATGGCTGTTGTGTGTCCCATTGATTGGCTATGCCTTCCCAAGAACTCCCAAGACGACTTGCGCCTTGTCGGACACCGGCTGTGCTTTCGGATAGCGTGGGTTGCTGTAGGGAAACCTTGTTTTTGGTACTCCCCGAGTGCCTTTTTTTTGACTCGGACTTGGGTCGCTTGGGCTCGGAGCATCTTGGACTTCTTTTGGCCAATCCGATCTTCTCCCGCGAGTGTCGCGGGGAGTCCCCAAAGCCTCAAACAAATCAACTCCCCTGCCTCGGTTTGACCCTTCCAACCTGGCTGGACCTTTTCCCCCCGCCAGGGGCCCTGTGGATTTTGTTTGGCAACTTACCAACTTCTGCTTGCACCGCCGAAACAAAACAAGTTTGGGGGATATTTGGGTGTAGCTCAAAATGAAAGAGCTAGGGTTACTCTGGTCTGGTTCCATTTGTCAAGGTGCTATGTTCGTACATTTTTCGTCAGCCATTTTCCAGATGTTCATGGCAAATGCCTCCTTTGTTTGGGTCGACATCATGCCCTTTTTTCAAGGAGGTATTCGGAGTATCGGGGTTATGGAGGCTCCCCCAGCGCACACTGCCAAAGTCCACAGAAATATGCTTGCAGTTTGCTGAGCGAGCTACGTGCTTTGCGCTTCTGACCCAACACTGCAAGGTGGGACAACCAGCAGACCCTGGAGGCAAACTGCCAAATATGGTACATCTCTACACTTCATCGGCAGAACATCAAGTTGTCTTGGGAAGTTGACTTCCGCTTTTGCCAAAACCAAGAATCAAGGGGAACTCCTCCACCATTCGAATAGAAGAAAAAAAAAACACCTACCACCTGCAAGCGAACGGAGTTCGTCCGCAGCTGCCGCCCATTCGGTCTGTTCGAATCCGCTGGAAACTGCGAGATGCTTCGAGCCTTTGAAGCGCTTTCAAACCCCCCCCAAAGACTTACTGCTTTAAGGGTCCCCCTACTCCAAAATCGTGTTTTTGTGTTGTTGTGTTTTTGTTTTGTTGTGTGTTTGGTGTTTTTGTTGCTTTTGTTTTTGTTTGTGTTGATGTGTGTTTTGTTGTCTGTCTTTGTTTGTGTATTTTGTGTTTGTGGTTGTCCTCGAATGGTGTCAGCCCCCGGCTGCAAAGAAGGTACTCGATTAAGGGGAAGTCTTGGTTCTTCAGAATAAGCTCTTGAACAAGGGCCCTCTTCACCCAAGGCTAACTTGTTCACGGTATACAATGACGTCAACCCCCGGTTTGTTCAAGACCGTTCTCGGAGGGTTTCGGAGCCACCCCATTTGTTGGGACCCTCCGAAAGCGGAATTCAACGGGTTTCCACGGAAATCCGTTTCGCCGGCAGGTCCTTCGAGGGCAACGTCTCGGCATAGATGCAGTGCACTGGCTTCGGTCGATCCAGGCGAGGGATGTGCGACCCACGCTTGTTTTTTTCCGCCCGAAGGCCCTTGAGGGTACATCCCTTTGTGAGCTGCAATAGTTTACCTGTTCAGCTACCAGAGGGGGTAGCCTGAAATTCAATTTCCTCCAGTCAAACCGTGGCGTCTAGGGGTTGATTCCTTGTCCATTCTTTTCAACAACCGGATCCGTTTCCAGCGGCTTTTTGACGGTTTCCTGAAAAGAAGGATTCCTGGAAAGAATGGAAATGGAAGGTAGCCCTAGAAGTACCCTTCTGTCCGCAAATCTTGATCCCAGTTTCCAGTTGAATCAACCCCCAGCGGCACGAGCGAGGACAAGATGGAAAGGACACCATTCTCTTTCACTCACCCTTCATCCGTCCAGCGGCTGTAATTCGAGGGGTGCTTTTCACGAAAGCTAGCTTTAGCTAGCTGAGCCGAAAAGATTGAAAAACATCAATTATAGACCCCCCCCCCCTCCCCCCCCCCCCGGTCTCAGGCTCGATTCCTCCCTGGTCCATCCCCCCCCCCCCCGGGCAGTGGCTCAGTGTTCAGCAGTCTCTTGGTTTGCCCGTTTTGGACTTGGTGCTACGAACTTTTACATGTTCCACCGATTCAGCTTGTTCATTTGAGACCTCAGTCTTCTCGGTAAACCACCTCGCAAGAATCTTTGCACACGCAGCATGCAGAACCCAGAGGTGCTTTAAGACAGCTTCTGACGCCTCTCGTTGTTTTCATTTTTCAAGGTTTGCCACGCCACCATGTGCGTTTGCGTGTCGCATCCTACGAATCTTGCCGGGCCTCTCGTTGCACGCAAGCTACCTATGAATCCACTCTGTCACCGACCCATCTCATGCAACAACTGCTAGCTTTCGTTCACCCGCTCCTCAAGTCCCTGGGTTTGGTGGGGATTCATCACTTTTGGAGGGGAACACTCCCATATCAATGCACTGGGGTTGAGTAATAGGGGGTCAACATTCACATGGATCCGACCAGAGGTTCCCCTTTCAAAGGACAATCGGGTTCCGGGACCTCTCAGCGAGGTTCCATGTTAGTGGATGGGAGGGTACCTCTCTTTGTGACCCGCAATAGTTTGCCCGGTTGAATGGGCTGCTTTGTTCTGACAAAAAACAACACGTTCAACTCGTTGACGAGGAGTTTGGAACAGTCACCCAAACAGGTAAGGGTTGAACCATAGACCTGGCCACTTAGCCCTGCAACCCAGGAAACCCACGGCGTACAACCTACCAAGGGCAGGTGTTCCCTAAGGGCTTCTCCAAGAAGCTGATAAACCAATCTGGAAGGGGCAACTGTTTTTGCTTTGTATTTTTCGCGGAAGGCGTTTCCCCAAAAGCGGATGGTGTGCCACTCTAAACTGAGCCCCGATTCGAATCGGGTTCCAAGTTACGCCACGTAGTCAGGGGGGCGCGCCTTGCCCGGGTCCGCCGCTGCTTGACCATGTGATCCACAATCAAAACCTGGGTAGATGAAGGTTAGTAAGGCAAAGACCCAGCCGGAAATAGTTGCAGCCGTCTTTCTAACTCTTTACATGGTTCTGGGTTCACCATTTTTGTACCGATCGGTTTTGATTGTGACTCATGTGTGGTCATTTTTGAGTTCCGAAGATCACCTGGCCGGACCTCAGGGGCGGGACAACCATCAGGGTTTCCCGGCAAAGAAAATCATGACCATGACTCAATGACCCGGGTTCAGCAGCTCCGACCGCATCTGTGACGGGGAAAAAACGGCACCGTTCCGCAAAGACTTGTCGCCACCCCGAGATCCACTCTCAGACCCCTTGAACGGGCTCAAGCGGGGGTGGTTGATCGCTTGGAAAGGACAAGCATGTGAGCCGAAAGGAACCCATTTGTAGGAATGGGTGGCCCACCATTTCAGTGCCATGTTTAATTTCAGCATAGACACCTATTGTTCAAGCAATCTCCACTCGGTGTCGTTTAGGGGACCAGGAGTTGGTCGTGTAAGCCAATTGTGTATTCCACGGCCTCCAAACCTCGACCCACAAATGGTTTCTGGGTTCATTTTGGTGGGCTCGTTTCGGGCTTACGTTAAAGACCTGGGTTAACTCACATTCTGAAAAAAGGCACGGTGTTGGGTGATTACGGGGGTTAGTGGTACCCGTTTTGCGGTTGTTTCTAAGGGAACCACTGGAACACTACCCATTTGCTTTGCCCTATCTTGACTATTGGGTTGGAACTTTAGACTTTAACTTTTTGGGAAATACAGGCGTTTTCCATTAAACCCCAAAAAAGTTAAACTTTTTGCAGGGGGGCCGTTGCAGCAACCAAGCCATTTAGAGACCAATTTACCCGTGGGTGGTACCTGCAAGCACCGTGTCTTAAACTCGGGGTGCCTCGAAGATTGTGGTTGTCCCTTTCATTGTCCTTTAGAATAAGGCCAAAACGGGTACCCACCCGGAAGAAAGAAAAATCGCACTACTTACTAGTGGGTTTCTCAATTATTTCATTTGCATAAGAATACGTGTTATGTCCCTTCTTGGTTTTCAAGGGAATCTATCCCTAATGGACACATGTGCTATTTTTTCCAGGGGGCTCTGCTGCACATATGTGCACCCCAACCCTTCACGCCAATGATGGTAATGTTTGTATCCTTTCTCCATTCTTCTCTGACCTCTCAGAAAATGTAAGGGATCGCCCAAAAAGAATGGACTTCCTTCATTCCGCTGATTGTCGGGAGTTGGTGCGATAGATTGGGAATGAGTTGGAATGAACCGTTTGGGGATTCCCGAACAAATTGGAAACCATATGAGATTTATGGGAGGGTTTATCTTGGGGTCATTCCATTTCTCGTTCCCTACTGTGGATGAACAAAATCCTGCACCACGTTACAACCATGGGAAACCATTGTTTGTGGGTATTTATAGGTGAATCATCATTCCAGGGTCTCTGAAGTGGTGCAGGATTTCGTCCATCCACAGTATTTCTCGCGCCGATCGCCCCGTGAATTGCCAAAGCTCTGGAGGCTCTGAAGGATCCCTTCGCAGATGCCCTGGGCGGAGTCCCTCCAGGGATCTTTGGGGTCGTGGACAAGGAGCCGAGAAGCTTTGGGAATCGGGCGAGTCTTTTGAGGACGCTTTTTTTTGGGCTGACTTCCACTTGCTTCTTGGTTTTGGGGTTAACTTGTTCCCTTTAAAAGGGAACCTATCACTACTGGACATGTTTTTAGTTTTCCTGCAGCTTGGTTTAAAGCCCGCCATTTTGTTTTGGGGGGGGGAACCTATACGCGTGTGGGTCAAAAGGCACCCTTTTCGCCTAGAGCCCCTATTGGGATCGGGATCGGGGGGGCCTTGACAACCATAAGATATGAATATGTATATATTATAGATATGAATTGATATCATGTCATCTCCTGACTCCTTGCATCTGCTGAAGAATATGTTTGTTTTCCCCTGTTGGTTCATAAGGGAATCAATCACCACTGGACCACTGGGAAAAGGCCAGGGGGCTCTACTGCAAATGGAGGCGACTCAAAGGCCGAGGTATTGTTTAAGACCTTCTTCAGCACATGGCATCCGGGAAGAGCGCGGCAAGCTTCGTATTCTGCGACCGGGCAGGGAAGGGGATTTGGTCAATTGGCGTTCCAGGACCGAGTGTTGACCCCGTCCCCAGCCACCCCACCCCACCCATCCCACAAGTTAAGCTGGTATCAACATTTGTAATTATTCCCCGAACAGCTGGAAGCTTTGGGGTGTCAGCCCACAGAGGCTCTGGGGTCCGGGGCGGCCCAGGGTTCCACGAGGTTCTGCGAGGGCTGCGGAGTGGTGCCTTACCCTGGTTGGGGATATCACCTGGTGGAACCGTATGTAAGAGAACCCTGGTTGGGAACCGTGGAACCCTGGTTGGGGATATCACCAGGGGTTACCAGGGTTCCAAGAGATCACCGCATGCAGTTGGGGATATCACCTGAGATCATTCCGGCGTTTCTTGGAGGAAGCCAGGGGAAGTGGAAGGTTGGGGGGGGGCTCGTAATAATGTTGACCCTGAATCGACAAACCCGTCGTATGTTGTATCTATTAATCTGGGGTTAACATAATTCCAATAAAGGGCCTTTCCCACACATGTTCCCGTTGAAAATTCAAGGAACTCATTTGTAGGATCGGGCTTTTTGCCCCCCCACTTTTGGCCTGGAGGGTTAGGAGATGGGGTATATTTGTAGGGACAGCCCATTCAAAGTGTTTATCATGTTAGTAGAACCAAACTGTTTGTTGCATTTTGGTACTAACCGATGGTTTAAATCTACAGCTCCTCCGTGTCAGCCGATAGTTGAATCGGATCTCAAAAAGTCAACATGGGTTTTGGACGGTTCTTGGGGGATCAGTCCCCGTTTCGTTCCGGGCGCATTTTGCCCGTTTCCGGTTGGGATGATGATAAAGCTTTTGTGGTCCTTGGCTCGGCTGGGCCGCCGTCTCGCTCGCTTTGTTTCTTTGCAAGAAGCTCAGGAGCTGGAAGGCTTCCGAAGGCTGAGCATCACCCCGGTCTTCGTCTTTCAAGGCATGACCCCCGGGCCCAAGCACTCCATGTTTGTGAACCGCCCCTCGGAGCGGGATATGGAGGGAGGGAGGGCGGGTTGGAGCTGCAGTCTAAGGCTTAAGCTAGGGTCTATATATATATAGATATATATATATATATATAGATATACATATATAGATATATATATATATATATATATATATATATATATATATATATCTGAGTGTGGCTCAAAATTGACCAGGAGGGGCAAACCGCAGGTTTTAGTCAATGTTTCCACTTACGAGGGTTCCATTTGGGTACCTATTTATTTTTGACCTGCAGCAATATAGGGTTGGGTCTAAGGTCTAGTCTGTCGAGGCTTACCATCAGACCTTGAGCCTTACGGTGGAGGAAATTTTGGGCATGACATGAAACATCCACAGTATGTATTTTGGAAGCCAGGGGGAGGGGGTGGTTGGAGGGGGGCCCTAATGTGGTGTGCCCATTTATTTTTTGCAAGTGAGCCAACCCGCATCCTACAATCATTTCACTCAGGCGGGCATTTCTCGTCCCGCTTGGCAACAGTCAGGTGGCTGTGGGTCAAAACCAATGTTATCATTTTGGGGTAGGTGCACCACCCAGTTTAGTCTATTGTGATTAGCCATGGTTTATTTCATCACCAGGGATGTCGCGGTAGTGACTGACCTGTGGTGTTTGGCTCAAGGCTCAAGATTTTGGGTTCCGTCGCGCCTCGAATGGGCGTCGCCGAACCCCTGCGTCGACCGACGGCATCTCGGGGGAGAAAGAGACCTCGGGCCGCCGCCAGGTTGGTAGGGACCAGTCGTGCGGCCTGTTGTCGACCAAGGTTGCGGGTTAACCCTTTTCTTGTTTGGTTTGTTTTCCTTTGGTTGTTGTTCTCTGGTGTGTGGGAAACCCTGATCTTTGGGACCGGGGATTGGTTTGCTTTTGGGGAACCTTTCTTTTGTGGCTTGTTTACCCCAACTTACCCATTGCCTGGGCACAGGCTCGTGCCCGAATCACAGGTTATCAGCCGTAGGACTTTCCTACGCGCTTGAGACCATCAACTACAAGCTCAATGACGTCGACCCCACGTTCGCACAGGAGCGTCGTGGACGAGGAGGCCATCCTAGGTGGCCTCCGCTCAAGTGAGGACCTACCGGACTATGACTACGAGGAATTCGAGACAGGTTCAGCAGGTCAGGACCGCAGGGGTGATGATCCCGGTAGGGACACACCCAGAAGCCGTGGCAGGTACACTGACGATGGAGACGACCGCATTTTCCGTCAGGCCACCGATGATGAACAAGGACGAGGAGCTCGCTCCGGTAGGAGCGGCTCCGAATCAGGTTTCGGACAAGGTCATTTGGACTTCATCAGCATGGCGATGAACATGGCTCGTCCTCACACGGACGATCAGGAGGCTCTGCCTAATCGACCCCCTAGGTCTCTTTTTCCAGGTGAAACGCAAGCCTCGGATCAGGTTGAGGACAGACCGTTAGGTCCGGGAACCATGGTTTTGGCTCCGAGAGATATCTCGGGTCGATCAACAGGTTCTCAAAATCCAGGTCAGTTTGATGAGCAAGAGGAGAGGGCGTTTGCGGGCATCGGATACGATGCCCTGCTGGCGTCGACCGCAGGTTGGGGCAGTAGCGTGAAGCAAGAGTCTGATACTAATAGGCCCAACCCGGTTTCGACGACCAATTTTGAGTTCAATGATGATGAAGATTATGCCGCATTTGCGGATCGTCGTGAAGAGGAAGAAAGTTTGTCGTATCGGAATGCAAGGAGCCGTGCTGCTGCGAAGGCTAGGAGTCTCTCTCGTGGAGCTGCTAGGGACCTTCGTGTGGACACGGATACTCGGAGTGCAAGAGAGCGGATCGGGGACAGTCGGGGCACCCTTAGGGGTTTGGAGGCCATCCATGACGGAAGAGGACCGGTAGGTCCTCCCGTCATTGATCCCGTCCCAAATGTTTCCCCTTTTCCCAACATCCAGTTTGGAGGACCGCTGCGTCAGAGAGTCGGGGATATGAACCGGGGTACTGGTTCATCCAGGATTACTCAGCGAGCCGCCGATGTGGTTGAGGCAGGCGCGAGGGACGGAAGACTTGCTAGTGCGCTTGGAATCGAGGATCGTCCGCCGATCGCTAGCCCGTTAGGGCGAGATCTCAGCGACCTCGGGGACAGACCAGAAAGCTTAGGGATAGGACCGAGAGTGCCGTTAGGCAAAGGTTCAATATAGCTTGTGATGCTCGGACGTGCGGATGTACTCCTATCATTCTCTACCGACCTCAATGTAATATTGTGAGGGAAGGCGAGGTAGAAGGAATCGCTACTACGCATGGATTCGACTGCAGGTCTGTTTGCGCATGTCAGTGTGGTCTCAAGAGACATGGTGTCGTATTCAGGTGTTTCTCTTCTAAGTCATTCAATTCGATTTGGAGCACTTGCAAGATGCGAGGAGGGGATACCCTCTCTCAGCATGACCGGTCACTTGCCGTTAGGAAGTGGTTGAATAACTTCATTGCCGCGTAGCATTTCGCTTGATCAAGCTGGCTCACACGCGGGTAACCGCACCACACCCACAGGCAGTTCAGGACACAGACAGGTCAGAATGCGAGGATGAAGCAGATATGCTTGTCACCAAGGTTTATCTTCTGCTTCTTGAAGGACTGATTTGATTGATTTCTCAGTTGTTTGTCACAGTTTTGAGGGAGAAGGTCTCTGGCCGGTAGGCTGAGCCTTCTGGGTCGACTAGGGAATTCCGGCCGGAAGGCTGGGTTCCTGGATCGCTCGCGCCCGCGCGCTGCTGTCTTGGGTTCCGTGGCCGGTGGCCCGAACCTGCCGACGCATGGCGGCCGCTGATGGGATGGGCATGGGGCGCTGCGTGAGAACGCCCCCACGACCGTCCTGGGACTTGGCGATGGGGCTGAACATGGACAAGCCAAAGGCTGTGGCCCAGTGTCTGATTGCGGGATACCGCGATTGGACGGTAAAGAGTTATAAGGGACAGGAGCCGAAATGGACTACGATCGACCCAGGTATGGGAAAGATCGACCAGCTGATCCAGGATGACGCCAACGGAAGGTTCGACGAGTTGGTTGGTCGGGTGTCTCCCATCAGCAAGGAGAAGCTCGACAAGTCCCTCGTTCCGTGGCCGGATCAGGAGAAGGTGATTCACTACCGGGCGATCAGGACTGCCGCGATGGTGGCGGAAATGAAGCACCAGGGAGTGGAGGTCACGGAGATGAACGCCGTGCATTTGGCGGCCATCCTGTGCGCTGCGGTTCCGACGGATCCTGCTTTCTTGGTTCCCTATAATGACGCCTTCGCGTATGAGGAGTGTGTTGGGGTTACCGGGAATGCTCTGCCCGTGGACAATAGTGTTGAGCCGGCTGCTCAGCCGTGTGGCGAAATGTGGGTTCGTGACCCGAAATCCTGGCCTGAGTGGAAGACGGCTCATCCCCAGACGACCTTGGTCACGACGGTTGCCGACCAAGCAGAGGTGGCGTTTGGAGAGCATCCTCTATATAAGGGAGATGACTTTGGTGATGCGGATCACCACTGGACGGCGATCAGGGCCTGGATGAATGATAGGCCTAATGCACTGTTCACTCCTCCGGAGGTGGTTGTTGACGCCATGATGCTGACTGAGGGTAGGAACCGGGAAGAGATCGTTAGATGCTCTACCGGGCGGCGACTGTCTTCTGCGTGGTCAGTCAGGAAGTTTGCCACGGCCGATAGGCCAGGCATGCGGGGATACCTGCATGAAATGGGACTGATGTCAGGGCTGGTCACCTCTATGGGGGACGCGATCAACTGGGAGCGTTTTCAGGTATTGCGGATCAGGCCCAAGAACCCGGAGAGTGCCACTGATGTTGAGATTGGACCCGAAGATGGATGGGCCTTCTTCGACTTGGCACAGAACTACCGGGCACAGATGGACACCGAGAACATCCTCATCCACGGGACTTCGCAATCTTCATTGTGGAGCATTCTGGGTGGTATGCAGGTTACTGCATCCACCGCGAGCGAGGAATCTGTGGGTGTTTGGACCTCTTTGAAGGCTTCTGAGGCTCTGGGGTATTGCACATTGTCGCACTACGGCCAGAACACGTGGGCGAGGGTCGGGATTTGCATCAAGCAGCCCGATGAGACCGAGAACCTGTTCGGGGACCTGCCCGCGTTGAGGAGCGTCAAGAGAGGGGCACAGCGGGTGTTCCCGAACGCGAGATTGGGGATCTGTGGTATCTGCATCAAGCTCGAGCGACCTGCGGCGGATTCCCACCATGTGGAATTGTGTAACTCAGGTGGCGATAGCAACCTGCAGTATTTCAATCCATTCATCGAGTGGAACCCGCATGCTCCCTCGACCGTTTGGGCTATGCACAAGTTCTTCCCCGAGAACTACATGGGACCGATAGGTCTCTCAGTAGAGGAGGAGAACCTGCGTGCTGCGCCGGGGACTCCCCAGGCGGCTCAGGCGGAAGGCGGGATGCTCTACGCCAAGATCGTGCCTAAGTCAAATATGAAAGATGCGATCAAAGGCGAGACAATGGACATCACCATGACGAAGGGGTACTTCACCGAAGCCGAGCAGGAAGCGAAGATCATTGCTCGGGGAGCGATGGTTCCAAAAGAGCTGGAGTGCTTCTTGCAGGATAAAAAGGTTGCTGCGCCTGATTAGGAACAAGAAGGTTGTTCCTCGATCCATGGATCTGCCGAGGGGAGGATACTCCCGGACGGCTGTCGATCCGGTGCAGTTGGAAAGGCTTTGGGATGCTTGGGCGACCGCGATGTTGGCCGACATGATGCTTCCCATCTATCCTTCCATTGTGCTGAACGAAATGGGTCGTGGCTCTGACAAGATGGTAATCTTGCTCAAGTGCCTCGCGGCCAGTGGGACTGGCGCCGCGTTGAGGATTGCGGCGGCTAACTCTGCCGGGTACGGTCCTCCAGTATACAAGGAGGAGACCGCGAGTCCGGATGCGACGGTCTTCTACTTGCTGGATCAGACGTTCAACACCGTCTCCGGGAAGAGTAAGAAGGGATTGGACCCGTCCGCGTTAGCGGAGAGTGTCCTCACATGTAGGGCGAAGAATGACCGGCTTAGGGGTTCCCCGGATAATCGGCCGTTCAAGAACTACGAGGTCCACTATGTGTCCAGTGCTCGTGATAACGAGGAGACGTCACTTCGGACGATGGTTACGAAGGCCTACGAGCTGATGGACAGGCGGACCGAGGAATGCGTTCAGAAGCACGGTAGTGCGAACGCGGCAAAGTCGGATCTGTACGTTTTCGGGTTTCGTGGCTCGTATCTGTACAGGTGGGAAAAGAACTCATGGAAAGTGAGGAGCGATGCCGCCACTATTTGGGACCATGACTTGGAAGCGCTGAAGTCGCTCAATAACAAGGTCAAGGTCATGGTGTGCGGTCCCGGGAGGTCGTTAGACCGAGAAGGTGACAACGGGGTTCACATGCAGAAGGAGATCCAGTTGAAGATGAACGCGGTTCGCATGAACTTGATCCCAGTGATCTCCGCTGACGCTGTGTCGTGGGGATGCGAGGTGGACAACTACGGCAGGAACAAGCCGGTCGCGAGAGCATGGGCAATTATGCCTGCATACCTCGCGGCAGTCCCGGACTTCTTCTCTCTGACCAGGAGTGATTGGCCTGGTGAGCTTGGGTTGAAGATAAGGGACTCCATCATGCAGCAGCTGAAGGAGAGTACTTCTTCGAAGATGGGTGGAGCTAGCTCTATGTCTGAGTCCGAGGATGCCGAGATGACAAATGCTGGACAGGAGGTTCCGCCGGTAGGCGGAGCTCCTAGCGGGTCATCGTCAGGTATGGATCCACGAGAGGTGAGTGCGACCGCCATCCCTAAGGCCCCTCCCAAGGCGTTAGTGACAACGGAGATGATGGCGTCAGTGAGACCTAAGTCTCCACCGAACCCTCCTCGGAGTCCGAGGGTTACATCTCCGCAGGTTCCCACGGTCGAGGCATTGAATCGATGGACTTCGAATCTGCGGACGCCCAGGACGACGATCGAGGAGGAGAATGTAGATGCTGGAGATTCCGAAATGTCGATGACCTCCTTCCCGATAGGGGAGGGGTCGACCTTCCGGCGGACACATTCAATGATGGCGAGGTTTCGACTGAGGCAGAGCTGCTGGAGTTCGCCGAGGACGTCGAAATGAAGCCGGTGGAGGAAGCAGAGGTTCCCGCCGGAAAGGGAGGAGATGTTCCCGATAGGGAGGCTCAGGTTCCCCAGGTCGCTGCGGCAGCAAGTCGACCTACCATAGAATCGGTGAAGCGAGCAGCATCTCCCGTTAGGGAGGAACGCAGGGCCAAGGACCCGGTCGACACTCAGAAGAAGGATGAGGTGCCAGGTCCGAAGAGTCCCAGCGTGCCGATTTCCCATGCTCCCAAGTACACGGACGATGATGGGGATCTGCGGGATACCGCGGCGACCCCGAGGGGAGTATCGACTCAGGAGTCTCGAGGAGGCGTGCACAATTATGTGAACACGCCCTACCCGGAGCACCCGGGGGAGGCACCGGAGCTGAAGCCTGCGGAGGTTAGGCATTTCAAGGAGTCGGGCTCCTACCATGCATCGAGAGGTTCGCGGACTTCTGCTAGGCCAGCGGAGCACAGATCCAATAGGAGGTACATCGTTCACCATGTCCTGGCGAGGGAGGCAGGCGAGCCCTTCATGTATGCAGTGATAAGGAACAAAGCGATCAATCGCGAATATGCGCGGGTTACCGCCGAAGAATGGAGGAGGGCAAATGAGACTGCGCACCTCGCATTTCCCACCCGCGATAGCGAGTGGGATGCTGTGTTGAACAGAGCCGTGCACAACGACTATATGTACGGGGCCATTGATGCTAACCGGGCAGCCGGGAGGATTGATTTGGAGTACATCGACCCTCGTGATCGGAGGACAGCGCCGTGGGCTGACCAGCAGTGGAACATGAAGAAGCTGGCGACGGCTGCCAATATCCCGTTAGGGATGAGGCAGGATATCCAGGCGAAGTATCACCATGGGAGGGCACCCGTGGGAGAGGGGGCAGATATGCCTGATCGGGACGATTACATGGTTCGTGGTACCGTTAGTGACCCGAACCGGAAGGCCTACGATTGTCTCCGGGCGCCTGGAGTGAGGGCTACCTTGCTGAACGCGCAGACGGGCCAGTGCATCCCGCTGGATGACCCAACTTGGGTGCCGGAGGTGGCCTCATCGCATTTGCTGGTGGCGACGATCACTACGATCGCGTCGCATGTGGACTGCGCCCTTGGGCGCGCGTGGCGGATGCCCATGTTCCACCCTCAGCTGATGGCAGCGCCGGCGATGCTGGAAAAACTGCAGAGCAACGCGCTGAATGAGGCTGTGTTGGGCAAGAGGCTAGGCACAGCGCCTTTCAGCATGATTGCCGGTCACCTTGCTCCGGAGTTGCGGACTATTCCGACGAGGGAGCAGATGTCTGACACGTTGGCGCAATCGGCAGAGGAAATCATGCTTTCCCATGTTTCGGCATTGTCTCACTCGGGTTCTGTTGCCGATAGGCAGCAAATCCTTGGAAGAGATGGCAACCCGTTCGGGAAGTCGTGGTTTGAGGATGAGCCTGGTGGAGCCACCTGGCCTGGACATCACATGGCTGGTGGTGTTGCTGTTCCCCTGAAGCCGAAGACGAAGATCGTGTGGGGTAAGCGACCACATGTCGATGATGAGGACGAGCAGGACCAGGAGGCAAGTTCGTCAGGACGGCAGGTAGCTGGACCGGCCCCCGATAGGGGCGCCGGGACGGGAACGGCTGATGATGAAACGCTCCCTGATATTGGGAAGTTGTCCATGGCGGAAGGAAAGAAGGACGACATGGACGTGGACCAGGACGCTGCCAAGGGAGGTTACTCCGGGTTGCTCAGGTCTGCGATGAACGAGCCCAAGCCTCGGGATACTGAGGCTGGGCAGGTGAGTCCGGACAAGACGAAGTTCGAGGAGTACCGAAAAACTGCACCCAGGTATGAGTACAGTGGGGAGGGAGATGATAAGAGGCTCCTTCCCACGAACACTCCCATCGACATGGAGAAGCCCTTGCCGGCCGAGGCGGCGATCTTGATTCCCCGGGCCGTGGCTACGCAAGCGGAGGCTGAGGAGGCAGAGAGGAGTGCCATGGAGGCTATCCGCGGAGATGCGAGGCTTCCCGACGTTGGTCAGGAGGACCGGGCGGCGGCCGATCCTCAACAGGTGACGACTGGGGATCTGGCGGCATCGGTAGATGCGCTGACCAGGACATTGAGCAGCTTGCCCGGGTGGTCGGGAAATTTGCTTGATCCCGCGAAGTCTGCTGAGCTGGTCGCGGCGAGATGGGGTGGTAAGGCGAGTTACGACAAGCCGGAGGCCCCACTGACCGAAGCCGGAATGAAGAGTGCTTCGCTGGAGGACCGAGCATATGCTCTCACGCAGCTGAACCGGGTGGTGAACTTGCATAAGAAGTACTTGTGCTTTGGACGAGGGCGCCTTCGGTGGGCCCGTCGGCTCCAATCAACCCATTCGCGCCCGGCCAGGTTGACGAAAGCAGGGGATTCCGCACGAGTGAGAATCCTAGAAAGATGACGTACAATCTCGTGGTCTCGGACGGGAAGAGGGACTACCTTGCCGATAGGCTAGAGATAAGTCAGGAGATGCGAGCATCCGGGCTAGTGCCTCCTGAGGCTAGGACATGCCAAATAGTGGTTCCCACGAAAAGCAGGATGGGCGAGTACGTCCCTGGCTATGAGCCGGGAGTAGCGGCCACGATCGCTGGGCGTGAGACTGCTCAGGCAATGATGAAGATGCTCACGAGCGACTTCGATGGATTGGTCATCAACTCGAAGAGGGCCTCGGATTTGTTCGAGGATCGGGTGCTGAAGGAAACCGGGCGTCAGCCTGGAAATTGGGTGAACATAGATCAGGTCGTATGGTTCCTGAAGGAGATTGTGGGGATGGAGAACGCGGAGAAGAATTGGGCGTTCTTCAACCCGGCAATCAAGGCTCTCCCGGCCGGGCAGGTTGAGGTCATGGTAATGGCCATGTATGACGAGTCCGGAGTCCTCCTCAAGGACTTCACCAGGTTGGTGTCCGTTAGGTTCACGCGGATCGGACGGGACACGACCTTTCAGGCTGTGCGGCGCATGTACACCGAGGCGGATGCTCCTGGTGGCTCTCTAATGTGTGAGATGCCATGGAATGAGCTTCCTATGGTGGGGTACGTCGTCATGAAGTTTCAAGACTTCCGGAAGGCGGTCCAGCTCCAAAGGATGAGGCGGAATGGAAAGGCCATGATCGAGATATTGATCACGAGGCCTGATGAGTACGAATCAATTGGAGATGGGAGGCCGGATGAGGGCTTGGTGCCGATTACGGCGACTTTGCGCCCTGATGCTGAGGTATCGCCTTTGTGGTACGTCAGGGACAGGCTACGGAACTACTCAGGTAGGTACGTGGTGGTCATGGTGGATCTTCGGGTGCACTGGTCGTTGGTTGGGCCCGTGTTTCTGACCAGGAGAAAGACTCTTGCCGTTCGGGACGAGATCCAGATGGGTACGTGGAAGGCTGCGTATATGTTCGATGATTACACGATAGTGTATCATCGCGTTTGGGAATATGGTGACTTCACTCCCGATAGGGGAAATCACAGGCGGACGCGTGAGGGCGTCAGGCTGAGCGTGACTAGCACCTTCTGTTTGAGGTGCGCGGAGCTCACGCCATCTGGGATGCATTTGTGCCCCGGTTGTGCGCTCCCGGTCTTTTATCCGAACTTTATCCCCAACGCGGACGTGGAGGACTTCGTTAGGAGCCAAATCGTCCCGGACTGGGTGAGGAGCACGGGACAGTTTAGTCCCCGGAGGATCGCTTCCGATGTGGTCGGGGTCATCAAGAGGAACCTGATTTCCTATTCGATGGCATCCGACCTGAGGCTGACGGTGCAGAGTGGGATCAGGCTGCCTCCTTATCTCGGTGAAGACAAGGGTGGCGTTGACGCGGCGTGGGATGAATTGGCAAAGGTGCTTTTCCAGTCCTCCTACGTGTCGGGCATCTCGGCCTCGGACGCATTCGTGGAGAAGTGGGTGGCGAAGCATCTGATCAAGACCGACCAAACCGATAGATTTGAGTCGGTGACGGATTACTTCCGAGCGAATCCGGCGCATGCGGCCCAGTGGGGGAGACGTATGACGACTTCCGTTAGGAAGTTCGCACGTCACGACACGTATTTGTGCTTTTACATCCCGATGGCCTATGTGATCGGTGCTGCTGCGGGTCATTTGACTCCGATGTACCCGACCCATAGGGATGATGTGGAAATCCTGGCCAGCCATCGGTTGATGTCGGACCTCAGGAACTACCTGGTCTCGTCTACGGGGTATGATGAGAAGAAAAGGTTGAGGGAGGCGGTAGCCAAAGTGCAGAAAACAAACAGTGCTGGACAGTCGGAGCCTCCTGCTCCTTTCCGGGACCCATTCGTCTACGTTAGTGACGATCGGGTGAGGGCCGTTCTTGGTGCTCAGCAACCGGAGCCGGTTGATGTGAACATCGAAGGGCTTCAGTCGGTACATCATGTTGCTCCGGGTCCTGGTCCAAAGCAGGAGCCGGTCACCAAGGGTGGAAAAGGAAAAGGGAAGAAGGGCGAGAAGGGTGGTAAGGGCGATAGTCCTTCCGACCCACAACCGAAGTCAGGCGAGGCATCGGGCAAAGGATCTGGCAAGGGCGATAGTCCTGCCGCTCCGAAGGCAAAGGCTAAGGCTGACGCTGGGCCGACTCCGATGGAGGTTGATCCGCCGGAAGGTCAAGCGAAGAAGTCGTGGATCGCGGTAGCGGTCGAAGGAGCTCGACCAAGTGCAAAGGCAAAGGCAACTTCAGCCCCGAGGTCTGAGCCGAAGGGAAAGGGAACTCCGGCTTCTGAGTCGAAAGGCTCTCAAGCTCCGAGGACCGAGCCCAAGGAGAAGACGCGTGGAGACCCCAAGGTTGAGGTCAAGCAGGAGAAGGGGAGCGGAGATGATGCTCCCGGCGATAGCCGGGGCTCAGCCGATAAGCAAAGGAGAGAGAGAAAGTCTCGTTGGGATCATGAGGTGCCTGCTAAGGAATCAACGAAGCGGGAGGCATCGAAGAGACCCGATGATGTCGACAGCAGGCCAGGTGCAGCGGCGAGAGAGGCAAGTGGAGACGACCTTCACTCCGCGCTTGGTAGGTCTTCGGCAAAGGACGCGGTAGCGCCCCTGACGGCTTCCAAGGCAATGGCGAAGAAGCCAGAGGGGAGCGAAGTCAGGCTGCACTCGGCGGGGCGAGCTGCCGCAAGCCCGGTGGAAGGTCATTTCAAGACGCTACCGGATGCTTCTATGGTGGATGCGTTCCTGGGGATGTCATCCGATAGGGCGCTCAACAGACAGGTGAGAGACTTCATCAGGAACGGCGAAACAAGTTCGGCTTTGGAAGCTCTCAACCAGATCGTGGCGAACTCCCACGCGGGGCGGATACGTCGGGGTACCGATGTTTCCCGAACGCCGTCTAGGAGGTCCGATAGGACACAGGACGCTAGGGATTCCCGAGAGTCGAGAAGGCGAAGATATCGACCACGGAGGGACGAGGGAGAGACGATCGTCGGGATCATCGGGATGATGATTCGCTGGAACGCGACAGAGATCGACGGAGAGATGATCGCAGGAGATCCGAGAGGGATCGCGACAGGGACCGTGCACGGGGCGGACGTGACCGGAGGAGGCGTGATGATAGCCGGTAGGCTGATTCACGAGGGTTGCGGCCGGTAGGCTTGCACCCGCCCTCCAATGGTCAACGCTGCGGGGTGATGATCACGTTCATCCTGCACCGCTGAGGCGTGTTGTCCATGCCTCTCCTGTACCGCTGATCTGCTGCTGGTGATGGTCACCAAGAAGTAGTGTGAGTGAGCGGGGGAGCAAACCAGTGGAGGGTACTCCCAGGTTTGCAAAAGTAGTATTCTATTTCAAGTATGCATGGTCAGGTGTACCTCTCGCCGATAGGCAAGGGTACAGATTGGACTTCTGATATCCTTTTTCATGCTTTCTGATAAGAATTAAACTTCTTGCATTTCTGATGCAAACAGTTGTGACCTATTGTCGTCATGTGGACTTTTCCACAAGGTATGTTGGACAGCGTTACCCCGATTAATTCGGGGTGGTGGCGGGAATTTAATGCCCGGGATGTCGCGCAACTGCCTTTGTGGGTTTGCTCCACCGCTGACGGCGGTAGTGTCCAGCTGTTTGCGGACGCATGCGAGCAGTTAAATCCTATCAGTAAATGGCACGCTCCACCCGTCATATGACGGGCTCCTCGTGAGGGGGGTGTGATTAGCCATGGTTTATTTCATCACCAGGGATGTCGCGGTAGTGACTGACCTGTGGTGTTTGGCTCAAGTTTTGGGTTCCGTCGCGCCTCGAATGGGCGTCGCCGAACCCCTGCGTCGACCGACGGCATCTCGGGGGAGAAAGAGACCTCGGGCCGCCGCCAGGTTGGTAGGGACCAGTCGTGCGGCCTGTTGTCGACCAAGGTTGCGGGTTAACCCTTTTCTTGTTTGGTTTGTTTTCCTTTGGTTGTTGTTCTCTGGTGTGTGGGAAACCCTGATCTTTGGGACCGGGGATTGGTTTGCTTTTGGGGAACCTTTCTTTTGTGGCTTGTTTACCCCAACTAACCCATTGCCTGGGCACAGGCTCGTGCCCGAATCACATCTATTTTAGTTTGGATTGGGATGTTCACTGGGGGTACGAATTGTTTGACCCATGGCCAGGTGTTTTCCTGACCCAAAAAGATTCAAGACGAAGCCAATGGCACTCCGGCGGGGTGGAAATGGGGAAGAAAACACGCAGCCTTGGGGCAGAAATCAAGCAAGTTTCCTTTAAAGCCAACCAAAAGGGAGTACCCGCAAGAAAAGACGAGCCACCCACTTTAGTATCACACACACAGACAACTGGGGGGGGGGGGGGGTTGTCAAAAGGGGCCCTTTGAAGGGTAGCGCCTTGAACGGCACCAAACTCAGTTTTAGCCCCCACAACTCACATCCCACGTTTCAGGTCTTGGTGAACTAAACCCCCGGAGAAAAAAGAAACCAAAACTTCCAGGGCTGTGGTATGATCCGGATTGACACCCGAAATCATCCAGGGGCTTCGCATTACCTTGTTGGGATCGCAGTTTTAGCGGAAAACTACGACATGTTTAGCCTAGCCTTTGTTTGCCAATCCACTCAAAAAGTGATGGAAAGGGTGACGGTCTGCTGAGGATGGAGGGACCAGCTCACCCTTCGGATCATCCACCCAGATGGTTTCCATTTGTGTTGTGTTGGTTTGTCGGGTTTTCAAGAACAAACCATCAAATAAATGACAAACCTTTCAATACTGCGGATGAACCAAACAATATGCACAAGTTGCCATGGATCCCACCAGGGTAAGCAGCTACCAACTTGCGCGGGTTTTGTCCATCCCCACTATGCTTCTCTGGCTCATTTTTTGTAGGGGGCTGCAAAGATCCTTAAGTATATCTTGCCAGCCCATACCAAGAGTGGAAAGTATGGCGAAGGTTCCCTTGAAGGGCCTTGGGAGTTTCACACTTGAAGATCATGCTGGTCTTTGCCCAAAGCAAACCCACCGGATCTGACCAAAATCGTTTCCCGTTCCGATTTTTGGTTCTGGTCTTGAAAAGTGGACTTTTATGTGTGGGTCCTTTTGGGCCACTGAGTTTAATAGGAGCAACGTGGTTTTTTGTTGTTGTTTTTTTCCGATGTCCATGCTTTAGTCGCAAAGGACGTGGGTTTTCATTGAAGCCGATCAACACCCAGCGACTTTGGGCGAATTCGCACGGAAGCAAATCTTGCAACATGCCTCGAAAGGCCAAGGGCCGAAAGAGGGGTCCTTGTCGATTCTGCGATGCCCTCGCTTGAAGTCATACGGCTGGCAATATAAATAGAGAGCAACCTGAAAAGTGGTTGGTAGACATAAATTCCCTATTTGCTGTCCCCTAATGTTCACGCCCGTACGTGTTTTGTGTTTTCCAATGCACCCTCTTCGGGGGGGTTAGTTTAAAGGGAAACCAAACAGAGCCCAATAAATTTGAAGGTCCAGATCCGTTCGACACACCGAGCTCTGAGGAATGGACCAGCAAATGATGGACGCCTGGGCGTTGCTCGCCAGCGGCCACAACAACGAGGCCGTCGCTTCGGTCGGGGCTGGCTGCTTTTCTTGGGGGTTCCCATTTGTAGTCCTCCCCAAAATGATCTTTTAACCGTTTTCACTCTGGGTCCCTAAAAGCCAACTGAGAAGTTCAAACTCTGCCAGGTAGAACCAAGCCCAAAGGAGCTGTGCAGCCTCTCAAGTCACCGAGGGTTATTCGAGCTGTTCCGAAGGCGGCGCAGGAATGATTGGATCATGCTTCCACCGGCGCTCGGCGGTTAGCGTCGTGGTTTGGCTTGGCTCCGAACTCATTGAAGCTGTCCCATTGGTTCGGTCCAAGGCGTTGCTGGTGAATTCGACCCCCCCACCAAAAAAAAAACAGTCGAACACCGGAGGACCATTGGGAAGATCCCAACTCGCAAGAGCCCAGGAACCAGCCGACGCGGTGATGTGTTGCTCGCTTTGGAGCATCCCGCGGCGATTCACAGAAAAAATACCCAAATATATACCTCAAAAAAACCAACTAACAAAGATACAGGGGGAACCAGGGATCCGGGAGGATTCCCCCTAAATGCACCTTGACTAAGTTAATGGGAAATGGCGACAAGTTGGAATCCCCCCATATCCCCGCTCCCTCCGAATCCCCGCTTGTTCGTTGGTCATGCCAGCACAGGCCCTGCCAGCAAAAGCCGCTCAACAAAACCGCCGGGCTGTATATCCTGACGCTATTGTGGTTTTGGTAGGTGGTGCTTAGGCTAATCTTGTTAGGATCGCCCAACCATTGCTTCAGTGGTAAGCACCTGGCTGGCTCCCTACACTGCGTCTTTTAGGGGATGCCCTAAATGTTGTTCTGCCTTTTTGTTGTTCCTTTAAAGCCACCAAACAGGAGTACCAAGCACACCCGTATGTTGTCCCTTTGTGTGAGGTCGGGGGAAATATTGGCCGAGAGCCCAAGACCCCCTGCCGTTTGAGACGGGCTGGGTGTCTCGATATCACTTTCTGCAGGCACAGAGATTCTTCGCAGTCTCCACCAGCCGTATCAATGGCGCCTGGGCGAATTTGAGTCGTTGTTTTTTCCTATGACGACCTTTGACTCGTTGCTTTTTCCTTTTTTCCTACTCGAGTTGATTGATGCGAGGTGCCACAACGAAGTTATGCCCTTTTGCTTGGTGTGCCAATGGATCACTATTCGCCACGTTTGTATGGTGCGTTTGCATCGTAAACATGCAAACTGAATCAGATAGCGGCACGGTTACGACGCGGATTCCGAAAAGATTCACGCAACTCGGTCAACCGTTTCGGCAAAGGCACGAACCCAAGCCTGGGATTGTCTGGCGATTTTCTTCCCTAAGCATTGATTTCCGTTGACCTGCCCCACTAACTTGGAAAACCACCCCTCATTGCAGATGGGTGTCTTCCATTTGCTGAAATGAATATGTGTTATTTTCCCCTGTTGGTTTTAAGGGAAATCTATCACTATGGGATTTTTTGCAGGGGACTCAAGCAAATGGAGGGTGTGAATTGGAGATGCGGATATCATGTATATTGGTTCTTCGGAACACCCAGGTGCTTTGGGACCCTTGTTGCCAGCTAGCCCAAGTGCATTTCATGTTGGTATGTCCAAAATGAGAATCCCTAAGCCACGCCAATGCTTCAGGTTTCCAAACCGCCCCCATCCCGATTTGTTACCCAGCTTGTTTGCTCTGCCATAGCCCAAGGCCCACAAAAATGAGGGCCAGCATTACCTGCGTCATGATTTGACTGCGTGTTGCCCAAGCCAGG
Organism: Effrenium voratum; assembly: GCA_963377175.1. Lineage (NCBI taxonomy): Eukaryota > Dinophyceae > Suessiales > Symbiodiniaceae > Effrenium > Effrenium voratum. Next base: position 490,283 of record CAUJNA010000069.1, read on the forward strand.
AGGTGCTTCCCTGGAAAACCTTTCCCTTGGGTCATGCCGGCGATGACACATGGGTGGATTGCGCCATGGGTGGATTGGGCCAAGGAGACTCCAAGGATCAAATGTGTAACTCGTTGGGGTTCAAAGACCAAGCCAATACTTCCATTTAGCTTAAGGATAGTTCTTGCCTTTCCCCTGTTGGCTTTAAAGGGATAGGGCCCCCCCCAAAAGAAAAAGGACTCCAAGAATGAGATGGTGAACTGGGTTGTAAGACCAAATTGCAGGAAAAAATGAGAAATGAAAGGGTTCCAAGACCTTCCGCAATCAAAGACGTCGGCCGCCCAGGCGACTTTGTGTACTTCATCTTTCAGCACATGCGGCACCGCGGCTGCGAGGTGCTTCAGGCCCCCTATTTCGCAGGCGCGGGGCAAGGGCGAAGGGGGCGAGGAGGGGGGCGGGGTCGTGGGCCCGGGAAAAGCGAGCGGAAACCGGGAGGGAGTCTTGCTTCCCGAGTCCCTGCACTTTAGGTGGTAACAAAAAAATGAAATACATGGTGGCTCCCAGCCATCCGATTCCTTAGCTTTCTCACTTTTTGGTGTTTAGTGGGGATGTCCATATAACCCCCTAAAGGTTAGACTTTTAGAGGGGGATCTGAGGACAGCCAAGAAAAGGTCGATCTTGGAACTGAGTAATCCCTGTTTTTTGTTGGCGGCAGCTACTTTTTTTCGAGTGGCTGTTTTGTTGGTAAGGGCAAAAGGGAAAGCTGCCTCTCTTTCTTTGCGAAGCGGGGTCCCTCAAAAGAGACACACCAACATCTTTTGTACGCATGTTGGTAGATCTAGAAGTCAGTGGGTTCTCACTTGTTTCGGAGCACGATGTCAAGCCTGAGCCTAAAAGTGGGTAGTGGGTAGGGGGGCAGATGGGATTTCCTTTGAGAAGGTACAGTTTGGATAGACTCCTCATCTCCAGAAGGGTAAGCAAAGTACGAAAAGCGCCATAGATCTCGGCCTCCATGGGCCCCTTTTTCCCCTGTCGTTTCCCCTGCCCATCAGCAGTCACTTTGGCTCAACGGAGCGTCGGAGCTCGACATGAGTCACAAGTTTCGACCAGGTACGCAGTTGGTGCACTTTGCTGAGCAGGGCGTGGTTCAAGCCGTTTTCGGACCGCCTGGATTACTGCCGCTCGGAAACACATTTCCGACATTTGTGGGGGGGTGGCAAACAGAGACCCCACAGTTCAGTTGGGATTGGGACCCCAAAAATGGTAGTCGTTCTTTGGGTTTCCCTTGAGAACCCACTAAAAGGGTTTCCCCAAGAGCAAACCACCCAAATTATCCATCCACGACAGAAGTTGGTACGTAGTGATCCGGTATAATGGCAACAATGGTTTCCTGCTGGGTTTTCCTTTGAATACCAACCAAAAGAGGTTTGTGGTTTCTAAGTTGTGAAGCCCTCAGATGTCCCCTCCAAAAACAACGGCCAAAGTTTATGACTTCGAGATCAATCCAAGATCAACTTTTGCTGAAATGAAGATGTGGTACGTCCCCTTTTCGATCTTGAAGGGAATCTACTTCGCTACTGGAAATATGTCCTCATATTTCCCAGACGGCTTAAACAAATGGAAGTAAAGAATATTTGTTATTTTCCCCAGTTGCTTTTTTAGGGAATCGATTTCACTCCTGGAAGTATGTGTTTGTTTGTTTTTCTCCAGGGGGACTCCACTGCAAATGGAGGGATACCCTCCCCCTCAGATTCAAACTCAATCAGCCCATGTCCGGGGGTCTCTTCAAATCGAACCCTACTAGCCCCTGATCGGCCTCTTTACTTCCCCAGAGTTAGTTTCCCTTTTTACTTTTTTGCTTTTTTGGGGTTCCCTTTGTTTTCCACTAACAAGGCAAAAAAGTATTTTTTTGCTGGAGTCCTAGTTTCAGCCAAGTTTAGTTGTCAAAATCGCCCATATTGGGGGGTCGGGGTGGGGTATTGGGGGGCCCTTGACAACCGTCGGAAAATTGGAATTGCTGCAAGGTGCAACATGTGTTTGTTTCTTGGTGGCAAGCCCAGCCGTCCGGTACAACTTATCTGTTTTGCTTTTTCGCGTTTAGTGGGGTTCCAAATTTAACCCACTAAAAGTTAAACTCTTAGCAGGGGATCAGAAAACGGACAGCCCGGCAACAAGATTATTGTTTGCTTCAAGGGGCTGAGAAATACTAAGACCATGGTCCTTTTTCGCGGCTATGACCTGATGTGTTATGGTACCTCGAACCCCGGCCCCCCTCCCACAACAGTCTATGTATTTCCCTAGTTCTACCCCAAAATCTGATAACTCTCAGTTGATTCATTGGTTTGGATTGGTTTGGGGGTTGGTTAACCGGCTCAACCGGGGTTGGTTTTCAAGAGAAAAAAAAATCGCCTCGGCTCACAGACTCCAAACCTTCAGTTGGTGGAAGCCAAAGCCAGACACAAGTTGGAGATTGAACCAAGACTGGATTATGCGATTCCACTCGGGTTCCTGCCCCGCACTCAAAATACCTGTTTTTTTCAGGGTATTTTTGGGAAAGCCTGGGTTTCCATGGTAAATTCATCCTTTTTTAGTAGAGGGTCGACATGATACCCTGAAAAAAGAGGGTATTTGGAGTAGGGGGTGGATTATGCAATATCAAGTCGAAGAAAATGCAGGTTCTTCGCCTTTGGGTTTCTACCCCCGAAGGATGGGCAAGGCTTCATGGCGGGCAACTCCACCTGAATTTTCAACGATGCGGGTCCCTTGAAAGGGTTCGAAGGGTTTGGAATGATGACCCTCCCAACAAGAAGCATGGAACCTCACGTTCGGGACCCGGTCCCTTTAAAAGGAAACTGGGGCAAACTAGGACCCCCCTGTCAGGTTCCATGTTAATTGCCGGGAGGGTATCACGTGTGGAGAAATGTTGTGTTCATCGGCAATGACCCTCGCATTGCCCTTTTCGGGATTTGGAAGTTGTTTTCGAGTTTGCCGAGTTTCGCCATGTGTTGTGCCATTTCAGGGTTCCCTCATGTTTCATTTAAACCAGCAAGACGCTACCAGTTCAGGTGTTGGAGTGTCGTACATGCAGGGTGTCACCTGAATTGACACCCACATGGCTTGTCCATGAAACAAGCGCTTCGGGTGTTTCCAGGCCCCAAACGGGCTCGACCAGTTTGATAGTAAACAAACCAGTCCCTGGACTTTGTTTGGCCATCGGAACTGAGTCGAGCTGCATTCGACTCCGGGTTTTCCCACCGGACTCCGTTCGCCAATCTTCGCTCGGCGAGGCTTTTCGGGCTGAGCATGGCGGCGCTCCGCCCAACTGGGGGGGCGAGTGGGGCAGCGCCAAGCCTTTGGGTCCTCGGTGCCCTTTTCGGCCTCAAAGGGACGCCAAAAACCGCTGGTTTTGGAGGTCACCGTTTTTGGAAGACTCAGTTCAACCCCAGACACCCAGTGGCTTGAAAGCCGCCTTCTTCCTTTTTGGGAGGGGTGGGCTCCTTTTAGAACCGACCAACAAGAGGGTGCCCTGTGTTAGTTAGCCTGTCTCCGAAAGCTCCAAATGGAGAGTGTTGCAGAACCAGCTCCGTGATGCAGTCCGTTTGTTTCCTGGTGGTGTTTTTTTTTAAGAACCAGGTTTGTAGTAGAAAAAATGTCCCTATCACACGCTGACCAACTCGGTTAACGTTGGGGGTCCGTGCGATCAATACTGGCTCATATGAGCAGCGCCCGAAAACCCCAAGTGGCCCATTTGAGTAGGTGGTTCTACTATTGGTTTGACTGGCTTACCACCCGGTAGAAACCCACCCTTTGCAACGGTTGACTATTGGTTCTGAGCGCGGACACTCCAGACACTCTATCTAGCACCCAGGAACAGTTTCTAGTTGCCTGGTTGTTGCTTTAAAAGGGGACCGCCCACTGTGCTACACCGGACAACTATGGTAAATCTAAGTAATCTAGAGGGTTTCCTTGTTGCCTCGCTTGCAATATTTCGGCATCCACCGCAGGCACTGGTTTCTGCGGGCTACCCGCAAGATCCTCACGAAAGGTATTAGTGCCTTCATTTGGGGGTTTCTCAAATATGGGATCAAATCCAAAAAATGTGGTGTTCCCCGACTAAAATAGACAGAGAAACATTGGGCACCCTTATTCTAACCTCTCTGGAGGACCTATCATGCGGAGGTTCTTGCTCAACATGGATGCAAGAGAGAAGTCATGGACTGGTCTGTGAGGAGGACGCAGGTCTTCAAATCGGAACCTCTGCCCAGAAGTTGACACATTTTCTTTGAACCGCCCAGTGCTTGGGGTCCAATTGTTTACCTCTCGGGGAGATGTTCCCTTTAACCTAGGTACACTCACATTCATGGGTTACCTCTCAGAATGGACGAAAATAAGGCCTGCCGGTTTTCCTCACCGCCCGAGTCCACTTCCTTTCCGATCCAAACCCTTGTGCAGGACACCATGGAGGTGATGATTCGCACGGATTCAGCAGAACCCCCTTGATTTTGATGGGTTTTTTTTGGTGGGAATAAGGGATCGATCGGAGTCAACGTTCAGAATATAACCTTCGTTGGCCCTCATCTGAATCGGGTCGACCATTTTTTTTGGGCGGCTGTTCATCCTTTTGGGTTTCGTGACATGGCTGGCGGCTCATGTGGTTCTGTTTCCATCAAACTGGGGGTGGATTCTGTGTGTTCCATCAAAGCCCTTGCTTCTGGCTGGTTTGGGGCTACGAAACGTTTGGGTTGGGGTGGAAGCGCAGCCAAGCTCTGCCTGAGATTGTGAACATCGACTTCAACTCAGCCACCTTCGACTGGATCGACTTGGAGCGGATCCTGGAGAAGTGGCGTCTTGGCCATAAGGCTCAGCTTCGGCGAAGAGCTGAAGCTTGGGGGGTCTCCTAAGACGAGACGAGTTGGGTCGGATTGCCTATGAGCTAGGTCTATGAGCTAGGTGCAGTAGTGCCCTTTCTAGTCAATAAATATGGACCCCTTAGCCCCCTACAGGCATGATAACTTGCCTGGTAGGTCTTGCAGGTTTCACTTGGACATGTTTGAGGGTTGCATGGATTGACAGGTTGCCGAATGTCGAACGCCATCTGGCTCAAGCGCTTGCGTTAGCGGATCACTGAGCTAGGGACCAAAACCCCCGGGGAATCGCTGAGGGATTTAATAACCATTAGTCCACCTCTGCTTTGTTTGGGCGCTGCCTTTGGCGCACTTTTTGGGGGGGGAGATTCGGTTCCCCTGCTAAAACAGACTCCAGAAAAAAAGTTGGCACCCTTATTCTAACCTCTCAAATCTGGAGGACCTAGGTGACATCACTTGGTGGTTCCTAGATCCGGTTTTTGTCCTTAGGTTTTCAGGTTTTAGTTGGTTCAGTGGTTGGGTTTTCCGTTGTTTTGAAAGGAAAATGTTGAAAGGAAAATCAAGGAAAGCCGCGCATTTGGGGGGCGCATTTGGGGGGGCGCATTTGGGGGGTGTGCAGTTTTGGAGACACCTAGATGTGGTTTGGGTTGGCTTCCTTCGGTTGTGATGTTGGTTTGCGGTTCCCTTGGTTTTCTTTAGTTTCCTTTGGTTTCCTTTGGTTTCCTTTGGTTTCCTTTAGTTTCCTTTGGTTTCCTTTGGTAGTCCTTTGGTTTTCTGGTGTCCTTTGGTTTCCTTTGGTTTTCTTTAGTTTCCTTTGGTGTCCTTTGGTAGTCCTTTGGTTTTCTTTAGTTTCCTTTGGTGTCCTTTGGTAGTCCTTTGGTTTTCTTTGGTTTCCTTTGGTAGTCCTTTGGTTTTCTTTAGTTTCCTTTGGTGTCCTTTGGTAGTCCTTTGGTTTTCTTTAGTTTCCTTTAGTTTCCTTTGGTGTCCTTTGGTTTCCTTTGGTTTTCTTTAGTTTCCTTTGGTGTCCTTTGGTAGTCCTTTGGTTTTCTTTGGTTTCCTTTGGTTTCCTTTGGTAGTCCTTTGGTTTCCTTTGGTTTCCTTTGGTAGTCCTTTGGTTTTCTTTAGTTTCCTTTGGTTTCCTTTGGTAGTCCTTTGGTTTTCTTTAGTTTCCTTTGGTGTCCTTTGGTAGTCCTTTGGTTTTCTTTGGTTTTCTTTGGTGTCCTTTGGTAGTCCTTTGGTTTTCTTTAGTTTCCTTTGGTGTCCTTTGGTAGTCCTTTGGTTTTCTTTAGTTTCCTTTGGTGTCCTTTGGTAGTCCTTTGGTTTTCTTTGGTTTCCTTTGGTGTCCTTTGGTAGTCCTTTGGTGTTCTTTAGTTTCCTTTGGTGTCCTTTGGTAGTCCTTTGGTTTTCTTTGGTTTCCTTTGGTGTCCTTTGGTAGTCCTTTGGTTTTCTTTGGTTTCCTTTGGTGTCCTTTGGTAGTCCTTTGGTGTTCTTTGGTTTCCTTTGGTAGTCCTTTGGTTTTCTTTAGTTTCCTTTGGTGTCCTTTGGTAGTCCTTTGGTTTTCTTTAGTTTCCTTTGGTGTCCTTTGGTAGTCCTTTGGTTTTCTTTAGTTTCCTTTGGTGTCCTTTGGTAGTCCTTTGGTTTTCTTTAGTCCTTTGGTTTTCCTTTGGTGTCCTTTGGTGTCCTTTGGTAGTCCTTGGGTTTTCTTTAGTTTCCTTTGGTGTCCTTTGGTGTCCTTTGGTAGTCCTTTGGTTTTCCTTTGTGGTAGTCCTTTGGTTTTCTTTAGTTTCCTTTGGTAGTCCTTTGGTGTCCTTTGGTAGTCCTTTGGTTTTCTTTGGTTTCCTTTGGTGTCCTTTGGTAGTCCTTTGGTTTTCTTTAGTTTCCTTTGGTGTCCTTTGGTAGTCCTTTGGTTTTCTTTAGTTTCCTTTGGTGTCCTTTGGTAGTCCTTTGGTTTTCTTTAGTCCTTTTGTCCTTTGGTAGTCCTTTGGTTTTCTTTGGTTTCCTTTGGTGTCCTTTGGTAGTCCTTTGGTTTTCTTTAGTTTCCTTTGGTGTCCTTTGGTAGTCCTTTGGTTTTCTTTAGTTTCCTTTGGTGTCCTTTGGTAGTCCTTTGGTTTTCTTTAGTTTCCTTTGGTGTCCTTTGGTAGTCCTTTGGTTTTCTTTGGTTTCCTTTGGGTCCTTTGGTGTCCTTTGGTAGTCCTTTGGTTTTCTTTAGTTTCCTTTGGTGTCCTTTGGTAGTCCTTTGGTTTTCTTTAGTTTCCTTTGGTGTCCTTTGGTAGTCCTTTGGTTTTCTTTAGTTTCCTTTGGTGTCCTTTGGTAGTCCTTTGGTGTTCTTTAGTTTCCTTTGGTGTCCTTTGGTAGTCCTTTGGTTTTCTTTGGTTTCCTTTGGTAGTCCTTTGGTTTTCTTTAGTATCCTTTGGTGTCCTTTGGTAGTCCTTTGGTTTTCTTTAGTTTCCTTTGGTGTCCTTTGGTAGTCCTTTGGTTTTCTTTGGTTTCCTTTGGTGTCCTTTGGTAGTCCTTTGGTTTTCTTTAGTTTCCTTTGGTGTCCTTTGGTAGTCCTTTGGTTTTCTTTAGTTTCCTTTGGTGTCCTTTGGTAGTCCTTTGGTTTTCTTTGGTTTTCTTTGGTTTCCTTTGGTGTCCTTTGGTAGTCCTTTGGTTTTCTTTAGTTTCCTTTGGTGTCCTTTGGTAGTCCTTTGGTGTTCTTTAGTTTCCTTTGGTGTCCTTTGGTAGTCCTTTGGTTTTCTTTGGTTTCCTTTGGTAGTCCTTTGGTTTTCTTTAGTATCCTTTGGTGTCCTTTGGTAGTCCTTTGGTTTTCTTTAGTTTCCTTTGGTGTCCTTTGGTAGTCCTTTGGTTTTCTTTGGTTTCCTTTGGTGTCCTTTGGTAGTCCTTTGGTTTTCTTTAGTTTCCTTTGGTGTCCTTTGGTTTCCTTTGGTTTCCTTTAGTTTCCTTTGGTTTCCTTTGGTAGTCCTTCGGTAGTCCTTTGGTTTTCTTTAGTTTCCTTTGGTGTCCTTTGGTAGTCCTTTGGTTTTCTTTGGTTTCCTTTGGTGTCCTTTGGTAGTCCTTTGGTTTTCTTTAGTTTCCTTTGGTGTCCTTTGGTGTCCTTTGGTAGTCCTTTGGTTTTCTTCAGTTTCCTTTGGTGTCCTTTGGTAGTCCTTTGGTTTTCTTTAGTTTCCTTTGGTGACCTTTGGTAGTCCTTTGGTTTCCTTTGGTAGTCCTTTGGTTTTCTTTGGTTTCCTTTGGTTTTCTTTGGTAGTCCTTTGGTTTTCTTTGGTTTCCTTTGGTTTCCTTTGGTAGTCCTTTGGTGTTCTTTGGTTTCCTTTGGTGTCCTTTGGTAGTCCTTTGGTTTTCTTTAGTTTCCTTTGGCGTCCTTTGGTAGTCCTTTGGTTTTCTTTGGTTTCCTTTGGTGTCCTTTGGTAGTCCTTTGGTTTTCTTTGGTTTCCTTTGGTGTCCTTTGGTAGTCCTTTGGTTTTCCTTTGGTGTCTTTGGTTTTCTTTGGTTTCCTTTGGTGTCCTTTGGTAGTTTGGTTTTCTTTGGTTTCCTTTGGGGTCCTTTGGTAGTCCTTTGGTTTTCTTTGGTTTCCTTTGGTGTCCTTTGGTAGTCCTTTGGTTTTCTTTGGTTTCCTTTGGTGTCCTTTGGTAGTCCTTTTTGGTTCTTTGGTTTCCTTTGGTTTTCTTTGGTAGTCCTTTGGTTTCCTTTGGTTTTCTTTGGTTTCCTTTGGTTTCCTTTGGTTTCCCTTGGTAGTCCTTTAGTTTCCTTTGGTGTCCTTTGGTAGTCCTTTGGTTTTCTTTGGTTTCCTTTGGTGTCCTTTGGTAGTCCTTTGGTTTTCTTTAGTTTCCTTTGGTTTTCTTTGGTAGTCCTTTGGTTTTCTTTGGTTTCCTTTGGTGTCCTCCTTTGGTAGTCTTTGGTTTTCTTTGGTTTCCTTTGGTGTCCTTTGGTAGTCCTTTGGTTTTCTTTGGTTTCCTTTGGTGTCCTTTGGTAGTCTTTGGTTTTCTTTGGTTTCCTTTGGTGTCCTTTGGTAGTCCTTTGGTTTTCTTTGGTTTCCTTTGGTGTCCTTTGGTAGTCCTTTGGTTTTCCTTTGGTTTTCTTTGGTTTCCTTTGGTGTCCTTTGGTAGTCCTTTAGTTTCCTTTGGTGTCCTTTGGTAGTCCTTTGGTTTTCTTTGGTTTCCTTTGGTGTCCTTTGGTAGTCCTTTGGTTTTCTTTGGTTTCCTTTGGTTTTCTTTGGTAGTCCTTTGGTTTTCTTTGGTTTCCTTTGGTGTCCTTTGGTAGTCCTTTGGTGTTCTTGGGTTTCCTTTGGTGTCCTTTGGTAGTCCTTTGGTGTTCTTTGGTTTCCTTTGGTGTCCTTTGGTAGTCCTTTGGTTTTTTTTGGTTTCCTTTGGTGTCCTTTGGTAGTCCTTTGGTTTTCTTTGGTTTCCTTTGGTTTCCTTTGGTGTCCTTTGGTAGTCCTTTGGTTTTCTGTAGTTTCCTTTGGTTTTCTTTGGTAGTCCTTTGGTTTTCTTTGGTTTTCTTTGGTTTTCTTTGGTTTCCTTTGGTTTTCTTTGGTTTCCTTTGGTTTCCTTTGGTTTTCTTTGGTTTCCTTTGGTTTCCTTTGGTTTCCTTTGGTTTCCTTTGGTTTCCTTTGGTTTCCTTTGGTTTCCCTTGGTTTCCCTTGGTAGTCCTTTAGCTTCCTTTGGTTTTCTTTGGTTTCCTTTGGTTTCCTTTAGTTTCCTTTAGTTTCCTTTGGTTTCCTCTGGTTTCCCTTGGTTGCCCTTGGTAGTCCTTTAGCTTTCTTTGGTTTTCTTTGGTGTCCGTTGGTGGCCTTTGCCATAGTCATAGACAAAAAAGGCACAAGTGTCTGAAGAAAACTGGCCACGCAGCCGAACATCCAAGGACTTCCGGTAGAAATGCCTTTTGAATCGATTTCCTTCTGGTAGGAGTGTCTCGCACTTGGCGACCCCCCAAAACGTCGCCCAGCTGTTTAACCGGACCTCCACGGTGAACTGAGGGTGATCTTCGTCGTGGTCTCCACTCAAAACCCACAAAAAGGGCGGCCCATCGAAACAAGACGAGCGGGCTCGGATGGGAAGACAAAAAAGGGGGGGCCCTCAAGAGGCTTGGACTTGGATCCCCGTGGGGTAACCAATTCCAATTCTTCATGGGGCCGAAATCAAAAACTGCACCAACATATGTGGCGTTCGCTCAGAACAGAATGTGTGAGGGAGCCCCATACCAGAGTCATGGACACCAGGAGTTTCTGAAGGAACTTGACCAAATACCCCCAGAAAAGCCCTGCAAATTCTTCGGAACCTTGTCTGCAAGAAACGCTTTTGGAAACGAGATGAAGCTCGGCAAGTTCTTCGGAACCTTGTCCGCGGAAGCTACAAACATAGCCAGACTGTAAACAACCGGCGGGATTGATTGCCTGCCAGTTTCGCCAGAAAAGAGTCCGTGGACGCGGGGCCGATCGCTGGAACTTTGAGACTTAGGACCATGACTCGGGAGCAGTTCGTGGACGCCTGCATGCTGGCGGGCACCGAGTACTGCTTGACCTTTCCATATCTTCAAGTGGACCAGGCCCGCCGAACCCAGCACAAGTCGAATTTGACTGCCATTTGCCTAAGAATATGATTGTTATTTCCCCCTTGCTACTGGAAGAAGAAAAAAAGAAGGGGGGGCTTAAGCAAGTGGAAGTTGATGCCCTTGATCCGCGGGCTTGCGCGCTTCGAGGCATGCGCGGGCTTTAGGGGAGCGAACGGGACCCTCTGCCTGACGGTTCCTTGGGGGGAGGGAGGGGAGGGGGTTCCTTTGGAAATGGACCAAAACAAGGTGCATCATGTTTTCGACCAGGGCACCTTGCTTGTTTGGGTACAGAAATAGCTCATGCTTAACTTAAAAGGCCGGCGCCTGGCTTTCAGTTCCTCAGTTCCAATTTACAATATGGGTGGACCCCCAACCAGAATTGGGGACCCCAAAGCTTCACCAATTTGAAAAACCCGACAAGAACACCATTGAGCTCCCAACGAGTTGTTGACCTCCACGGGGGGGGGGGGGGGGAAAAAAAACGGGACCTGCCAGCCTTCCCTGTCCCCATTTCGTTCCCGTGCGCCGTCTGGTCCTTTTACCACCGTTACTAGGTAACCAGCTAGTGTCCCATCGGTTTTTAATGGGTGGTTCCCTGAGGTAAATGGATCCACTGGGTTAGGGTAGACTAAATATAGAAGCTCAATTGCTCCTCGGCTCCTAAGCTTGTGCAGAATGACGTGCGGTTGGTCAGACCCAAAGTCAACGCGTTTCTGGAGAGGTAAGAGAGGAATTCGGCAAGCAAATTCTCCTTGGACGTGGACATGGTTGACCAGTGTCCCAAGGGTACTTGTGACATGTGGGCCACTTAAGCATCCGCTTTTACCAGCAGCTGATTGAGAGGAGCCCCCTTCCAAAGCAGGGTTTTGTCATGTATCCTTCCCAGACGCAGGCTCCGACCCCTCTTAGGGACACCCCAGGGCCCTCACCCAGGAAATAGTCGCAAGACTCTTTTAGGGCTTAACCAGCTGGTTGACCTGGGATTCTGTTGGCTTTCTTCATAGGATTGCGAAGAATGAAAAAGATAGCCCTCGATTGAGGGGGGGCTCATCGGGATTCTGTGCAAGGAAGGGTCTTAGTTAATGTTGACCCAGGATTAATAAACCCGTCTCAGTATTAGGGGGGTGTTCCCTCCAACAGTGGTCTGAATCCAACCACTAAAAGGAATTGGACACCCCCCGATCAAAATCAACCAGGGGTTCTACTTAGATCCGGGGTTAACATTACCCCAAAGAAAGACCTTGAGACTAAAAGGCCCCCCAGAGGCGAGCCTTCCAAGCCAAGGCTTTTCTCTCGCCTCCCCAAGGGATCCAACAAAACCTTCTCTGACCAAGGGGCAAAAACCCGACTCGAAGAAATGGGCCGTTTTTTGAACAGGAGGATGGGCGAGAATGGGAAATCAACTCTACACCTAAAACCCAGGCGTGCTCAAGCTGAACAAGTTTGGTTAAGTATTCCCATGGAAAGTTGAAAACCCTGTTTCGACGGCCATATGTGTCAAACGTTGCAATCTTTGGGGCTTCCCAAAAGGCGGAAATGTGCCGGACTTCTATTTTCGGCGATGGGGGGGAGGGGCGGGCGCGGGCCTTTTGAGGGGGTAGATTCGAAAGCTGCGGCATCCCAATGCTTCCGGCAAGTGTTTCTTTTTCGCCGATCCGCGACGCAGGTCTCGCGCTTCAACTTTGATGTCGCGACCCAGCTGAGTTGGGAAGTCGGAGTTTGTCTCATGGGACAATTTTGGGCGATGGTGGCTTTAAGGGGAAAGCACAAGGAAAGCTGCGTTGAATTCTCTTATTTTGCGACACATCCCGAAAGCCAACCCCAAAAAGGGTACCCTGAAACAGACTCCCAGATGAGGTTCGATCAAACTATCGTGCATTTGGTGACTGGGGGATGTCACAAAAGACACTGCGGGGACGCACCGAAATGGGGCGAGTAGCTTCTTGTGGAGGCACCCGTTTTTGGGTTGGTTTAAAAGCTTTAAAAGGGAAACCAAAAGAAACACCGAAATCAATGTTGGTGTTTTTTGTTTGTTCCCTTTGGCATAGACCCAAATATCCCTGCCCTGTGCGCAAGAACTGTTGGCAGCTCAAAGTCTGGCCAAAGTCAAAATGTGCCCAGTTGCATTGGTACCAAATGGAACCACCCTTCAAAAAACCACAAGGCTCTGTCTTTTCTAGGGGCCCCGAAACGGTCCTCTTGGTTTCCACGTATAACCGCAAAAAGGGGTACCAACTCCAAAAACAGACACCCCAAAACAAACAAAGTTCGGTTACCTCTAGTGGCGAACGCTTGGGATCCATCGGGGGTGCTGGATTCTCCAAGTGGGTGTGTCTTGTGTTTTGCTTGCCCCACAATTTGTGTGTTTTCCCTTCTGGGAGCCCGTTAAACCAACCAAAACAGGGGCACCCTCAAAAAGGGGTCACCCGACGTCCCCTTGAAAGGTTGATTAATTTGCTGGCAGTGTCCAGTCAAACGATCGAATTCCACTTTGGGAGGTTCCAACAAAGGGAAACGGAGGAAACCCCGTCATAAAAGAGACGCACCCAAGTAGTCAGCAAGTGGTTCAAGCTTTGGGCGATGCTTCCCAGCTATACAGTTCAGCGTGGGAGCGTCTTTTTAATATGGTGGGGGCTCGCCTTATCTAGCTGATGGTAGGAAGCCAAGGAGCTGGGGGTATTCATGTTGGTTTTATAGAGGGAGGGAGCTAAGGAGCTAGCAGGAGTCCGGCAAGCAGATGGTGGTGTTGTTTTTGTTGTCTTAATTAAAAGGGAAGCCAAAAGGATACCGATGCCATGTGTCGGGTTCTATCCTGAGCCAAACCCATGTGAGCTTGCTCAAAACCAATTCGGGTAGCTGAAGGTTAGGGACTCCCCCCGTCAATGGCTGCGAACATGCGCCTTAATGCTTGAAGCATGGTTCAATACCGGGTTTTGACTATGACTCACGTAGCGATCCTGGGCCGCGGGCGCCTGTTCCTTGTTGGGAAAGTACTAAGCGAAAAAACTTGCTTCGATAGGCCCGCTAAGAATTGGAGTGAACCCGAAAACCGCCATCCCCAATTTGCATGTCCTCTATTTGGGAATCCCCAAACCTTTCATTCGCAGCACCGGGTCTCGGTGATTCGCTAGCGGTGCAATTCCTTCTTTCCCATGGCTGGGCGATAAGGTTTGGAGAAGCACCCCCTGGGACACCAAAAGGGACACGCTGTGCACGACGTTCTTTCGGCGTTTTTTGGCGCCATCCAAGCGGCCCAAATCTGAGTTGCGATTTTGCTCTGACTGACCATATATAGTCTTAAGCGTTGCTTCTCCATTCTTGCCAGGGATCCTTCTTTCTAGCAAACCACCAAAAACCCTGGGAAAACAGCTGGTGTTTGAAAAGAACGATGGTTTAAAAGAAAGGGGATAGCTTCCAACTTAGAAATATAGGTTGCTATTTTTAGTATTTTACTGCACTGGCACAGTGGAAATCGAATCATTCCAGGATTTCTTAGGTGGTGTGAAATGGATTTTGTCCATCCACAGTAGGTGAAAGTCAAGTTCGGGGTTTTGAGGAGGGAGTTCAAGTGTTCAGGCGGTGAACGTGGCCAAGCAAGCCCCGTGACGTGGCCGGAGCCGGGTGGAACTCATGCGTCCATAGGTTCCGTGGAGATATGCAGAGGTCTTGTCTTCTGGTCGTTTGGATCTTTAACCCACAACTGTTGCGCACACACACACACACACGCGCACACACACACACACACTCATGTGGGGGGTGTCTTTTTAGGAATCGTTGGTTTCCCTTTACGCGACGAAGGAAAGGGGTACCGAGGCTCAAAAAAGGGCTCACCCATGTGTGTCTGAAGGCCACTCGTTTTGCACGACACTCGTCACAGAACAATAGTGAGGATTCGCTCAGTGAGTCACTTCTGGGGTTGGTTTCTCGGGGAAACCAAAGGGACCACCGCTTTTTTCTTGGTGAGGGGGGGGGGGGGGGGGCAGGCTATTTTAAGACGCCATACTAGTTGTATGGGTCAAAAAACACACAAGCGGACCACAAGGTTTAATCCATGCTTGCACAGGGTTTCAATTTGGGTACCCATGTTTGACCCACGCCCCAATGTATTTGAACTCACTGTTGGTTGTTACACATTGCCCGGATCGCTGCCCTTTTGACTTGCCCTTGGAGATCTTTCATTGTCCCTTACCAGCAAAAAGCTAAGTCTAGGTTTGGCCAGAATCTGTCCCATGGAAACTTAGAGTATATGTTGCAACCAATAGCTAAACAAGACCCCAACCAGCACACGGGTCCAAACTACTGCGTTGTTGGACAGTATCAAGGGGAGTTTGGACATGTGAAAAAGCAGTTCTTGGGGTGGGTGTGCTGGAAAAGAACATGGCAAAATATGTCCTCCCAATTCCTGAGTTCTTGGACTTTAGTCTGTCACCTTCTAGGTTTCGACCATAGTGGTCCAAACATTTTTTTTACAAAACATGGCTGTGGGTCAAAAATATGGTAACCCCAAAATGGCTTGCCCTGGTAAATGGAAACATGGACTAAAACCTGCGGTCCAATTCCAGGTGGTTTAACTTTGACCCACACCCAAGTGAGGAAAAACAACATGCGGTGACCTCCACTCAGTGAGAAGTGTCCATTCCCAAAAAGGGGAGAGGTTCGGAATTGCAAAAGGCCCGGAGCCTAGGCTTCTCTCCTGGCTACAGACCTTCCCCACGGAGGAGATGAAGGCTCGAGATCCCGCGCTCTCGATCCGCGCTCTCGGCGGAAGCCGCAAGCGCCTTTCGCCCATTCGCTTAAGAACATGTTTTTTCTTTTTCTGTGTTTAAAAACAAACTGCTGGTTTTAAAGGGAATCTATCCCTACTGGAATTATTATTATTGGTGGTTTTTTTTCAGGGGGCGAAATACTGGTTTATACTGGTTTTCATCAACTTGGAGACCGCATGAATTCCATTAAGAACATCTTGTTTATTTTCCCCCGCTGGTTTCCAAGGGAATCGATTTCACTACTGGAATTATTATTATTTTTCCTTTTTTTCTGGGGGCGAAAAAGCAAATGAAAGTTTGGGGTGGTTTTTGGTCAGGGTTGTGGTTGATCCCTCGCGGTTTATCCAACCACTTCTGCGACACCTTCGGGAATCTTCTCCTTTATATAAGGGCAAAAAGCTTTGGGGAAGCCCTTTTGTTGTGTCACAGAAGTGGTCATTTCCCACAGGTCTGGTTTTGGTTGTTTTTAGTTGGTTTTTGGGGGGGTTCCATTTAGCCCACTAAATGTTATTCACTTCTGGCCGGGAGCAGTTTGGACAGCCCAGTCTTGCAATTGTTAGCTTCCATTGTCTGAAATGAATATTGTTTGTTGTCCCCGGTTGGTTCCAAGGGAAATGTTCACTACTGGATATTTTGACTAGCTCGCCCAGATCCATTTCCCTGTCTAGTCGGTAACCAAGAGTGCTAGGGCTGCGATCCACTGGGGTGGGGAGCGCTGACAGAGTCGCCTTGGGTTTTGAAACCGGCTCCTGTTGATGGGTCAGAGTTCGCTTCAGGCAAAGCTTTGAAAGGCACCCAGGCCCAAGGCGAATCGACCGGATCTCAACTTTTGGCTTCCCCCTTTCTCCATTTGAGTCATGGCCCAAAGAGGCGAACCTGGCATGTCTGGATCCGTTGGGCAACTGAGGTGATGCCAAGGAATCTGCTTTATTAAATATGTTTGACAGAAAGTGCTATTTATCAAAACCCGGTATGGCCTGACTTTCCATGCGTGCTGAGAAGAATGTGCTGAGATTTGATTTGGTCAAAAAGCCGCCTTCAGCCAGAGCGTTCGTGAGTCTTGTCTTTCCCTCTTTGAATAAGCGAAACAACATGTGGGCGATGTGGTTGAGTTTTGGGCACTGAGGAGCACTGAGGAGCTGTTCTAATTTTTTTCCGACGTTTGGTTTACATCAATTCCTGGTTCCCCTTAATCAAGGGCTTGCTCCGCATTAAAGGATCACAACACAGACAATTGGTGTGGTGTCCTTTCGTTCGCCCCAAGTCTACATGTTCAGCTTTGGCTTCCAAGAGATCTGCGCGCAAGTGGTTGCAAGGACCAGCCAAGTGGTAGCCATGGCACCATGTTTTGATGGGTTGTCTGAGGTTTGGACATTTTACATCACATGATATTTACATACAATACATGTCATTACGTTACATTATATCACATTACATTACATCACATTACATTACATCACATTACATCATACTACATTACATTACCTGTATGTGATGTGTACCCTCCACACCTCACCTGAACATGCCTTTGCCTCCGGATCCATCCCACGAAGCCTCAATGGGTAATGCTCCCGACAGGTTCGGCTTGGAGTGGCTGGGACACCAAAGTCCAACCAAACTCATGGCACTAGCGCATCCTCCATTCCAATATTTGCCGCACCCCCGTTTTCTCGTGTCAAGCAGTGGCACCCCACTCCTTCCCCAGAATTGTTCCTTTTTTATGTTTTTTTGCTTTTTTGAGGTTCCCTTTGTTTTCCAGGCAAACATATTTTTTGCTGGGGTCCTAATTCCAGCCAAGACTCATGGTTTGAGGTTTCCAGTGTACCCCGCTAGCACTCGTGGCAGGTGGACCATATGGAGGGCTACTGCGTGTGTGGCATGGCAAACACCGGGAGAGCAGAGCAATCTCAAGTGGCATTGAAGGAACTAATGTTGCACCCGGTTTAATATCGGTACCCTGAATTGTGACAAGCTTCCTCGGCTTGAATCCGATCCCCCCCTCCCTCCCACTGTTTGGGAGTCATCTTGCATGTCGAAACAAAACCCAAAGAATCCCGTTCCAAACAATGTGGGCATTATGAGGGAGTTGTTTAGCAATCCCAGGTCAGATCTTAGCCTGTTGCTCTTAAATGGGGCGTCAAACCAAAAAGCTTGGCAAGAAAGCAAGCCAAGACCTGCGTCTGAGAATTCCTGCAGGAAGTTCTGGCAATACTACGAAGCTAAGTACTAAACCAAGTACTGTCAGTACTAAACTAAGCTGGCAATCCAACAGGAAGGCTGGCGATACTCATTTAAGCAGTGGCAAAACCCAAGCAATACTTGGGTCATCCAAGCTCTATGCCAGACCTTTATGCAGGACTTCGAGCACTGTTTTGGCTGTTCTCCGGCGGGGAGGGGGGCATTAAACAAGGTCCCGCGTTAAACACAACTGGCTCTGAGATTTCGACCACTGGTTTATACTGGTTTTCATCAACCTGGTAACCCCATGAATTCCATTTGCTGAAATGAACATGTTTGATTTTCCCTTGTTGGTTTTGAAAGGGAATCGATTTCACTACTGGAAATATGTTCTCACTTTTGCCAGGCACCTTAAGCAAATGAAAGAAAAGTAGATGTGGATGGTTAGGGGGATGGATTCCCTCAAAACTGAAGGAAGCTGTCTCAAATGGAACCCTCCCGGGGTTCGTCCGGGGTCCACATCGTGACTGGGCACAAATATGCATGAACTGTTGGTCCAAGGGATCAGAAGCTGATCCATTCACAAGTTGTTCATAAGTTGAGTAAATTAAGGTTTGAGCTTAGCTTGTCTAAAGCCACAGGTTCAAGCTTTCTAACTTAGATGTCGGGTCTCTGGGACGAAGCAATAGGTAGGCAAGTGTCATTTATCGGGCTAGCTAGCTATCGCGATTCGGGTGACCTCGTTGTTCAATTTGTGTACTACCAGAATCCTGCCTGTTTTGTTTTTTCATCCCCACTGGCTGGAACCGGCAGTCGAGTCAGAGAACAGACCTTAGCAAATTCTCACATACACATACGCACACACACATGTAAGCTATTGGTCCCTCCTCTTCAGTGGTATTGAGGTTCTGACCAACCGCTACTGGCGGTTGGTGTTCAAAGGGCCGAACACCGAGCAGTCGGAGGGACACAACAGGTCACCCCAACCCCGCACCCCCACAACGGTTAGAGGATTGGCTAGGGGGCATGTTAGCTGCTCTTGGGGGTGTTCCTTGAACCTACCTCACTTTGGTAAACCAGTGTCGCCATGAGACTTGAGATCAAGTCATGTAGCTCCAAACCCCCGGGCTCCAAACCACCAGGTTCCATGCGTCGGTGGCACGGATCGACCGAGCCTGTGATTGTTCTACATTTGAACCGGGCCCCAGGGATATATTGGCGGCCAATTAGAAAATCGCCCCACCAGCCTATTCAATTCGAGCATATACTCTTGTAGAGCAGGTGGTTGGATGATCTTCGAGGGAACCATGTCAACGTCCATTGGATGCTACATGTTGGTCCCAACGTCAATGCTTCGGCCCGATCCGATCAATTACTCCCGGCTCCCGACTTGGCCTGGAGAAGAACGTGAGTTGACTGGAGTGTGCTCGGGAAAGCTCCTTTGGATTGATCGTTTTTGCTAAGGGCGCCCACAACTTGCCCCAGTGAAATCAGAGGTGGAAAGGCACGTTTCAAGAGGGGAGAGGGGAGAGACTCCAGACGGTGACCCTGAAAAACCTTGAAAGAAATCAGAAGCCCAGGATTGGGCCCAGGAAAGGCGCGGTTTCGAGGGTCGACCTTTTCTTCACCTGACTCTATGAACCCATACAGCCCCTTGTTCATTCCATGTGTGGTTCCCCATCTTTGGGCCAACAGTAGTGGTTGATAAACCAAATAGAGGTCGGTACTTTGGGCAGAAATCGAAATGCGCAATGTCGAATGCTTCCACTTCGATCACCCTTTTCACCTTTACAGGGAAGCCCGAAGGAAAGCAAACACCCGGAACGGCTCGAATTTCCCCCACGCGCCATATGAGACCCCCCCGTTTGGTTTATATCAAGGGACACCAAGACCGCCGACCATTTTGAGGGTCCGATTTTTTTTCCATAGGGGTGCATTCCCCACTCTCTTCACCCATCGCTCTCTTTGGGCACCCCTTTTTTTGCGAGGAACTTGGGCAAGCGCTTGGAGGGAGATTGTTATGGGGATGGTGGATTTTCCCTTGCCCTTGGAGCAACCCTAAATGAGTCACAATCAAAGCCCGGGTAGATGAAGGTTAGTAAGGGGCGATCCCAACCATAAATAGGTGCAGCCGCCTTCTTAATCCTTTACATGGTTCTGGGCTCACCATTTGTGTACCGGGTTTTGATCGCGACTCAAATGGGAGTCCCGCAAGAAAGAGAGACCCGTATAACGGGCATGAATTTCAACAAGGAGTCATCTCAAAATTTGTAGGTGGACATGAACCCTCACCTAAATAACATCCACCCAAACTTCCCCCAATAACATTCACACCCATATGGGTGTGTCGTTTTCTTTTTTTACGGTACCCCCAAAATGCTGGTCGTTCCTTTTAGTTTCTTTCAAAACCAACGCTTTCAAAGGGTAACCCCAGAAGACGGGCCCAATTTGTTAGGTTTGGTAAATACATAGTAAATATACAGGGCTCCTTACAAGATACATTTTGGTCATTTGAAGCGTGGTGTTTCCCACCAAAATAAAGGGAAACCACCATTTACAAGGCAATGTTCAGGTGTATAAGGTAAGGATCCCTGATATAGATGTATATATATAGACAGGCCCATGTTGTTTGGTTTGGTTATATATATATATATATATATGTTAGATTGTATAATCAATATAACGGGTATGGTAATATATTTGAGGAGCCCACCCATTGTATTTGTATTTTATTTGTTTTCTCAGGTGTGGAACGATACATTAATCGGATCATGTGGGTCAAAAGCTTCCGAGGCAAGCTCCTGATCCAGAGCTCCCCGGTCTTCCACGTGGGGGAGAACTCCGTGCGGGGCCACAGCCAGCGGAGCGACCTGAGTCCCGAAGCGTTGGCGTGTTGGAGGGATCGGAAGCCGAAAGACCAGCTGTTGCCGTCGGTTTTTTTTTGGGCTTGTTGGGGGTTGGGGGTTGGGTCGTGAGCTAGGAATGAAACCTGGTAAATGGGAAACGACCTTTATCAAGTGCAGGATTTCGTCCATCCCGAGTACAACTCACTCCGTGAGTTCGCGGGCTTTATATACTTGTTGGGCTTGGACCATGTTGGTAAACAACAAAACCAGTTTGGACTTCTTCTTGTCCCATCCATTCAGGAAGGGAGTATGTTTCAGCAGCCAAATGAGTGTGTGTGTGTGTGTATGTGTATTTTTAAGGGGACCCCCCCAAATCGTGGGGTTCTCTTTGCCAACCCAACAAGGGTTCCCCCCCCCCAAACAAGAACACAGCTGAATGGACCGAAGCGAAGAAAGCCCACGATCACTGCCTTTTCGAGGCGCTTTTCTCTCTGAAGCCGCCCGTGTGGGGCCAACGGGTCCCAGATTGGAAGATGTGAATTACATGGGAACTTCCCGCGAAAAGCCGCAGGGCTCGTTTGATTTGGGCTCGTCCGAAGTTGGTGTTGGGCCCCAGGGTTTTAGACAGTAAACAGATCGGTTCCTAGGAGGCATCTTGATGACTCAACTGGGCGGGGCTCCCAGCCATCGGGTTCCCTTTTTCTACGGTTCTTTAGTCACTAGAAATACGGACAGCCCAGTGAAAATTATCCCTGAGTTGGTGGTTTGCGTTGGTTTGGACTTGGGTTTGAAGCCCTGGCTCTTGTTGGGAAGCCACCAGCTCCACAGACCGGGGGCCTCGGGATCTGAGGTGCGGCCCTCCACGGGCCATTCGTTTCAAGTGCCCAACGACTATCCCTCCGTCTTGGGGGATCCTTTGCCCAGCAGCCTGCCGGGGGCCCCGGAACGCTCCCGTCGGAGCCGAGTCGGTCGGAGTTCTCGGAGTTCTCGGAGTTCTCGGAGGAGAGTCGGATCGATTGGAACTCTGGGGCTTGGAGATCGAGTGCGGAGGGATCGCGGATCGATTGGAACTGGCGGCAAAACGGCGGCAAAACCCTCCTTTTGGTGGTAGATTCCAAGGCAAAACGGCGGCAAGACGCGGAAAACGGTTCTTGAGAAATTCCAAGGCAGGGGGAATCCTGGAATCTCCACACATTTCTTCCGTGAATGTGGGGTTCACCTGGTTGGTAGGTTGGTAGGGGGTGCAAAACCTAAAATCGCGATCCCCGCTTACTTGGGGCTAGGTCCCCCAGTAGTGCAAATTGTTACCCCCTTTTTTGGGGGGGAGGGTTCCCCTACTCAAATAGACTGCAGAAAGATGGGTACCCTTATTCTAGCCTCTCTGGAGGACCTCGTGGCGAATCGAACATCCAACTGTCCCAAGACCTTACTTGAGGTCTTCGGGGGTCAAAGACTGTAGCTTTGGAGAGGGCAATGAAGCTGACAGGGGTTCCGGAAGACTTTCCTTAGCCCCGTGTCCACTTCCATGGTTAGCAAACTTCGGATTAATCCGGAGGAGCTAAGTTAGATTGATCTGCTAGGGGCAGTTCTCCTTGAGTAAGGTCCTCCGGAACAATTTCCGAAGTTAACACTATTTCCTGGCACCAAAGGGTTCTAGTAGACAAGGTCTAGCTTGCAACAAAGGACAATCATAGAATCGAAAGGAAACATCGAAGTTCACCCCACTGTATTTCTTTCCAGCACAAAGTCAGTTTCGTGCGCCCGTTGAGGAATCTGCTTCTGGGGGGCTGCTTCCAATTTGGGGAAGTCAAAGAAGAGCTAGAAGGAAGCCACTCGCTTTCCAATCAGGGTACCCTATTTGGGGTTGGTTTAACAGAACATGGAAAAGCGCAGCACGCATTCCCCGTAGTTGGGGCTCGAAAAGTCCGGTTCAATGGAGAGTACCCGTTTTGGGATCGGTTTGAAGTTTCACCTGAAAGAAAACCACTCACTTTTCGACCGGTGCACAGGGCTATGAAGGCCCGTTTCGTATCGGTTTGAAAGAATGCCACTCAGTGTTTCCGGCTTTCTGAAGCCCTGCACTTTGTTCCCCAGGGCCTTTTTGGGAAGCCATCGCCTCAGTCCAATCCTTTTCAGCATGCCATGGCGGCTGATCTTTGGAGTTGCGACCCTTGTGTTTATGACGTAGGAAACCAAACGGAGAACCGTTGGCGCCACATGGGGGGGCGTCCAAATCCTAGCAAGACAAGCCCAAGAAAGGTTTGGTCAAACTTCCGTGCCGTCGTCTTTTCATGGGTCTGTTGATGCGACTAGCTGGGATGAATGAAACCTGGTACACAATGGGAAACGAATTCATCTATCAACTGGTGCAGGCAGGGTTCCGTTTTTTGACTACTTCAAGGTAGACTTAAACCCAGGCGGTTCCCTTTTGGTGAAGTCGAGCACCCCTGGGTTTAAGTCCACTTTGGGGTTGTCAAAAAGTGGAACTCTGGGTGCAGGGTTTCGTCCATCCGATCGAAAGTGAGGCAAGTCTTAGGGGAAGGTGACCTCCTAAACGGTAGTCGCACTCCCCACTTGGTTCCCAGCCAGTAGGAGGTTTTGAGGTTGGGGGTCTGCGTCTCTACTGAATTGGGTTGGATCTTTAGACGTCATCTTTTTGGACACTCCTCTTATTTCCTTTCAACCTGCAAAAAGTTGAACTTTTTGCTGGAGGATCTACAGCACCCAAGATTTAACACCCCAGGTGGGTGGACATTCTGACAAGCTGAACCCAGACCTCCGGTGGCGCGGTTTTGTTTGAGCATAGACCCCAGATCCCAAAAGAGCACCCCAAATTGCACCAGCGCCCTGCACGAAAAATTGGAGGACCCTTTCTTCCGCATCGCTGGAGGCTTGGGTGAAAGTGAGCCACTGCTCGTTCTCAGGTACTTCCTCATTGTGAGCGGCGTGCTTTCAGCGAAGTTGCCGCAGGCGCGCCTTCAAAAAAACGCACACGCAGGCCAATCGGACGGCAGGTGGTAGCATCTAGATGATCAAATCACAAGACCATAGGGTTGTCTGAGGATCCATGTATCTGAATTGGTCACCAAAGGGTGCCACCCCTAAACCAAAGGAAAATGGCGAAGTGTTACCTTCACTGTTGGTGGCCAGATTTTAGGTGTTTTGACTGTGTTGGTTCTGTGCACTTTTAGGTGGGGGCTGCAAAACACACTGCTTGTTGCTACCATACCCAGGGTTCCTTCGCCAGAGTTCCGCCCCTCTCAAGTCCCAACTTGGATACATGGGGCGCTGTCAATTTGCTGGGCGCCTTTGCTCACTTCAGTCAGTTCCCGGACTTTAACTTTTTGGTTTGGACCATTTGGTTAATCAAATCCCGGATCCAATCTAAACCACCATACCCCCACAAGGAACGTTCATTTCGCCCCAAATCCAAATCGCCCCACACCCAATTCCCCACTCCCAGCCCACCCACCCAAAACCGTTTTCTTCGAAGGCGATAGGTTTCACTGCTCACCCAAAACCACCCAAACCCCCCCTAGGTCCCCCAGTAGTGACCTTTTACCGTTTCTTTTTTGGTTGGGAGTACCCCAACCTCCAACCTCTCTACTGGAGGACCTAGCCCCAACACCGCGTGAATTCCAGGCGTTGGCCAAGGGCGAGTGGCTCGACAAGTCCCAGCCCTTGGTGGACACCGTGGCACCTCGCCTCGAGTCGCATCACCGGCGGGTCGGCCGGTGCCCGAGGCCCAGTTTCACTCCTCCCAGAGGCACCTGGCTTCAGTGAAAGACCCGACCCCTCAGGTGGTTGGGACCCAGTCTCAAAACCAGGTTCTTTGAAGGCCCTAAATCAATCGAATTGGAGCCTCTGGGTCCGGAAGAAGTCGGGTGAAACCTTTTGGGTTTCCTGCCAAACTCAAGGCCCAAAGCAAAGCGACCACGTGAAGAACCTTTAGCTTCCGAGTGGTCCCTGTTTGGTCATGGGCCCCCCAAAACCTTTTAGCTTCTCCTTCCCATTTTTGAGTCGGCCCCCAAAATGTGATCACCTTGTACGCCTGGGAGGGCAGAGGAAATGATGTTTGACTATTGTCGACACCTGAAGCTGGCGACGTACCTCCCAGTCAAGTGGAAAATGCTCTTGAGATACTTGAGTGCTTCTTTGGGTTGGGGTGGATTGCTTGGGTCACGGATTTGAGCCCTCAACGTTCAAGCCCAAGCCCAAGCCACTCAAGCACACATCATTCGATCAGGGTGACTTTTCCACAATGCTGGGAGCCGAGCCGCTGCTTTTGGCATCTCTAGTGTCTTTCTCCCTTTGAACCCTGCACTTGCTATTCACATTTTGTCTAGGTCGTGCAATCAAAAGGAGGAGTCTTTACACGCCACAAAAGGGGAAGAGTGTCCGAATGCAAATGAACACCACCTCTTTTCTAAATGTTGCTCGCACGAACTGACCAAGCTGGGGCAACATGTGGGTGTGTGATATTTTTTCAGTGTACGCATCTTCTCACACCCTGAGGTCTGGATTCCTGGACTTGAGTCACATTTGTGCGCTCAAAAAAAATGTTTGGCGGTTTTTGTTTAGCGTATCCACTCGATCGGTGAGTTTGGGGTGGGTTTAAGTTTTAGGGGCATCCCCACTCAAAGGGGACCCCCCTATGAATCAGCCAGAGGTTTGCAATCCGGGGTTGCCATTACCCATTTGTGTGGCTTAAAATTTCGGAGCCAACCGCAGGTGTTTTAGTCTTTGGTTCCATGTACCAAGCTGCCATGTTGGTACATTTGTGCTTCAGCCACAGACATCTCGGGGTCGATTGAACATCATCCCGAAAGTTGAGCCAAGGAGTACCGGCAACTGCTCTCAGCCGCTTGGCGAGCGCGGGGTTTTGTCGGTAGCAACATTTGCTGTCGAATTGGATGGCTCGTCTTTTTAGCCTTACCTGTTTTGGATGGTCTTATAAGGGGAAACTAAAAGGAAAGCGAAGCTTGAGACAACCCCACGTGGACTCGGACTGGTTTGGGTTTTCGTTTGCGAAGGGTGCCCTGTTGTGGTGTGAAAGGGACCTCAAGTCCACGCCCCACTTAACCCACAAAATGACACCTAGAAGCCAGGTGTTTTTTCCCAGCAGCAGCCTAGCCCAAAACTGGGTCTTCGCAAGCTTTGGGCAAAATGGGTGTCTCTTTAGGAATTGGGCCCCCCGAAACGGCAAGGGCTTCCTTCTGGCTCCCCTTCAAAACCAAACAAAGGGGTGAAACAGAATCAGAACATGTCGATCTTTCTGTGAACCCCTTTTTGTGGGCCAGTGGACGAAGACTTGGATCAACCACTAAAGCGGACCACGCCAAATTGTGATGTATGGGGGGGCGGGAGGGGGGGCTGGGGCCAGGCGAATGGGTCCTAGTTCAAGTCCGCGATACAGCCCTTTGCTGTTTGTTCTGATTAAGCTTAGGGAGGTTGGCATAGATACTCCCCTGCAGAATGACATGGAACCCTAAACATCGTCCGTTTTAGGGGAGTTTAACCGGGAAACTGCTCTTGTGCCATGTCAATTGGTCGCGGTTTGCTTTAGGACTTCTTTCCCGGTTCATGGACTTGCCATGGCAAAAAAAGTCTGCGTTTAGCAATCTCAACCAACAACTCAACGTGAAGGCACGATATGTGGCATCGATCTTTTTACAATCAACCCAAACATGAGGAAGTGAGTCAACCACCTGCTCTTTGGGCTGGAGGCCACACAGATCACCGAGCCCCCGACATGTTGGTGTTGCTTTGGGGTTCCGTTGGGTGCCCACTGCACCCCCAACGGAATTTTTCGAGCCCTCCTTTTGAACCCTTCGTTTAAAGATCTGGAACAAACAAAAATCCTCGAAGGACGAACGTTTGGAAAATGTACCACCACCAAAACCTACCAACCAACGGTTGGAAAAAACGGGCTGGTTTCCAGAACGGTTTCCCTTCACCGCCACAAAGCCTTTGGGTACCAACTCAAGAAAGACACCAAAACAAGACAAGAACCGCCTTCTTAATTCTTGAAACATGGGTCTGGGGATCGACCATCTTGTTTTTTGTTTTTTTCCCGGGTTTGGAGTATGCCTCATTTTGGGTCCCCGCCACAAAACCGGGGAGTACCAAACCGGCCGCAAATCCCCGACCCGCGCGTGACACGCGCGCTGCCGGCTGCCGGCTCGAGGACCTCACGGACTACCGGCAGCGCGCCCTGGGCCTTGTGGCGCGGCATTTGCCGCTCTACTTCCGCAGCAAGCGCCCCTCGGCGTCGGGCGGTGCGCGGCCGGCGGCGTAGGCGCTGCCTGGGGGCGGTGGCAAAGGTGGCGGCGTTACGGCGGTTTGGCGGTTAGGCGTTTTGGCGTTTTTATGCGATGGAGCTGGTGGAGCTGTTCCATGTTTTGTGCTGAAGAATGAATATGTGTTTTTCTTTTTCTGCTCATGAGTTGGGTAGCCAAGCTTTTGGTGTCTTCTCATTGCTGGAACTTGCTGACATGAATATTGTGTACCTTCCCCTGTTGGTTTTGAAGGGGGATTGACAGCCCGGGAAAATCGGCGCGAGCTGAGGCATCCTGTGCAAAGCCTTCTGGGAGAATATGCAAAACCGCCGCAGCTGCGATGGCGGACGCGCCAGGCGAGTCGGGTCCCCCTTGGGCCAGCTTGCGGTGATATGTGTTGGTGGAGTACGGAGGACGCTACGGGCAAGCCCCTTAAACAAAAGGGGGCATGTCCCTGCTAATGGAGATTAATGAAGGGCGGATCCACTTTAGATAAGTATCCGCCGGACCAATCTGCAGTTAGCATTCCCTCACTTCCTGAACTGTCACTTTTTGGGTTTGGACCAGTTTAGTGGAAAACAAAGTATTGGTTGTTTTTTTGCCAACCCACTCAGGAAGTGAGGCTAGGAAGAAATGAGGGATTCTCAAAGCGGCATTCAGACCTTCGTTTGCTTGGTATTCAAAGGGAAATCAAAAAGAAACCGTTGCCAATACAAAGCATAGACCAACAAAAATCATTATGAGAAGCAGCCATATATGGGTTGTGGTTGATGTTCAACTTTACACCAAGCACAAACAGAGAAACCTCAACACAAATCTGTTGATACCCCTTTAAACGAAGCATTTCGGAGGGGGTTGCTCATTTGGCGGTGCACTCCAATGGGGGTCATCCTCAAAAATGGAGGGTGTTATCCACCAAAGGATCCCGAATTAAACACATACCTAGAACGTCCAGGAGTGGAGAATGTCCGCTTTTCACCGAAACTACCGTCATTTCAGTCGTTTCCATCCAACATTGACTTTCCCTTCAAACGACACCTTTGGGACTCGTGTCACATGGAGGGCTCGGCCAAAACGCATCTGTATTGACGAAAAGTGCCGCCAGTTTCTTGCATCCCAAAATGACCAGCTTCAGGAAAATCGCCGGGCGAGAATAGGATGACTTTCCCATGGTTGTCGTTGGGAAACATTTTGCCCATTTTTGCTTATTGTGGTTTAGTGGTTGAAATCCAACCACTTGACTGCAAAACAATTAAATTGTTGCTCCCCGTCCAACGTCAACCAAGTTCCCTGAAAAAAGCAGCTGGCGGCAAAAAACGCAGTTAGGAAGATCCAGGTATATCACATACCGTATATCCACCCTGAATGGGAGCCCAGAATCCATCAATCACCAGCTTGGTTCATACAGATGTCCCTCCATGTCCGTTTTCGTTGGGCCTGCAAAAGTGGCTTTCAATAAAACCAGTGAATTGATGAACGTTTTCGGGCAAATCCAGGGACCCTCAAAAAAGGGGGGGGGGCTTTTCGGGGGAAGCCGCAGGTCGACATGCACATTGTTTGGCGAGCTCACCGATGAAACGACTCATCTAGTTCCTTTTGGATCCAAGTCTTATCCCTGTCCCCGAAAGCAAGACACATCCATTTCAGGTTTTCGGTTTGCTTAGAATGCGCAGATGGTTCCCCTTGAACTTTTTTTTTCTCGGGAATCCCCAACGGACGCCCTAGCCTTCTGGGGTCCCGAAACAGGCGCTGGCTGACGCCTGAAAAGATGCAGGCGGGTCCGCTTGCACTTTTGCCGGACCAACGCAGTCTCACGATTTCTGTTGGTCCATGGGCCCCAGAACTATGCTTCTCTCCCAAATGGGAACCAGTTTCATAGGGAACCCAAACAAATTTGCACCGGAAACAATCCCATTGAAGCAATGCCAAAAAAGGAATAGGCAAAAGGAAAAGGTAAAAGAAAGATATGCACCGGAGAAGATCTCCCTCAAAAAAACAAAAATCGGCACGGCCAAGTAAGGTTTTTGACATGGTCGATGGTTGGCCTGTGGGAGCAGAGGCGCAATAAGCTGCCAATACCCAAGTACCGTTGGTTGGTACCTCGGGATGTTTGCATGGTGCGAAATGGATTTCGCAAATATCCACAGTAGGTGTCCTTTTTTGGTTGTGAAAGGTAAAGAAAAATAGCATGGGGTTCGATCCCTGGTTTACCTGTTTTTTTTTCTCAACCAGGGAAACTCATCTATTTGCCCTAAAAGGATACCTATGTGCTTGAACCTTTTCTTCCTGCGAGGTTTGGTTTTGTGGACTTCCCGTTTTGGGATCCTTCTGACAGTTTGTTTCAGGTTCGCTTTGGTGTGGTCCCCAAACGGAGGTTCGTCTAGAGATGATTGGGCCGATGATATTTTTCGGTTGCATGCTAACTTCTCCAAGAGTCCAAGATGGTGCTGGGGTCAAAGTACCTCCTTAGAAGGTACTTGGACCCATAAGGTTTGCAGAGGACATCATCATCAATTAGTGCAGTTATTGTTGCTTTTGAACGAGTGATCATGCCGGCCCCCACACGCCAGGGTTAAGCAAGCTCTTGCTGGGCTAAAGCGTTAACCGTAGGTGGTCGCTTGTCTTGACTCTTAATAAGTATCCACTTGGGCCACCATTTTGGCTCAAGTGGACCTTTTGATCTTTTGTCTTGTGATTTGAAATCCCGCCCACCCACACCATGGCGGTGACACCAGATGAGTTGGTGGCACCACCACAGGAAGTTCCTGGAGTGTACACGGACGCAGTGGCTAAGCTCCACAAGACCGCCAGGAACCTCATGGTCCTCAAGGGCATCCCGTGGTTCATCCAAGCGACACTGTCGGATGAGGGCTTTGTCTCGATGGAGGACCTCGCGACCCGGTGGGACTCGCCCGACCGTGCAAGGGAGACGGCGCCGGGGGAGTTGGGCTTCGCCCCCAACAACCACCACTACACGGATGTGACCTCCCGGCTGATCGCGGCCCGCATGTTCCAGGTGGTTCACGCGGCTCAACGATCCATGGGAGTTGGGGCGCATGCAACAGCGGGACCCGGGCCACACACGCCCGGGGACACCGCCCCGAATCTCACGGTCTCGTGCGAACGGGGACAGCTGGAGAGGGTTTGGGAGGAGAAGACCAAGCTCACCAAACCCAAGCTGGCCCTTCAAGGAAGCGACCAGCTGGTGAAGCGCCAGTTCAAGCTCTGCGCAGGAGGCGAGATCGGTTTCATCCCCATGAAATACCTGGTAAGCGCACTCCCGGAGCCAGGAGAACGGCCATGGAAGACCACTAAGAAGAGCACGGTTGATGGCTGGGACCGGGAGGATGAGGTGGAAGAGCGGGGCGAGCCCAAAACTCGCCACCAGCTCGAGAGGATGCACGCGGTGTTCCGCAACACCCTCCTCATGTGCGTCCTCTCGTTCCCGCAGTTCGGCCAGTTCGACATCACCCGGGAGGACTTGGAGAGCTGGTACGAGTGGTTCTATGGTGAGGACATCGGGGGCCGTTTTCCCCCGCCAGAGGACCACGTCCTGGCAATTGCCGAACGCAACGCATGGCGAAAGATTCACGAGAAGATGCATGAGGGCAACACCCTCAAGGCGGCCATGCTGTCGGTCAGGCAGGACACATTGTTCTGGACACGTGAGGTCTATGAGAAGATCAAGACCTTTTCCAGGGGCCGCCCATCAACCAGGACATCCATGGACTACGCAAGGGCAAGAACAAGTCCAAGGGCAAGGGGAAGTCCAAGGGCAAGCCTGGGAACAAAGGGAAGGGTAAGACCCCCCACCTGAACAATCAGGCGTCCCGGGGCGGTAACAAGCGGGCAACTGCGGCCGCACCCACAAGTGCAACCTCATCCTGGCAATGGGCCGCATCTGCCTGGGGGACCACCTCCCGCAGGACTGCCCGGGTTGACTAGGGGCGCTGACCCCTACCCCCCGGGAGGTGCCAAGGGCCCTGATAAGGCCCGGGGAGGCGAAGGGGCGCAAACGCCCCAAGCAGGCACAGAAGCCCCCTCCTGCAGGTGCCGAGGGCCCTGACACAGGGGGGGGACAGGCCAGGTGGCGGCCATCCTCGGCGGAACAAGGATGGGGACGGCAGAACCAGCGTGCACAACGCCCTCGCCGTGATCAGAACAGCCACACAACCGGCACAACGGCGGCGCCTCAGTCCCGAGCCACAGGTGCCGAGGGCCCTGATATGGCGGGGACGGGACGGTTCCCCGCAGGTGCCGAGGGCCCTGACACGGGGGGCCGCACCCAGAAGGCCCGAGTGCCGGATGACTGGCAGCACACCGCAACGCCAAGGGACACTCCCAGGAAGCAGCCGATCCCACTTCCGGCGCCCAACATCATCAAGCAGGACCCGGTGGTTTTCCACAAGAGCTCGGTGGGGCTGAATGAAGGGGGCCAACGCCTTTCAGCTACCCCCCTGACAAGTCCAACGGAGCCGTCACCGGGATTGGACATCTTCCCGTGGATGGAGAACATCCCTGAGCGTCTGGTACAGCGGCTGAGATGGACACAGGGCACATCGCCCAAAGTTCCATCCAGTGGGCCCATCATTGTCCTGCTCTATGCAGGCAAGGAAGACCCAACTTCCTTGGACAGCTGTCTTCATGCCAACTACCCACACCTTTCCAGCATGGTGGTGGCGGTAGACATCCTACGGTCTGGACCAAAAGGGGACCACGATATGCTCCAACCCGAGCTGTATGGAGCTCTTTGCACGGCAGCAAAGCAGGGCCGAGTGGTCTTCATTGGAGGAGGACCCAACTGCAGGACATGGTCCATCCTGCGCCACATACCAAAACCGGGGGCTCCCACCCCGGTGCGAGGGCGCACTCCAGAGACACTTTGGGGCCTTCCACACCTGGACCAGGCCGCCCAGACTCAACTTGATGATGACAGCATCCTCATTCTGAGACAGATGTACATCACCAGCCTGGCAAGGGCCTCACGAGCGGCGGTTTCTCTGCCAGGGCCCAGGTCCTTCCTGGAACACCCGGAGGACCCAGTGGTGAGCAGCTCGCTGCCCAAAGCCAAGGAATGCTCATCCTTCTGGATCACAGAGGAGGGGCAGCTTTGGATGGAGGAGAACTCCTTGACAGCAATCTCCTTCGACCAGTGCCGCCTGGGCCAGCTGGTCAAGAAGGCCACTACGCTGGCCACGGATCTCCCGATCCAGGACTGGGATCAAATGCGGTGCACGCATCAGTCACATGTGGGCACCAACGAGTCCTCGACTCTTAGCAGATACCCTTGGGATATGATGGCAGGCCTGGCCAAAGCCATCGCTGTGTCACTCGCAGCGCCGGGGCACATCCGGATCCCCTCACAATTTCCGGGAAACCCCAAGGAACCACCTAAGGGGCGGGGGTCGGACCCCCCGGAAGGCCATTCCCCCCGGGGAAAACGGGGGCCCAGTCAAGGAGGCGGTCCCTCCTCATCACACCAGGGCTCAAAGCCCGGAGGCAAGAACGCCCCGAAGCCCCGCCTGCACGGGCAGTTCCACCCTGAGGCAGACACCGTAAGCCCTCGTGGAACAATGAACCCAGACTTCCCATCTCCCATGCCCCCGATGGCCGGAGATGCGGAACAACTGGGGAAGGAGGGACAGGGGGACCAGGTCCTGGACCGCCCCGAATGCCTGCCCGCTTTCAGGGTCCCACACCTCACTGACCGGGTGGCGATTGTCCAATTGGGTTTCCGCTCACGCCCCCTGAGGGATGGGGGGGGAAAACCTTGCTCAACCCCCCTTTTCGGAGAATTTCCCCATTGGCTACTTTGGGCGCCCTGATCATGACCCTTACCCGGCCCTGGATTGACAAGGTCCGAATGTCCCTGGCATCAGGTGCCACCACACACCCCTTCCAGGAAGCCGACCTCGAGGAGCTGCGGGCTATCCTAGGACCGAGGCACCTCCATGAACGATGCCCAGGACAACCCTTCCTCCTGGACTTAGTGTCGCACTTGGCATCCCTTTCAGGTGACCCTGATTGGGAGTTCCCCCTAACACTGAAAGAGGGGGTCCCCTTGGGAGTCTCGGACCCTACCTTGACCTCCCCGGGAGTTTGGCCCACTAAGGAGGAGCTTAAGGGAGAAGCCTGGCTGGGGGAAGATCCCCCCCCGCCAGTGGCTCATGATAACTACCCAACGGCTGAACTCTTTGCCAAGGAAATCGAATCAACCTTTTACGAGGAACGAGCCTTGGACATGGTGGACGGGCCCTTCACTCGCTCCGAGGCGGCAGAGAGGTGCCGCTGCAAACCGGAGGAACTTTGCCCGGGCCCCCTTGCAGGGATTGATGAGTCGGACAAGATCAGGACGATCTATGATGGCTCAAAAGGGGGAGCAAACGCACACATCCAGGCTCACACGGAGGAGAAGACCACCGCACCGATGGTTGGAGACTGCCTCCATGCCATCCACTGGCTCAGGACAGCGGCGGACCATCCTCATCTACTCCGAGCCCCATCCTCGGGCACTGATGAGGAACCTCGGGATGTTCACCAGCCGGTGCAGGGGCAGTCCCCAGGTGCCGAGGGCCCTGAGAGGGACCCCCACAGCACCAGCCTGCCCCCAGGTGCCGAGGGCCCTGATAGGGGCAGGCGGATGATGGAGACCTCCGGCGGCCTGGACGTCTCTCCGCGGTCAACACCCTCAGGGAAGGGGCCACTCCCAGGTGCCGAGGGCCCTGATAGGAGGGCCCCATTCCCCCCAACCCCCCCAGGCACGGAACGCCCTGGGGGGAGCAGGGGGGAACCCCTGACGTGGCAGCCGCCGACACAGGGGGAAACCTTCATCATCCTCAAGGCGGATGTCACCAAGGCCCACAGGCGCATAAAAGTGCTCCAGAAAGACTGGAAATACCAGGTGGCCTGCATCCAGAACCGGTGGTGGGTCAATAGAGTGGGCACGTACGGCATGGCCTCGGCACAACTGTACTGGGGAAGAAAGGCATCCTTGGTGCTCAGACTCTTGTACTACATCTTCCCTCAGGTGGACTGGCACTTAGTTTTTGTGGACGACTACTGCTGGGTCCTCAGATGCAGCAGGGCGGACTGGGACGCCACAGCCATCCTGGCCACTCTTCTGGCGCTGGGAGTCCCGCTTTCTTGGAAGAAGACGGCGCTCTCCCCGGTCAATACCTGGTTGGGATTCGTGGTGGACCCAATCACGCCCTGTGTGCTGCTGGCTCCAGTCAAGCACGTCATAATCCTGGCCACTCTCAAACGGCTGGCCCAGGGGGACATCTTTACCAGCAAGGAGGTGGAACAAGCCCTGGGCCGGATTCAATGGGCTACTTCGGCGTGTCCATTGACGAAACCTTTCCTCCAGCCCTTTTGGAGCTGGAAGAAGGCCTGCACCACTTCGGGCAGGCCACCGAAGCTGGTTCGTGCTCTGGCCATCCTTCTGGGGAAGCTCTTCAACCAGAGGTTCCCACTGGCATCTCCATTTGCTCCCACACTTCCATGGACGGGGGCATC
Organism: Effrenium voratum; assembly: GCA_963377175.1. Classification (NCBI taxonomy): domain Eukaryota; class Dinophyceae; order Suessiales; family Symbiodiniaceae; genus Effrenium; species Effrenium voratum. The sequence continues at coordinate 524,260 of CAUJNA010000069.1, forward strand.
TGATGCGGGAGCTGGCAAACAGGCGGACCATGCATGGGTTGGTGGTTGGTGCTCGGACGTGCCCAACCCCGACAAGTCCCGAGTGAAGTGGTTCCAACACAGAATCACACCGGAGGGCGAGCCGTGGGCCTTCACTACTGGGGACCCGCAGCGGGCGATAGCGGCCTTGGAGCTCTTCGGCCTCCTCCTTTTGGTGAGGGCTGTTCTGCTTTGTGCAGCCGGCTCGGCTTCTCACACTAGGATTCTGGTTGCTAGTGATAACCAGGGAAACGTTTTCTCCCTGCTTAACGATTCCACTCGCAGGATGCCCAATGCGGCCATCCTCATGGAAATTGTGTTAACACTGCATGACCACCAGGTCATGTTAGGACCGTCGCATGTGAAGCGCGACTTTAACACATGGGCGGATGAACTTACTCATCCGGACCCGCAATTTCCGACTGAGAACCGGGTCTTCCCCTCAGTCGAAAGCGAATTGATCAAGCTGATCTTCGCTACTTTCCTTCCTCACCCATGATGCCGGGAGGGCATCCGGTGAGGTGGGAGGATTCCTCCCTCGCTGTGGGAGTGGCATCAATTCTACTCCCATCAGCTGCTGAGGGGAGCTGCCCAGTGGAGCTGGGCAATCCTCCCATTTTGGCACTAATCCTTATGCGGCGTAAAGGATGCACCGTTTCGCGATTAAGGTACCAGTAGCACCAATGTGGTGCTTTGAAGAGTCAAGTTGAGTTTGTTAGCGAGGTATCACACCCTCTCGACACGGTTTCATGAGAGTTCCCTGATATCCCCAAAGCCAATAGCTAGTAAAGCATCTCGTAGTCCGAGCCGTCCTTTTCCGCCAGACCTCTTTTTGCAGGCGGGTGTTTTGTTTGTTTCATCGGGTGCAGTTGGCCTAAAAGAAGCTTCGGGTGGCCAGGATGTGATTCGATGGAACATCAATGCCACAAATGTGGCACAAGAGCTGCAGCGACAGGGCATGACTAAGGCGGGAGCTTTATTCGGTTTGAGCGGGCATCCAGGGCTGGGCTGAGTACATGTTGTCGGTTGGGGGTCATGAAAGTCAGAAACTGGTTGGTGGTTTCCCTTCACCCTCCAGATGGCTGTTGCTTGTATCTTAGTTGCCCTGCCTATGGTGTAGGGGGTTGGGAATCCATGAGAGTGGGGTCGGCAGAAACAGGAACCAACACACGCCTTTTTATTCGCACGGGGGGAGCCGTTGGGCAAATGATCGGGGATCGCTGGTGTTGGTAGTTGTGCCTTTGTAGGCAAAGGTGTTGTTGGACGTTGGCTTGACGTGCGGCTAAATTATGTGCAGAGTTGTTCCGATCCCTTATCATTCAATGACCAGAAGGGGCCCGGATCGTTGGTATTCTGGGTCCTAAGTTCCTTTCAATGACCAACTTGCTATTTTCTGCGGGTGGAATGGGAGCAACTTTCCCACCAACACTGCCTGCCTCCTTTCAGTGGCCTTCCCCTCGCATCCAGGGGGGTCCTTCTTCGCAGTAGAACAAAGAAGCAGAGACTCACTTGGGCCACGATCAAAACCGATTCGGGTAAGTGGAGGTTCATGGGGGATCCAATTCGCCCAGAATTGGGTGCAGCCATGTTTGAAAAAAGAAACATGGTTCTGGGTATATCTGTTTAATACCAGGTGTTGAGTGATTGTGACTCCCTTGCCCAAAACGCATCAACTGGATCTGATCTTTTAGTTCCCTGATTTGGTCCATTTTTGTAATCATGGCCCCAAAAGGACAACCTTTTGTTTTTGGGTCCTTTGAATTACTGAGCAGATCGTGCATGTTTTTTTTGGGGGCCCCAAAGATGCTGGAATTCCGACTAGGAGTTGGACGTTTCGCAGGGGATCTGAGGACAGCCCAGAGGATCACTACTACCTAGGTCCCCCAGTAGTGCCCTTCTCTCCCCTTTTTTGGGGGAGGGTTCCCCTACTAAAATCAACTACAGAAAGAAGGGTACCCTTATTCTAACCTCTCTACTGGACGACCTAGACTAAGAATCCTGGGACCTCACCAAACAAAAATCTCCGTTTTTTGAGGTCCACGAGCTGATGCTTCGGGCCTACCGCCCATGGAATGCCATCCGCTTTTCCCTAGCAGTTGCTTTAAAAGGACCCGCTGGGACCCCCAAAAGCGGGTCAAAAGCAAGCTCTTGGAGTGGAAATGAAGCAGAAGCGAAAACAAATTTAAGGGCTGCCGCCCAGTGCCGCCGACCCCTTCATCTCAGATAGCGCAAAGTCGGGGATACGGAGCAGAAGCGGGGAGGCCGCGCGCTCCTCAAGAGAGAAAAAAGAGTGGAGAGATCAGTCAAAAGCATTCGCTTTACTGCAGCTCCAGGCTTGCCAAGTGTCTTTGCGATCCCCCCCAATCTGGTGAATCAAACCATCAACCAGTGGTTCCAACAAAGGTTCCTTCACCACCTGCTTCACAAGGGAATCGTCTTTTTCTCAACTGGTAAGAGTGATTTCTAAGATGGCAAAAAAAAACGTATCCTTTAAGGGACCCTGTCCAATTCACTTCTTTGGTCCATACCTTCCGCCTTGGACCATGGCGACACTTGGGGCGCTGGCTGCTGCTCGGGGCCTCGGCTGAGTCCGCGCAAATGGGTATCTTTTTTTTGAGGGTGTCCCCCTTTTTTGTGGCTTTTAAAGGAAAACCAAAGGGAAACCCAGGATTTTGGGGGGTCCCTTAAAAAAAGGCAAACCTATATCTTTCACCCTCTATCCTTCCAGCCACGAAGATTTCCTGGGTTGCGCTGTGCAGGCCATCTCTCTGCGATCCATGGCACGGGACATGATCTCTCGGACAATCGGGGAGTGTAATTCTGTGGTGCAAAGTTTGCCAAGGGATGTTAGTTGACTTTAACCTTTTTGATCCAACTAATAAGGGGGTTTCTCAAAGTTGGGGGCCGATTCCTCCAGGTAGGCTTCGGTTTCCTGTTGGTTTCCGGCTTGGTTGTGCAAAGGCTTCCCTGGAAGTTTGAAGCAAATGCGAAACCAGCAAACAGTAGCCAAGCATTAATTGCTGGTCCTCAGGATAACGTATCGTCCCTCTCGAAAACTCGCAAACTGCGCGCCAAATGCAAACATACAGGCGGTCAATGTTTTGTGCTTTCGGGTCTGTGAGAGCGAGTGTTGCAGGCAGGCGTATTTTGTCAATGCGGATTATCCCCTGGTGGTATAAAATTTTGACCCACACGGGAGGCTTCCATGGAGCCCGCGTTACTGTCAGCGGTCAGGACGTCCAGGTGCATTCCGTCGCCTCGGAGCCGACATTCTTCGGGAACCACGCGCCGCCGGATGATTTGGACGGGCAGATCATCGACCTGGCCCGGGGGATTTTGGGGGGGGGGGGGGGGGTGTTAGGGAGGAGTGGAGGAGATACATACCTACATGGATACAGACAGACAGACAGACAGACAGACAGACAGACAGACATACCACCATCCAGCGGCTTCAGGCTTTGCCCTTCGCTGCGGACCTGTCGATCCATGCCCTTCACTCAAGGCCGGGAGACGACAAATGCGTGGTTGCCCTGCGAATTTGGGTTTGTATCCGAATGGGTTTGTGAGATGTTTACAGTTGAGTAGATGACACAGCTATTTCTGTTGTTGCTTGTGCTCATGAGTTTGCGTAGTGTTTGTTGGTGCCCCTGAGTGCGGCTACATCGCTTCTGTTGTCGCATATGCATTTGCCTGAAACCGCTGCTGGAAAGCGATTCGCTAAAAAATGGCGATCCCGTGGGCCTACCCGATTCGTTGCTTAGGTGAATCAATGCTATGCCCCTGTTTTTGTTTCTTGTGCAGGGTTTTGAAGGAGGCAGCATGAGCGTCCTCTCGGTTTTTCCTCTTGGTTTTTGGGTTGGCTTTTCAGGGGCGTCCTTTTGAAGCCGCACGGAGGGCGGAAAGTGTCCCGTTGTTGTTATGCTTTCTTAATCTACTCAGAAATCACCCTGCTTATAGCTTCCTTTGAACTGTTTGTGCACCAAAACCGGGCGTTCAGTTTGAAGACGAGCGAAAAGGGGGATTTAAAGTTGGTTATGTTCCTTGGGTTCTCCATCACGTGGTAGTCTTTGGGGTCTTTTTGGCTGCTACTTCCAGCAGACACACACATACATTTCTCACCACACTCCTTTCCAGCGAGTCAAAAATCTGGTGATGGTGGTGATGCGACGCGCTTTTTCTTGCCATAGGATGCTTATTCGTTTCGTCAAGAAAATTTAGTTTGACCTCTTGCTTTCCAGCTATTGCACCGCAGATGATGCTGGTGATAAACATTCTTTTTTGCCACAAGTCGCTCTTCTGTGTCGTCAAGAAAACCTTACTCGCGCACAATAAGCAGTAGTTGGAAGATGTTGGAGAGATGTCCCCCTTGAGTGTCAGGAGTCTCTTTTTGTTTGGTCTCGTCGAGCGTACAACAAGAACACGTAAATTGTTGGAAGGCGGCGGGAAAATGGCTGCTTACGGGACGGCAGGCAGAGATTACCCAATGGCAGACGAAGGCCGGCGAGCGCGATGGCGTTTTCGACTAGTGTGAAGCAAGACGTGTGCATTTCCATGTACCCAACGCAAAGCTCGATGTGCCCAACTGTTGTTGTGCTGTGCTGCCTCAACATTGGTCCAGAGGTGCTGTGAAGAAAGGAACCCGCCAACGGCCAGATTAGGATGCCCAGTTACGCGACTGTGTTTTCTGGTTTGCTTGCGCGTGTGTTTAAAAGAAGTGACAAAGACACGGGCTTGTAGTTTTCTTGTAGGCTCCGGGCAACATGTTTATGTACCGGTTTCCGATTTCCAGCATGAGAACATCCATCTTGGTGGCTTGCATTGTCTTGAGACTGGCTCGGTGGAAGAATTTTGTACGTGCTGATATTGGAATGCAGTCAATTGGGAAACGGCGTACGCCTTGTTCCCCAAGTGCTTTCGAATCTGGAACAAGGCGCCTCCCTTCTTGTCTACTGTGGCTTTTGTTGGCACACTTTTTCTAGGGTCCCCTTGCAACAGGCCTTGCGGTTTTCATGTATCAGTAGCTCGCGTTCTAGCTATTTTGTCTTTCAAGGTGGCAGCTCTAGTTAGCTTTGCTTTCCATGGCGGTGGCGGTGAAGAAGCGCCGCGTGTCCGGGGCGACACATACCCCAGCCGCCTCGGTGACGGGGAGTCTTTCTGCGCTCCATGTGGCAGCCGCGGGCAGCGTGACGGGCCCGGTGGAAGCTGTTGTGGTTGCTTGCGGGGAGTTGCGTGGCGGCAAGGTTCCGGTCATGGACTTCGTGGTGGCGGACATGTCGACGTTGATGGTGGTCGTGCTTCTCAGCTGCGTTGTGGAAAGGTCGGCTGCGGTTGCATTGCAGGGGCTTTTTGTTGCAAGCGGCTGTTTTTGTGTTGGGCAGGGAATTCTGCTCTAACCCGAGGCTGTGGCGAGAGGTAGCGGCGCGGCACGCGCGCGCATTGCGCCAGTTGTACGAAAGTGAGTCGGATCTTCTGCCACGGGTTCGCTTGTCTGGCTTTCGTCTGACTAATCCGCAGCCGAGTTATATATCGCCTTTGGAGACGAAAGAGTTGCATGCCTTGCCGACTTCTTCGATTGAGATGCTGGAGCCCGGTGCATTGAATATGCAGCCAGGGCTTGCGAACTATTTGTCACAGTACACGGCCATGCTGCAGCATCCACGCGCTAAAGTAAATCTCATCGGCCAGTTGCTGGTGTCTACCACGCTGGGACAAACGGCTCGCGGAGCTTCGTCCTTTACTTTCAAGTTGAAGGATAGGAGCGGTCGCTGGGCAAGCAGTGGTTTGGTTTCTCGCGTTGGTAGAAGATACTTGGAGTGTTCTGCTAGGTTGGCAATGCCGCCTTTTGCGAGGGACCCTTTTGCAGGCACCGGTGTTGCACGCTAGATTTCTGTAGGATGCTGCTGAGGATTGCAGATGGATTGCTGTGCAGTGGGTGCCAACGCGGATGCTGCGGCAGATCTTCCCCATGAGTCGTTCGTGGCATTGTTCAACGGCATTCTGGAACCGGACTGGCATTTGCGCGAGCATGCGATGTAGGGATTTATCCTACGTGTTTTACGTTTCGCGATGTAGTAGGAACGCATGTCTTCGGATGGGCCCGCGCTCGGTAACCGTGGGGACGTATCCCTAAGGGAGCAGATGAAGTGAACAAGGACTTTGAGACTTTTCCTCCCGAGATCAGTTGCTAGCTTATGCAAATGTTGAGCGTCTCTGCTGTCTGAGCACACGCGGGTGCAATTGCGTTCAGGAGGATGATCTGGCGAAGCCGCCCAAGATCATGCTGTACGATGCGGGGTATATCATGCGGATCGAGCCTCCGGCGTATGGCGAGCTGGAGGCAGCGCGGTGCGGCGTCAAAATTGTGACAGGTTTCTTGTCTGGCTCTGCCAACTACGTTTTTGCTAATTTAGGTCTCCTTTGCGCATGTTCGTGGTAAGCAAGTCAGAGGCATTTCATTCTTGTGCAAGCTTGGTGCAAGAGGGAGCATGTTGCAGACTCTGACGTGCATTGGTTTCAGACTAACACGGTGCGCCTGTAGAAAATGGGACTGCACCTAAACCTTGCTGACATGTGCTTTCCACTTGCTTTGCACTGCCAATCCAACAGAAACATCATCAGCCAGAACTCCCTGAAAGTGAAATACTAATTCAAATGGAAAGTGAATTTCCAAAATACTCAGTTAACTGGACACTCAAATCAAAATAAGCAGGAAGTTTCAGTTTAATCCAACAATACTAAATCAACTAGATACTTAAATCACAATCGAAAGAAGGTTCCGGCAATACTATATCAAATGGAAACCCAAATTCTACAACACTAAATCAAAGGGATACTCAAATCAAGTTCAAAAGGAAGTTCCAGCAATACTAAATCAAATGGAACTCAAATCCAACAATACTAAATCAAATTGACACTCAAATCAAATTCAAAAGGATGCCCCAGCAATACTAAATTAAATGGACACTCAAATCCAACAATACTAAATCAACTGGATACTCAAATCAAATTGAAAAGGATGCTCCAGCAATACTAAATCAAATGGAAAGTGAAATTCCACAATAATAAATCAAATGCAAACTCAAATCCAACAATACTAAATCAAATAAGGGGAAGCTCAAATCAAATTCAAAAGGAAGCTCCGGCAATACTAAATCAAATGGAAGCAAGGGCCGAAGCCCCTTTTGGAATCCATCTGGAGCTCTGGGATCCTCATTCCCAATTCAAAAGTTGCATTGCCCAATACTAAAGTAGACCTCCAGGATTAATTCAGTGCCAGGATTTTGTTGGAGAGCCCAAAAAACCCTCTCGACCTTCTCCTGGTGGGGGGGGGTGGTTATTAATCCGATGTAAACATGAATGATAGCTGGAAGCACTGGGACGGCTGAGGTCTAACGCGTGCTTGCCAAGTCTGTCGTGGAACTCCCCAGGAAACTGCGTCGTCAAGAAATCGAGCTTTGCTAATGTAGCCTTTCAATTAGTGCCCTCTTACGGAAACAAACATGGGTTGTGCCTCAATTTTGCTGACCAAATCACAGGCTACATGTGTCACTTTCTAGTTTTTTTCGTTTTCTAAAAAAGGTCCAATGTAGCTTCCTGCCAAGTCAGTCCTTTAGGCCCCGATAGCCTTAGAAAATGGGGCTACATTGCCAAATGTAAGAAAATCACAAAAGCCAGTAGTTAGTAGAAAAGATCCACTCGGCGCTCCGTGGCCAGTCAAGGGCTACATGTGACCACTTTTCTACATGTAGCCTCAATCTGGGATATCGTACAGGGATGTTCTCGTGCTGAAAGCGCACATGGCGCCAATTCCCTTTGGCATGGAATGCGTAGCAAAAGCCTGTGGAAGACACAGTACGGTTTCGTTTGTACTGGAGCGTGGCGCAGCTCCTGGACAAATGCCCGTACGTCACGCTTTCTAGTTGTGGGGGCAGCTTTGCTTTGCGCCGGCAGCTTTTGGCATGTAGCTGCAGGCGAAGGAGGAGTAGAACTCCGGGCATGCTGTTGCGCGGCGGATCTGAGAGTTGGAGAGTCTGATATAGGATATTGGCTTCAGAGCTGGGTTCTGGGCTTGCTAAATGTACAGAGTTTGGAGTCTCTCCGGGAGGCTTCAACGGCACAAGAGCTTTCAGCCTGCTCACTGCCTAGGTTGGTGTATGCATACGGCGACTGTGACGGCAACCTTCGACGGCTTAACATTCTGTGGCCTCAATGTTGCTTCAACAGGGTATGTGTACAACAGCCGGCCGATTTTGCACAGTGCTTTTGCCTTTGTTAGCCCAATGTAAAGATCTCGGTAGCCAAAATTTGAAAAGTTTGAATGGCCCGCGTTACAGCAAGGTGTGGCCGAAGGCTACGGCAAAGCACGAGAGTCTGGAGGACACAGTGTTAACAGTGCTGTTGACATGTGCACGCCATGCAACGGCTTTGTCTACTTTACCAAATGGCGAGACGCAAGCCTGATGTAGTGCAAGCAGTAGTAGCATGTGCACAACCGTTGTCCTTCATGTGCTTTGCCATGAATTCGTAGTGCTCGAGTTACTTTAGTGGGGCATACGCGCAAGAGCTACTTTCGCGTCTAACCTGAGAGGCCAGTCAGAAATGGAGTGCTGTTTGGGTCCGCTAGGACTTGACGAGGTTTCTTTACAAACAGGTGTTTAGTTTTCGTCGGAGCTTCGTGTACTTGCTGAATTCTGGGAACAGGCCGGTGACCGTGGGGTCGCACGTGTGTCATTTATTCCAACGTCTTGTTTCTTTGCTGGGGGCAGGGTTTTGGTTCGCAGGCATTTGACTGAGTCTTTTAGTGTGGTCTTGAAAACTCTTTTTTGGGAGGGCTGTGACTGCCAACAAAATACGAAAAGAGTATACTCTGATTTAGCACGAAGAGTAGGAAGTATCACCCTTCGGTGTGTGCAAGTGTGCGAGTATGCCCTGCTAAGTATACCATGAAGGAGACGAAGCACTATCCTTCGCGGAAGCATGTACGTGAGTGTGTACACTTAGTAGAGAATGAGAATAAGTATCCCATGAAGGATAAGAAACACTATCCTTCGCGGAAGCATGTATGTCAGTTTGTCGTAGTCGGTAGGGTATGATGTCAAGTACCGTATGAAGGGGCGTGTGTTTGAGCTTGTCCTACTTGTAGATCGTGATGCTAAGTACACCATGAAGGATAAGAAGCAACATTTTTTGCGGAAGCATGTATGTGAGGTTGCTCTAGTTGGTAGATTATGGCGTCAACTACACTATGAAGGATGAGAAGCGTTATCTGTCTCGGAAGCATGTATGTAGGTGAGCTTCTTTTAGTCGGTAGAGTATGATGCTAAGCACACCATGAAGGATAAGAAGCGCTATCCTTCGCGGAAGCATGTATGTGAGGTTGTTCTAGTATCCTGTGCTGTTCTTGTTCATTTTGAGAGTTGATACTTTGGGATGCTTGTGCAAAATGAGAGACGGTGATGTTTATGGCTCATGTTGTTTGATCTGTTCTAGTGCAGGTTGCTGCTCTGCTGATCTCTCGTCTATTTGCATAATTCCGGGAACAGGCTGGTGACAGTGCGGGTCGCTCTCACATGTGTAATCTATTTTAGTATCATGCTTCCATCCAGAGGATAGGGTTTTGGCTCAGAGGCATTTGACTAACTTCCTCAGTGTAGTCTTGAAAGCCTTTTTGGGATGGCTGTGACTGCCAATTAGGTCTGAGTTGGCATGCGGTTGTTTTTGCATGTCAGTGTGGTCCAGTAGGGATTTTACCGATACCCTTAGTGTAATCTTGAAAGTTTTGTTTTGGGATGGTCGTGACTGCCAGTTAAATGCAAAAAGTGCACGATGTTGATGACTATTGTGAGAGAGCAAGCAATGTCTCTGTACGCCATCAATTTTGAGGGGCTTTCATTCTATTAGTGCGTGGTTCTATATTCGGTGAACTGTGTTGATTTTGGCGATCATGTGCAAGCACGTTGTGCTGCAGAGCTATTTGAATTGCAAGTGCGTTTTCACGTGCGGTGACGTGGTTTCATTTCATGCACGACGTTCTGAGCGACCTTGCATGCTTGGCAGCTTGCCTCTGCGGCTTATGCACACGCAAAGTAGCTCGGCTTCGTGATGGCGTCATTGACGATCCAGTTGAAGGTGGGTCTTAGCTATGGTGCAGACCATGAGGGCGCGCGAGCTGTGGTGATGCGCAGCTTGCCGGAAGACATGCAGGCTGGGTGTGCACGCAATTGTCTCTTTGATTCTTCATCTTGGAATATCTTGCGATTAAGTGTTGCAAACCTTTAGCGAAATGCACAGTAGCACGGTGTAATTGACGTGTGCGACAGGAGAACATCAAGAAAGTCTTATGCAGATCGCGCAAAACTGTCTACGTGGCTCTGCACAGCGCGGAGACCCTGACTATGATGCTCAAGCATTTGAACGACGCTGTAGATATTGCGTCGGTCAGCGCCTTGAGTGAAGCAGAACACGCTGCCCAGGCTGGGGTATAAGGCGTCCAGATGTCTGTTTGGTGTTTGCCTGAAAGTGCGAACAATGCTATGTGTTTGCGTTCATTGACACGTAGAGGTGTGTGTTGCTGAGTCCTTGGCCTTTTACGACGGCTGCGCGCGCGTGTGCTTGCAGTTGTTGTATATATGTTTACGTTTTTTTGGCAAACTTGGAACGTAGTTGGCCAAGCTGCGCGGCAACATAGGTGCGCAAGGACACGGAGTTAAAAGAGGCCAGGACTCAGCAGACGGTCGCATTCCAAGCTCAAGCACCACAAGTTTTGGGCGCTATGTCCAGCCTCGTGCCTCTTATTACTACAGGTTGCTTGTTTGAAGGAAAGGTTTATTTTGAGTGTTGGGAGGAAGTCTTTATTTTTCTAGTTTAGATATGTCATTTGCAGTGATGAGCAGACGAGGTGGCTCCGAGCGGCAGAAGCGCAAACTTGCAAGTCAAGCCATTGGTACTCTCGCCATTGCCGCCAAGGTTGCTGCGAGTGGATTAAAGGTGAAGCAGGTGAAGGAGCAGGACGAACAGGAAAGTGAAGTGAAGCCATCTGGATCGACTGATTTGTAGCCATAGTGGCGTCAGCCGCTTCTGCGGCTTTAAAGAGGCTGCGTCTTCGAGTCAGAATGCAAGAGAGCTCTCAACCTGCTCACTGCCTAGGTTGGTGTATGCATACCGCGAGTGTGACGGAAGCCTGCGACAGCTTAACACTCTGTGGCCTCAATGTTGCTTCAACAAGGTATGTGTACAACAGCCAGCTGATGTTGTACAGTGCTCTTGCCTTTGTTAGCCCAATGTAAAGATCCTGGCAGCCAAAATTTGACAAGTTTGAATGGCCCGCGTTACAGCAAGGCGTGGCCGAAGGCTGTGGTGGAGCGTGAGGGTCTGGAGGACATCATGTTAAAAGTATTGTTGACATGCTCACGCCATGGAACGTCTTCGAGTCAGAATGCAAGAGAGCTCTCAACCTGCTCACTGCCTAGGTTGGTGTATGCATACCGCGAGTGTGACGGAAGCCTGCGACAGCTTAACACTCTGTGGCCTCAATGTTGCTTCAACAAGGTATGTGTACAACAGCCAGCTGATGTTGTACAGTGCTCTTGCCTTTGTTAGCCCAATGTAAAGATCCTGGCAGCCAAAATTTGACAAGTTTGAATGGCCCGCGTTACAGCAAGGCGTGGTCGAAGGCTGTGGTGGAGCGTGAGGGTCTGGAGGACATCATGTTAAAAATATAGTTGACATGCTCACGCCATGGAACGGCTTTGCCTACGTTATCAAACGGCAAGACAAGACATACGCGCAAGAGCTACTTTCGCACCAGACCTCTGGGCTTGCTAAATGCATAGATTTTGAACTCTCTCCGAGAGGCTTCAACGGCCCGTGTTACAGCAAGCTGTGGCCTAACGTTGCAGTGGTGGAGTGTGTGTGCCAAAAAAGCTGTGTTTCATATGCCGGAAAGAAGTTCACGTGTCTTGCTGAGTGGTCCGAGCTGAAGCGTGCCTGATGAATGGAGCTTTGTTTCGGTCCGCCAAGAATCGGTGATTTTTTTGAAGTGTCGCTCTCCCTTATACAGCCCAAACAGCACGGCGTGTCCACGCCCTTGACACACTTGCCTTGCTTGCCGCCGGCCAGGCCGCTGCCTCTCTCGAGCAGAAGGCGGAAGAGGTGACACTAGCTGTGGCCTCGACTGTAGAGGAAGCTGAGGTTGGGATCCAGTAGAGCAGGCATTCTCCCAAAGCCAAAAGGTTTCCCTTGCTGGTTGCGAAAAGGGTATCTTTCTATTGCCATTATTGGTGGTTTCCCTTTACCAAAAGGTAGTGTTTCTCTGGAGCCATGAAACGGGCGCAGCTCTGGTCGTTCTGCTCGTGCAATGAGCTACACCTAACTCGAGGGATAGTCCGGTCGGTTTGGCGAGGGAAGAGCTCTTAATTTTCGGGGAATCACCCTTGCCAAGACCGGGGAAGCAACCAATTGATGGCACCTGACCCCAAAGCTCCAACTAAAAGAAACCGCAGGCCAAGCATTGAAACATGGGTATGCCTCTTATGGTTGATTGTTGTTATATGGTTGTTATGATTGATTCTTATGGTTGGTTGGTTTTATGTTATGGTTGATTTAACTAATGCTTTCACTAATCTTACTCCTTCAAATCCAAGCTTTCGTCAACTTTTCTTGGGGACCCCTGGAAGACTACTTTAAAGGAAGCCAAAAAAGTTCAAACTTTAATTTCCTAGGTTTCTGGAAGAGTCCGTAATGTTGACGCGAGATTAGTCAACCCGGCTTATCAGGGCTCCGGAAGAAAGATACTGCTTTGGCCAATTCAAAACATGCGGCTTTGTCTATCACATTAGAGGGAAACCACTATTTATGGCGCTATGTTTTGGTGTATAAAATGAGAACCTCTGTTGGAGAATCCAACCACTTCAAAAGAGGGAACGCCCTATTGATAAATCTCGGGTTTTATCCCAGGTCAACATTCACATGGCCACTTGTGTGCAGTGCAACAAGGGTCTGTGGGGGCTGTGCCATTTTTTTGGGGGCCCTTTCACCCTTCAACAAAAGGATGCCGGACAACAATCCGGGATGTCTATAGCTGCTTGTTGCTCCCGGTAGAGTTTGGAGAGGTTGTGGGTGGTTTTAGCTCTTGTGGGTGGTTTTCGATTGTGTGGATGGTCTTAGACTTGTGTGGGGATTGCTTTAGGTTGTGTGACCCATTTAGGCTCGAGTTGTGCCGTGCACTACTTTGACAGTGTGCAAATACAGATGTGTCTTCTCTAATTAGATGGTTAAAATGCAGAAGAGTTACAGCACGCATATAATTGGAATTATGTTCAGTAGCCATGCCGCGGAAGACAGCATTAGCAGGTGGTTGAAGTTGGATCGTTCTGAGAAAAGTGCTGCTGAGATTGAAGTCCTTCAAGCTATGAAAGCAGTTGTGCGGGTGTGCTCAAGTTCTTCAGCGGTATCTCTCACACAGAAGGAGGTAGTCGACGTGGGCAGATTGGTATTTCGAAATAGACGTGCCGGAGAAGTGCTGCTCTCGCACATGTTGCAGCGGAATGGCTGGAAGTGCTCTGATGATATGTTTTATATGCAAGAAGTGCCCTGGGCTACTGGCCACGTCACATTTGCGGACGTCATGAAGGTCTGCTCAATTCATAGTGTTTTCAAAGATGCGGCCGATCCCTTGTTTACTGAGACACAGCATTTGGTGCGCCATCTGACGCGTGCCAACATTTCTAGTGGCGAGGTCATTAAGGGGATAGTGATTCTGACGTTTAGCACGTCAACCGCCTTGGCGTCTCATTTTACGCAATGTTTCCAGCGCTCGAAGACCTGTGTTTTGGAGAGTTGGCTCCGGTCATTTTCAGAACAGCTGTGCAAGCAGGGATACAAGAGCTTGCGAGCAGGTCAAGCCGGCGGACCACAGCGTAATCGCCTGCAGTCAGTCAGCACGGTGGAAGATCTGATGTCTTTATTGCTTCGCTTAGACCGCAGTGTAAGCAAAGAGTCACAGCACGTCAGCGCATATGATCTGGAATGCGTGCGCTCACCGCTGATGCTGCCGCATATTACAGCAACGTTGGATATGCTAGGCTTTCTAGATCACAACGTGCCCGCTGCAGTGCTTTCGTCAACAAACGTGCACACTTGTTACGACATCTTTGTGAAGGATCATTACGCGCAGAGAGCCTCAGCTTTGGTGAGGTTAGGCGATATAGTAGAACTTTTGTGCTGTTTCGTTTTTTTTGTGGTTGCTGGTTGTTTTGTATCACCAGGTAAAGCACGCTGGATTTCTGCCGTATCTCAAGAGTGGCGAGAAGCTGTTTTGGCGTACAGCAGGCGATGCAGAGAGCCGCGCAGACAGCAACTTGTGGACATGGCTGAGATGCAGTTTGTCAGCAAGAGTTCCGCATGTTTTTGTTTTCTTCGCCTAGCGTGTTACGGTCCATTCTGAGCAGCGTTTGTGCTGAATATATCAGGTTTTGCGTTTGCAGCGCAATTGCGTCACCTATAAAATTCACATCAAATGACAGTCAATAAGTTGTACGCTAGCATGCATTCTATTGTGTTTGCAGCGCTTGTATAGCACCTTGCTGACGCGAGGATTTGTCCAGAATCTACGGCTTGGAATTTGTGCAAGCTCGTTACAGTGCTGCAGACATCTATGGGCTCGCGTTCCAAGCTTCGCAGTGGCAGTTCGCATCAGTCTTTTCGAGTGTCAGTGAAGAAGGCGATTCTGAAGAAGATTCAGAGTGTGTCGAGACGTTCTCAGCGAGAAAATGCTGCGAGGGCCTGATAGAAGTAAGTTCACCCTGTTATTTTCAGTGATTTTTGGTTATTATATTCCAAGAGGTGGTAGTGGTTTGTTTTTTCGAGCACATACGCAAGCTAGCTGGGTTCTCCTTTTCCCTTTAAAGCAAGTGGAGAAGGGTATCCTCCAGAAAACCGAGACCCAAATGGATTTGCAATCGTCACTGGCCGTTTGCCAAGGTCCATTTGCTCCTTTCAGACTGGAAGGAGGAGATGCAGCTGCTGGGTGCAGAGCTTTTCTGTCGCTCTTTCTTTCTTTCTTTCTTTCTTTCTTTCTTTCTTTCTTGCTTTCTTTCTTTCTTTCTTTCTTTCTTTCTTTCTTTCTTTCTTTCTTTCTTTTCCTTTTTTTTTCTTTCTTTCTTTCTTTCTTTATTTATCTCTCTCTTTCTTTCTTTCTTTCTTTCTTTCTTTCTTTCTTTCTTTCTTTCTTTCGTTCCTTCTTTCTTTCTTTCTTTCTTTCTTTTTTCTTTTCTTTCTTTCTTTCTTTCTTTCTTTCTTTCTTTCTTTCTTTCTTTCTTTCTTTCTTTCTTTCTTTCTCTCTCTCTTTCTCTTTCTTTCTCTCTTTCTTTCTTTCTTTCTTTCTTTCTTTCTTTCTGTCTTTCTTTCTTGCTGTCTTTCTTTCTTTCTTTTATTTCTTTCTTTCTATCTTTCTTTCTTTTCTTTCTCTTCCTTTTTATATGTCTTTCTTTCTTTCTTTCTTTCTTTCTTTCTTTATTTATTTCTCTCAACCTCTCTCTCTCTTTCTTTCTTTCTTTCTTTCTTTCTTTCTTTCTTTCTTTTCTTTTTCTTTTCTTTCTTTCTTTCTTTCTCTCTTTACTTCTCTCTTTCTTTCTTTCTTTCTTTCTTGTAATTGGCCATGTGTTGTGAATGTTAACCGGGATTGCCGCGATAGCGGCATACCGGGCAATTTGCATCCAAAGTCTATGGTGATGTCGCGATAGTGACTGACCCATGGCTTTTGGCTCAAGATTGGATCCGGCGCGCCTCGGATGAGCGTCGCCGGGCCCTCACGTCGACCGCCTTCGTGTTGGAGGAGAAAGAGATTTCAGCCCGGGGCCGGTTGGTGGGGATCGCCTGTGCGGTTCATCGTCGATCAAGGTTGCGGGTATCCATTTTTCTGTTTTGGTTATTTTCCTGGTTTGTGGTTGATTGGTTACTTGTGTGTGGGAAACCCTGATCTTTGGGACCGGGGATTGGTTATTGTTTTGGGGTCCTTGTTTCGTGGCTTGTTTAACCCCTCTAACCTTTCGCCTGGGCACAGGTCCGTGCCCGAACCACAT
Organism: Effrenium voratum; assembly: GCA_963377175.1. Taxonomy (NCBI): domain Eukaryota; class Dinophyceae; order Suessiales; family Symbiodiniaceae; genus Effrenium; species Effrenium voratum. The sequence goes on from CAUJNA010000069.1 coordinate 540,357, forward strand.
TTCTTTATTTCTTTCTTTCTTTCTTTCTTTCTTTCTTTCTTTCCTTTTTTATTTCTTTCTTTATTTCTCTCGCTCTTTCTTTCTTTCTTTCTTTCTTTTCTTTTCTTTTCTTTTCTTTTCTTTCTTTCTTTTATTTCTTTCTTTCTTTCTTCCTTTTCTCTCTTTTTTTCTTTCTTTCTTTCTTTCTGTCTTGCTTTCTTTCTTTTATTTCTTTATTTCTTTCTTTCTTTCCTTTTTCTTTTCTTTCTTTTCTCTCTTTCTTTCTTTCTTTCTTTTTTTCTTTCTTTCCTTTTTTGATTTCTTTCTTTCTTACTTTTCTTTCTTTCTTTCTCTGTTTCTTTCTTTCTTTCTTTCTTTCCAGCTTTCTTTCTTTATTTCTTTCTTTCTTTTCTTTCTTTTCTCTCTCTCTTTCTTTCTTTCTTTCTTTCTTTCTTTCTTTCTTTCTTTCTTTCTTTCTTTCTTTCTTTTTTCTGTTCTTTCTTTCTTTCTTTCTTTCTTTCTTTATTTCTCTCTTTCTTTCTCTCTCTCTTCCCATTTGATCTATCTATCTATCTATCTATCCATCACCTGACCTTGCGAAAGTACCGCGCCTGCCACGAAAAATGTACTCGACCTTGCGAAAATACTGCGCCTGCCGCGAAATCTGTACTTGACCTTGCACGGGCACAAAATACTGCACCTGCCACGAAATCTGTACCTTAGGTTGCCAAAGTGCTGCACCTGCCACGCAAAATGGACCTCCGAAAACCTCCGAAAACGTCTGCGCGAGCACTACAGTGGGCAACATTCCGAGCCCGCGGCGAGACCGTGGCGAACCCGCGGCGAGACCGTGGCGAGACCGTGGCGAGACCGCACGCAGAACAGAGGTACCCTTCGCGATTTTTCGTGCTAACTTCACGTCTAAGTGAATCCGGATCTTGTGATTCTACTTTTCGTATTACGGAAGTTTTCTTACTAAACTTCCTTTGACTATCAGGTTTTGATTGATTCAGGTGTCAACAACAAAGCAAAAGAACTAGCTCCGGAGCTCAGGAGATTTGGTTCTACAGCAGCGCAGAAGTACCTGAAAGACATCTTGGAGACTGCCAGGGATCAGATCTGCAATACGAAGACCACCTGCGGCCAAGAGTTTCGCAACACCGCCCCTCGGCCAATCTTTTCTTTTTTCCCCAGATAGCTGAAAGCTATTTTGGAGTTCTGACTTCGAATAAAGAAGGGAAAGTTATTTGCGAGATTGACGGCTGGGTGCTAGGGGGCGTGCAGTTTGGGGTGCTGGCGCAGGTGCTGTTTTGGGATGCTGTTTGGGGTGCTGCTTGAGGTGCTCGCAACGGTGCGGGCACATTGTTGCGAGATCGACGGCCGGTGTGGTACTGCTTCGCATGTGAGACGGGCCTTGTCAAGTGTCAGGTTTCATCCAAACCAGTTTTCGCACCGGGGTACCATGGGGATGGTACCCGTTTAGTACCTGTTTTAAGCCCCTAAAATGGGTATCAATAGACAGCACCCAGGGAGCGTCCTAGCAGATTTGTTTCTCCGATTTCCGCAACCCCAGTTGTTGTTTTCTGCGTTTTCGTGTTTGTGCAGACCGCCAAGTTTGTGATCGGCCAAGTGGCTGCCGCAGTAATGACTGGCATTTCTTCGGGGCCCATGCCTTCCTGGTTGCGTATTGTCATGGCTGTGCTTGGCACTAAGATAAATGAGGGCGTGAAGAAGATGAATGAGCAGATTGAGGACAAATACGTCGAGTACTCTGCCACTTGCCGCTGTTCGACCTAGCTGCAGAAGCAGAATGCTTACAACATGGTGGGTTGGTCAAAATGTTGGTAGTCAAACTGGTCATAACTCCATTTGGCCTTGTCTCTTTTTGAGGATCCCCTTTGTTGGGATGGGTTTTCCTGGAAAGCTCGTGGAAACAATTCACCTTGGTCTAAAAAAGCCAGCTCAGCACCCAGGCTCTGGTGAAAGCATAGACTTGCAGCTTGCTGCGCCCACCTCGCGCGGATCCTGAGGCTTGGAGCCGTGAGGCAATTCGCTGCGAGATCGGCGCCCGGGAAAAGAGGATCTGCATCCTCATGGGGGTTTCTCAAAATAGTGTATTCCTTTTTGGGTCGGTTTTAAAGGGAACCCAAAGGAAATCAGGTGGTACAAGGGGTCCCCTATTTTGAGAAACCCTCACATGGCAAATGCAAACACTGGCGGCAAGTTTGTTGGTTCCAACTGCTGGATTTCGCAACCACAGGCGCTGCGGCCACTACCGCTGTTTCGAGTGCAGTCAGGGCCTGGCATCCGAATGCTAGCTGCGAAGCAGACTGGCTGCACCACGGCTGCCGCATCTTTTTTGTCAAAAGCGGCAACCTCGGATTGTCAATGTACGTAGATTATGATGCTAGGTAGACTATGAAGGATGTGAAGCACTATCCTTCACGGAAGCATGTATGTGAGCTTGTCCTACTTTTCGCGCAGTGTTCATTAACTGCAAGTAGATGCATGCTTGGCATTGCTGTGTAGTCCTCTTTCTGCAGAAACATGGCTCTGGTCCTTTAGTGCAAAAGCAACTAGGCGCCGCCGCAATGAGTTCGGTGAAATCTGCAGTCGTCAGCAGGCTAGCAAGTGCGAGGAAGTTTGGTGTTGAGAGTCTTTTTGACTTCCCGAGGCCAACTATTCCTTTGAAGCGATAGGCGGGTTCGGCAGTTTATGACTCACACGATGCTACACTAGACAGCACCTGAGATACTGCCAGGAAGGAATGCGCTGGCAGCAGTGTAACAGCGAGTTCGGCCTGTGCTCGGCTCGTTCACAGTGCGACTCCTGCGGCGCCGAATGCAAGTACCGCAAACAGGATGATTCGAACTGCGCAGGGTGCAGCGACCCGAAACGCTCAGGGTGTAGCGACCCGAAACGCTCAGGGTGTAGCGACCCAAAACGCTCAGGGTGTAGCGACCCAAAACGCTCAGAGTGTAGCTCCTCGGAATACTTAGAATGTCATGACCCGAAGTGCCGGAAATCCTGTGCACTGGCGACCATGTTGCAGGAACGCGAAGATCGTCGAAGAAGTTATGCGTTGGTTTGTGTTTTTAGCGGGCGCTCCACAACGCTGTCACGTTGGCAGGAGTGGGCTATTCCATACTTGGGCAATTTGCCGCATATCTACTACTTGCAAAACAGTCACATTATCCACGTTTTGCAAGTACTTAATGATATAATTTATGTATATTCGCCAGATGAAGGACAACATCTTCGTAGCGCTTGTCGGTACGAACAGCGCGCGGCTGATCTAGGCCACACAGATGCATACATACAACAAAACAAGCAATTTGCCACAAACGACTCGACAACGGCGAAGCAGAGCACAAAAGGTATGACTCCGAATGCACATTACGTCCCTCTTCTACGTGTAGCCAATTGGAAAATGTGCCGATGGGTAGGTGACCAATTCGTCGAGTTCCAGGCAGCGCGGTCGGCTTCGTGGTCTCCCACGAGCCTCCGTTTGCCAATCGCAACCTTCGGCAACGAGGCACATGCGTTGCGCCGCAACGGGCCACAGTCACATCTCGCTCCATACTTGAGGGGATTCAGCGGCGGAGAGCCGGCACATTTAGCGACGCGCGCCGTGCGCTGTTTTTCGGAGCAGGCAGACGTGCGCTTGTCCTCGCATGCGACAAAGAGTCAAGACAGCGCGATTAAAACAACTGGGATGCGTAAGCTCCGGCTACCTTGCACGCACGACAGAGGCGGCGGGCCTCCCTCTGCAACAGAGAAGAACGTGTTCCAAAGACTACTGACGCCGGCGCAGCAAGACCTGTGGCAGGCTCTCCTGCTGTCACACTTGGGAACACAGGAAGCGGTAGCAATGGCGATAGAGAGCGAATGGTCACAAAATTGGTGCTTATTAGACCAACTCGTAGCGCACGTCACAGAGAAGGAGTACGAGTCCCTTGCGCTGCTCTTCGTCACGATGTTCAAGGACAACACAGCTGCTGCATTCCCCGAGGACAAGGAAAGAATAGCTTCACTGCAGGAAGAAGGGAAGCTCTTACAAATGGCGAGCCCTCACAACGCAAATAATTGCCTGCTGGATGCTTTGGTGTTGGCCTTGGTCGCAGAAGGACTTGTGGAAACCGACGTGCATGTGGACATGCAAGCTCGCGCGAGAATCTGCGCAACGTGTCGTCAAACGCTGGTCGCCGCCGGGGCCGAAGAGGCCGCAGCTTGCGAAGGTATCTTCCCTTTCTTGGACGCTCAGGAGCATAGTCACATTGTGCTTCCAGAGCTATACCGCATGCTGAACCCAAACGCTAAAGTGCGACCTAACTTCGAGATTCGCGTCTATACCCGCTTCGACTCAGAGGACGTCAGGCCGGAAGAACACGGCATATTCGTGCGAGGCTCGGCAGGAGCAAGCAATCCGTCAAGGATATTATGTCTCTACAACCACACATCTGCCAACTTTCGCGGGTTTCACTTCGATGCTTTGGTGTCGCCGCTGGGCACGGACCAGCTACAGAACAGAACTGCAGCGTCGAAGTCGGGGTTCACGCAAGAAGCAGTGAAGTGCGGCAGCGCCTCTTTGCGGAGAAGCAGTGCAGAGTTGGCTCAGCGCGAAGGAACTGCAAGCGGAGAAACGGCAGCTCTGCTGCAAGCGAAAGAACCGGAAGGTGTGTCAGAAGAAGCTGCGAACACGAGCAGCGCAAGCGCGGTGTCACTGTGTGGCCTGGCTGCGACGGTGGCCCCAAAAAGGACAGAGAAGATGCATCTGGAAGAATTCATGAAAGCACGAGTGGGCTTAGACGTGACCTTTGCAGACGAAGAGGTAGCGCGACTGGTCGACGCAACAAGAAACAAACATGTTGGCAGGATAGCTGCTAAGTTTGCGGAAGTGGCGGAGGAATACACATGCGAAGAAGTGGGACACGCGGAAGTCAGTGCACTGGCTCGGCTATGGATTAACGAGTGCTCAGAGGAAGCACACCTGCGCCAAGCGACAATCGGCACGGAGCAGATACCTCCGCTAAATGCTATTATGTCGGACAGCGCAACCAGCAAAAAACCAAATGCCGAAGAAGATGTAGCGCTGAGAACAGCTGGCGAGTCGCCAGTCGGCACTAGCAGCAAGCAAGACAAACAAACAGACGCAGCGACAGTCGCAGGCACAAAGCGTCGACGTCTCTATGGGAAGCAGTCGGATCCAAATACAACCCGTGCGCCAACAACAGCTGTCGCGGATGCTAGGGAAAATTTGGGCGACGACTGCTTTTACTTGAGTTGCCTGCCAGCCTCGGAGAGTAGTGATCCGCGTGCGGAGAAGGAAGCACTGGCAGAAGCCATAGCTGACCAGCTGAGCGCGCGACCGACCCTACCCAATCGCTATCAGTGGATTGCAGAAGAGAGCAAGTATGCTATGGACTTGCCAGATGTACATTGTGCGTTCGCAACGTGCAGTTTCGAAACCGATTCGATGGACAGCTTGCTGGAGCATCTGAGCGCGGAGCATGAAGCGTGGTTGGCCACATTGGCAGCGCAGCTCCCGCCTTGTGCAGAAGATCCAAAGAGCATCATGGCAGCCTATCGTCTGGGGCTGAGCCACAAGTGTCAAAGGGAAGCGCCGTTTGCGCACGTTTCCCTGGACCGACGAGCCTTGCGGAACTACCGCGCTGCCATAGACAGCACGGACATGGCCGAGCTTATTTGCCTTATTTGCGCGCGACGCTACGCGCACAATCCATCCGTAAAGCAGAATCAGATTCGCTGGCGCCAACTTCTGCGGGAAGATAAAGTCTTGAACTGCACAGAAGCTGAAGCGAAGATCATCTTTGGAAAGGCCCAATACTGCGAGAAGTTTCTCGCAGAGCACACACATGAGGTGCAAGCCAAGATGCGCCGAGAGCTAGACGTCTGGACTTTGCAGGTCTGCTTGTTTGACCACGCCTTCGAGCTACTTTGCTGTCCAGAAGACAAGGCATGCGTCAAAAACTGTCCGCCGAACGTGTGTTGCTCGTGGTGCAGAGCACCAGTGTGCGCAACTTGCTTTTCTGCCATCAGCCAAAAAAAGATTCGACCTGTAGAGGCGCTGAGCAACGACATGATGGTCTTCTACGCTCCGCGAGAAATCTACGAACACGAAGCCACATTTATGGAGCTGCTGTGTGCAAGCCCATGCTTAACGAGCATGGTATGCTTTAGTTTGGAGAAAAAACTTAGGAGTCAGCGAGCACTAGACGAGGATGCTTTCATGAATCGTCACCGCCTGGCCGCGCGAGGAAATGCAACAACCTTCCCTTTGCCATGGGAGCAACTGCTGCAATATTTACACCAAGCAGAGGCAGACGGCCCAGGTGCAAGACCAGCGTTGCCGCGGCTGGGCAGTGACTTGCGCGACTTCGTCTCAGTAATATTGAAGACTTCCGGCGAAGGAGCGGATGACACGACGTTGACACGCTTCATCCACCAGGCGTGCGTCCGCAGACATGTGGTAGTCGCCCTGATCGAAGGCGCAATCGACCGCGAACATCGCGCGTACACCCACTTGAACAAGATTGACGTTCGCGCGCGCGCCGAAGCCCTGCCCACAAATGGGGTCCCAGAAGAGCTCGTGGCACTACTCAGTCACGACAACGACCTGGAGCGAATTCAGCGCCAAAAAGCTGCAACGCCGGTGCGCGGCCACATGCCGCTCGCGGAAGTCGCGGAGGAGCTGGGTGCCAGCTGCAAGCCAAACGCGGTGGTGAACGAGCGAACGAGTCTAGGGTACGGCGATGCAGACGCTAGCGCAAAAGCAAATCTCTTGCGCCTAGCAGAAGCAGCAGACGCTGGCCGGCTGGATCGCGTTCGAGTCACGACTGGGCAAGAACTTGTCGACCAGTTCGAACCTTGGTACTTCGGGGTGGCCTTTGCCTTCCTGTTCAAGTATTGTACTGGAATGCCAGACCCGCCGGAGTGGAGCAACAAGGCACGGTGGCGCCGACAAAGCTCGGACCCACACGTATCCCTGGCCTCGTGGACACGAGCCATGGCGAGACGCGTTGAAGCGCAGCTGAGCCGAGACTGGACCTTTGGGTTCGCAAGTTGGAACCTACTGTTTCGCTCCGCAGTCAACCTAGCACGAACAGTTGATGCGTACGACAAACCTGTCTTCGACGAAAGGGACGGGAAGTGGAAACAGCTGTCAGCAGAAGATATCGAGCATGGCGCCCTGCAGCTGGTCGGCGGACTTGTTGGAAGTTACACGGATTCAGCTGGACGCAAGAAGCAAGTGCAAGGAGATGTGAGCAAGCTACCATTTGTGCCCGGTCTCGGCCCGGCGGCGCGCAAGCTGCTGCGTAATCTGCAGCATGCCACGCGCATCCTTCCCGGCACGCAAGACGCGCGACGCATCATGCGCTTCGAAATTCAGGCTATGCGCATTCGCTACGGAGTGCCACTTTTTGTCACGTTCTCGCCCGACGAGGCGCACCAACTCGTGTACGTGCGAATGGCCCGTGTGCGAGAAACAGACCCGGTGCGCATCACGCCGCTGTACAAAGACTGCGATGCCGGCAGCCGGGAGTGGCCGCCTCTCGACGCGTGCGTGGCAGTGGATGTAGAGACCCTGCGCCGTCAGGTACCTAATTGGGACCAGCGACGAGCCGTCTTGGCACGCGACCCGCTGGCGTGTGTCGACGGCTTTCGAGTTCTAGTGCAACTCACCCTCCAGCACCTGTTTGGCCTGAATGTATGCGCAGCCTGTCCCCGCTGCAACGCGTGCGAGCCAATGCGACCTTGTCAGGACGTGTTTGGCAGCAGCGCCACATGCAGCGGCGGTGTCTTTGGTCGAATGGACGCAGCTTACTTGACATTTGAGACCCAAAAGTCCAGCGGCTCGCAGCATGCGCACGGCCAGTGCTTCGTGCAATGCCTGCACCAGCACACTCCGCTGGAGAAAATCTTTCGCCTACCGGCCTCGCGCGCGGAAGAGCTTCGCGACGACTACCTGCGATACAACGCCCACGTGGCCTACGCGACGTACTCCAAAGCTCCCAGTGCAGTGGCGGCGATGCTCGAACGCGCGGTGGCCTGCTGGCCAGAGCACAAAGACAACCCAGACATGATTGACGCGCCAGGGTATCAAAGAGCACGAGCAGAAGAGATGCATATGCTGGACGAAGAAGCCGAAGCAACCGCATGGTGCCAAACTTACTTGGACGAGGACGTCGGAAAATTACAAACCTTGAAGCAGCACCATGTGCACAACTGGGACGCAGACACGCAAGAGTTCAAGCCCTTGACGGGCTGCCAACGACAGGACAGACCCAACGAATGCAAAAGTGCCTTTCCAAGGACAGCTTGGCTGCGGGAAGACGCAGCCGTGCTGTGTCCGTGTCTGCTGAAGGCACACGAGATGGAGGGAAGCGGACGCAAAAACCGCCTGGCGTCCTTGCACGGACCCTATTCGCACAAGTGGCTGAATCCTTGCCACCCGGCAATGCTTGCCGCGCTCCGTGGCTGCAATGTAGATGTGCAAGTCCCTTATCGGTTGCCGTTCAAGTGTCGCAACTGTGGTGACGAACTAAGCCCATTGCAGAGACGCAACATTATAGAAGCAGCGCAGCGGGCGCAGGATGCCCAGACTGGTTACTGCGCAGACTACTGTGCGAAGTGTCAACCTATGGCTTTCCACGAAATCAATGAGTTCCGCAAAGGCCACATTGCGCTGCACAAGCAGCTGGCAGGCGCCGGCGTCGAGCGGCTCGGCAAGAGGCACACCGGTCGGTTCTTGAGCGATGCCTACTGCAAGGGCATTGTGCGAGGACAGGTCGAGTGCTGTAACTTGCGTGCGAATCATGTCGAAGACGCGTTTGTCGCGAGTGAGCGCTTCAGCACAACCAACTTTGTGAGTTTTCCAGGTAGGGAGTTTCTAAATATGGTGCAGCAGGCGTGTGGCGACCTAGGCGACGAAGCGACCAGGCTGGGAACCCGCGCCACGGCCCGCGGGCGGCGTCCGACGCACCTCCGCGATTTGGACGTTGCGCAAGCCTACGGACTGCGACCGCGAAGCGCCGATCTATGGCATGCATCCCCATACGAGTTCGTCATGTGTTGGGAGATGGTCGCAACGCGCGTGCCGTACACTTGGCAGGCGTGGCAAGCACTCCCAGCAGACGCGTGGGATGTCAACCTGACAGCCGCTGGCGCCAAGAAACTTGAAAACGCCAACAAAATAGTGCACTTGAAGCCCGGCGCAGACTACATTAACAAGTTCAACTCGAAGCCGAGCTGCGAGTACTTCACCAACTCCGTGGCCACAGCAGCCTTACAGCACGCGTGGTATTTCAAACGTCGACGTCGCCCGCAGTGCCCACGCTTCGACGCCGCGCCACGTCCGCGACACGGACCAGAGAGCGCGGAATACAACGCAGCTCTCTGCTCGGCGTATTTTCGTCCTTGGACACTGCAGAAGCACTGGAGCACAACGCAAGTGCCACTCGCAAGCTCGCTGAAGAGCGGGGACAGATCGTGGGACGAAGCCTTGCGGCAATGGCTACGCGGCATCAGCTGTGAGGAAACCATGCGCCACGTAGGCAATTTTCTTTCTGTGCATCGCGTCCGTCCCAGCGAAGAAGCAGCCGAAAACAGTGATGACGACGACGTTGACATGCCACTAGATCTTAGCGTAGAACACTTTCGCCAAGCCTTAGAGCCACCCGCACGGGAGGTCGCCGCCGGCACGAAACGCAAGCAAGCGTCCGAAGAGTGCACCGACGCCGCGTGCGAGCGGGCAAATGCCACCTGGGCAAGTTGCGAAGAAACGCCATCCGACGTCAGAAATCCCTTTGCACACAGCGACGCAAAGCAGCTACTGAAGGCAGCGCGTCAAAAACGCCAAAAACTCACTTGCGTCAGCGCAGCTGCCGATCAAATACGAGCGCCCAACGTGAGCACGAGAGAACCCAGCAACCGCGCGAAGAAGGTGAGGGCTTGGCTTGCAGAAGTTGCGCAGCGACAAGACTCGTCCGGCAAGGCGTTCTTGAACCCAGAACAACTAGACTTTGTTCGTACGATTGCGGCACGAGTCATAGAAGAAGAAAACACGGGCGAAGCCGAGAACTTGCGGCAGAGGACAGCAACCGAGCCGTTGCGGTGGGCTCTGCACGGAGGCCCAGGCACAGGAAAATCGCACGTGCTGAGACTGATCCGCACAGAACTGTTTGATGGCGTCTTGCAATGGCAACAAGGAATACAATACAAAGTAGTCGCTTTGCAGGCGGTCATGGCCGAGCAGCTAGAGGGTGACACAATTCACCACGCAGTTGGCCTGAACAAGCGCGGAGAGGAGACGGGTATCGGCTTCAAGCGCCTAGCAGAACTGACCGCCGCAGCGACGCAGTGGCGATGGCTGTTGCTGGACGAGTTGAGTATGGTCAGCGCAGAGCTGCTCGCGCGCCTGGAACTCCGCTGTCGGGAGCTAGTCCGAGATGCCTCGCGACAGAAGTACGCCGCAGGGTGCACAACAGCACGACCCTTCGGGGGATTAAATGTCATTCTCTCGGGGGATTGGTGGCAGCTCGCGCCACCGCGCGGCACCTTCCTGGGAGCCATCCCGGCTCAGATGCTGCGCAGCCAAGGTGTGAGCACGAAGCTACCGCACGCGGCCTACGGCCAGCAGTTGATCTGGGGCGGGCCGAAAAACGGCATCCAAGGGGTTACAGAACTCGTCACGTGCGAGCGCACACAGGACGAGTGGCTACGAGAGGTGCAGGAAGAGTTCCGACACGGAAAGCTCTCGCCGTCAACGCACGCGTTCCTGCACGGGGTGCCGACGTCGGTCCCCGGCAGCTGGCAAGGAGGACGCGCTGCTTGCGGCAAGGAAAGCTGTAGCAAACTAGTAGCACAGCACGCAGACCCGACGCGCATCCTGCGGGAAGAATGCGACAAGTGTCGCGAAGAGCGACGCTCCAAAGCACTCGTCGCTATGACAGAGAACGATCAACGTTTCGAAACAGAATTCCAGGAGGCGACCTGTATTTTCGCCACCAACAACGTGAAGTACCACGTGAACCGCAAGCGCGCGCGAAAATTCGCAGCTCGGGCGCGGCAGAGACTCTACTACGCAATCGCAGAGGACCGCGCCTCGGCCGAGGTTCTAGCAGAAAAACCTCGTTTGGACGAAGACAAGGTGACCTGGCTGCAACGGCATGATCGCGAGTCTGGGGACCTCTACGGCACATTGCCGCTGTGCGTTGGCATGCCCGTAGCTGCCGCGGACCACTTGGATCGAGAGAGGGGCGTGCTGCGTGGATGTTCCGGACGAGTTTGCGGCTGGACACACGACATCGCCACCGCGGAGCCCAGCAAACAGGACGGAGAGGTGCGTTTCTGGACGAAACTGCCTGCTGCAGTGTATGTGCGCTTCAAGACAAAGCGACAGTGGCGTATTCAAGGACTCGGGGACGATTGCGTCCTCCCAGTGGCGCCTGTCCGTAGCGTCTGGCACCTGGATCACCGCCGAAAATATCCGAAACTGAAAGTGTCACGGAGACAGCTTCCACTATGTCCACATTTCGCGATCACTGCGCACGCAGGGCAAGGCCTCACTATGCGAGAAGGCGCCATCGCAGACATCGCGATTCAAGCGGGCGACGACCCCTTGACATGTTACGTCGCCGTGACGCGCGTGGAAGGTCGAGCACGCCTGCTCATATTTCGTCCCTTTGCCCTGGCGCCGTTCCAGCGCGGGGAAGATGTGGGGCGAAACCTGTTGCTTCGAGTATGGAGAGGAGAGGCGATAGACTGGGAGAAGATCCGACAAGAGCACATCATCGAGAAGCCATGCAGCGAGTGCCGGGAATGCAAAGAGCCACGTGGTTACACGGCGGGGCAATGGAAGCGCGAGGATACAAGCCGCATCTGTAAAGAATGTGTAGGCAGGCACGAGCAGAGCGGTCATCCGTGGCAGTGCTGTGTTTGCCACAATTGGCTGCCCACGGCCGCCTTCCATAGCAAATGGAGAAGCAACGGAGCAGCACTACGACGTGTGTGTCTCAACTGCAAGGACACGAAACGATGCACTATCTGCGGAGAAGTAAAGGAGGAAGCAGACTTCAGCGCGGCTGCATGGCACACAAAACATCTTCCCCGGCGTGCGTGCAAGACATGCAGCAAGAAAGAACGAGGCCATTGGAAATGCGCAAGCTGCGCCACTTCACACCCAAAGCGATGCTTTTCGCGATACGCGCGAAAGCGACGCGGCGTCCGGGACGGCAAACAAACGTGCGATATGTGTCTGGCGGAGCGTGACTTGAAGCGAGCGGCCGAAAGAAGTCGAGAGCGACTCGCAAGAACACGGGCGAAACGAAAGCGGAGAATCCTAGCAGAGGTTTGGCGTCTGGTAGGAGAAATGCGAGGAGCACCACCAAGCAGCAGCAGTGGCAGCAACTGTAGCAAAGGCGCCAATAGCTATCCGTGACAGACGGCAGGGACATATTCTAATTAGCACCGTGTCGATCACGCATGTTTTACATCGCCAATACTCTCTAAGGCACACTTTAAATGTACTGCTCGCCGCAGATTTTGCCCGGTTTGCTTGATGCGGATTTTGCCTGGATTGCTTGCCGCAGATTTTGCCTAGATTGCTTGCTCAAACATGCCTCACCCCGTTGAAAATGTACCTCGTTAGGACCAGTATCCTCATATCATCCTGCAGCACGCCTCGAAAGTATCATCGCAGCGGGGCCGCGATGGGTCCCCTATTGTAGCCAGGATGCGGTGCATTGTTGCTTTGCTTTCGCGCGAAAATGCACCGCTTTTATTGGATGAGGTGTGAACAAGAATTGACGGAAATGGTTGGTGATTTCAACGGTCATCATGATAATACGCTTTGATTGGCACGCTTCCATAGAAGGCGCGCCCATTCTGAAGTGATCTTTTTCTATCCTTAGCTTCGTGCATTTTTGTACTAATCTAATAAAGTGCCGACAATTCTACTGCTGCTTCGAGCATGTGCCGTGACATTGCTTGTCTTTCTTAGCAGATTATGATATTAAATACACCAAGAAGGATAAGAAGCACTATCCTTTGCGGAAACATGTTTGTGAGCTTATTCTATTTAGTAGATTAGGATGCCAAGTACACTGTGAAGGATAAAAAGCATTATCTTTCGTGGAAGCATGTTGTACGTAGATTATGATGCTAAGTAGACTATGAAGGATGTGAAGCACTATCCTTCACGGAAGCATGTATGTGAGCTTGTCCTACTTTTCGCGCAGTGTTCATTAACTGTAAGTAGATGCATGCTTGGCATTGCTGTGTAGTCCTCTTTCTGCAGAAACGTGGCTCTAGTCCTTTAGTGCAAAAGCAACTAGGCGCCGCCGCAATGAGTTCTCCCGCTGCAGTGCGCTGGCATTGTGCCCTGAGCGATGTTTTGATTCGATGCTGCGCATGTAAAAAAAATCCTCCGGAATAGCCGTGACTGCCAACCAAGTGCAACAGGTACTGCAGTCAGGTGCCGTGACATTGCATTTGCAGTAGAGGCTCATCACCGGTCACCCCTTCTCGCCGCAAGTCGGGGCCGCGATTCATCTGACACTGTCAGGACCAGCACGCCTCAACTGTACCTCGCCTTTGCAATCATAGACAAATTCAGCACCGTGGTGTCAGGGGCAGTTGGTGTAGTGGTATCACACCCGCTCAGCATGCGGGAGGCCCCGGGTTCAATCCCCAGACTGTCCATGCTCAATTTAGTTCTGTTTGCTGCTGCGGGGACGAGCAGCCATCATGATAGTCATGTCCACGCATCTTTTGCATCACCAATGCTCTCTAACGTCACCCTTGGAATGTATACTATAGATATATATAGATATAGATATAGAAGTAGAAGAGAAGATATAGAATAGAAGATGCTAACCATATACACTATTTATACACTATAGAATGTGCACGAAAGAATATACACTATAGAAGATGATAACCAGCAGTCCTCATGATAATCATGTCCACGCAGCTTTTGCATCTCCAACAGTCAGCATAATGATCATGTCCACGCATCTTTTTGCATCACCAATAGCCAAAGTGCGGCGCATTTTTGCTTTGCTTGCGCGAAAATGCACCACGCCTCGAAACCATATACACTATATATACACTATCGAATGTGCACGATAGAATATACACTATAGAAGATGATAACCAGCAGTCCTCATGATAATCATGTCCACGCAGCTTTTGCATCTCCAACAGTCATCATAATGATCATGTCCAGGCAGCTTTTTGCATCACCAATAGCCAAAGTGCGGCGCATTTTTGCTTTGCTTGCGCGAAAATGCACCACGCCTCGAATGTGGCTCACTCCATTGAAAATGCGCCTCGCCTTTCGCCCTCATCTGGCACTGTCAGGAGCAGCACGCCTCAACTGTACCTCGCCGTTTCGATCATAGACAAATTGAGCACCGTGGTGTCAGGGGCAGTTGGTGTAGTGGTATCACACCCGCTCAGTATGCGGGAGGCCCCGGGTTCAAATCTCAGACTGTCCATGCTCAATTTAGTTCTGTTTGCTGCTGCGGGGACAAGCAGCCATCATGATAGTCATGTCCACGCATCTTTTGCATCACCAATGCTCTCTAACGTCACCCTTAAAATGTATACTATAGAAGATAGAAGATATAGAATATATATATAGAAGATATAGAATATATATATATTATATATAGAAGATAGAAGATAGAAGATGATAACCAGCAATCCTTATTACCTCATTAGACTATATACCTCATATACACTATAGAAGATGATAACCAGCAATCCTCATGATAATCATGTCCACGCAGCTTTTGCATCTCCAGCAGTCATCATGATGATCATGTCCACGCATCTTTTGCTAAGCATCCGCGTGATGGACAACTTTAGTTGATCCTGCCACCTGACAAAATTGCAAGTTTGTCAAGGTTGAGATGAGGACGATGATAAAGATAAGGAAGATGATGAAGATGATGATGATTATGATGATGATGATGATGATGATGAGACGACCAGACAAGCTACTGGCAGGCTCAAACTAGGTAGGACTACCATGATGATAATCACGAGGATGATGATGAACATGATGAGGATGATGATGATGAGGATGGTAATGATGTAACCTTATGAGGATGAAGCTTCGGTTATGCTCATATGCCAGCGCATCCTCAGCATCACCAACACCTCGCCTTTCGCCCTCATCTGGCACTGTCAGGAACAGCACGCCTCAACTGATGAACATGATGAGGATGATAATATATATAGAAGATAGAAGATGATAACCAGCAATCCTTATTACCTCATTAGACTATATACCTCATATACACTATAGAAGATGATAACCAGCAATCCTCATGATAATCATGTCCACGCAGCTTTTGCATCTCCAGCAGTCATCATGATGATCATGTCCACGCATCTTTTGCTAAGCATCCGCGTGATGGACAACTTTAGTTGATCCTGCCAGTAGTCATATGCTTGTAGACAAATTCAGAACCATGGTGTCAGGGGCAGTTAATGTTTTTCTTCTGCAAATGGGTTGTCCATTAGGCCGCGCAGACTACCCTGACAAAATTGCAAGTTTGTCAAGGTTGAGATGAGGACGATGATAAAGATAAGGAAGAGGATGAAGATGATGATGATTATGATGATGATGATGATGATGATGAGACGACCAGACAAGCTACTGGCAGGCTCAAACTAGGTAGGATTACCATGATGATAATCACGAGGATGATGATGAACATGATGAGGATGATGATGATGAGGATGGTAATGATGTAACCTTATGAGGATGAAGCTTCGGTTATGCTCATATGCCAGCGCATCCTCAGCATCACCAACACCTCGCCTTTCGCCCTCATCTGGCACTGTCAGGAACAGCACGCCTCAACTGATGAACATGATGAGGATGATAATGATGATGATGATAATGATGATTACCTTATGAGGATGAAGCTTCGGTTATGCTCATATGCCAGCGCATCCTCAACATCACCAACAGTCATCATGATAATCATGTCCACTAATGATAATGCATTGTCCTCATTTCCATTTCCGCTTGCAGCTCTGTATTTTCTATCAACCACCCTTCCCGTGCGCCTCGCCCTTGCGGACAAGGGGTCGGCGGATATGGGTGTGCGGCAAAATGAAACCACCAGGGGACCGCGGGTTTTGGTCCATGTTGCCACTTATAAGGGCAAGCCATTTTGGGGTTACCCTACTTTTGACCCACAACCATATGTCTCAAAGTGAGGTTGTCAATAGTTCTAGGGGTTGATTCCCCATTATTTTAAACCATCGTTCTTTTCAAAAACCAGCTGTTTTCCCTGGGATTTTCATGGTTTCCTGAAAAGAAGGATCCCGGGAAAGAATGGAAATGGAGTGTACCCCTAGAAGAGTTCCAACATGGACCTTCCCCGTGGTATCCGTGCTTTCGGACTGGCCGATGAGAAGTATGAGAAGGATGGATGCAGTGAATGTGGCACCAACCCTCGGCGCAATAGAGAGATGGCTTCTACAACTTTCCCCAACCTGTGTATTTGACACCCTTCTGATTCTTCACCAATTAGTTTGGTTTGATTTGTTGTTTCTTTTGTTTTTTAATGTTGTGTTAAAATGTCCTTGTTTGTTTGTTTGTTTTTTTTTGTTTTTTTGTTTTCCGTTTTGTGGGGGGGGCTGAAGATACTTGTTGTGCATGTTTCGTAGTCTGGACGTTGACGAATCCGCCAGGTGGACTTCAAGTTCTGCTTGGCGCCTTTGGCTGTGATGGATGGCACCAAGGGTTTGGAGTCTAGGTCCCCCAGCTTGGTGCCCTTCTCTCACCAACTTTTTGGTTGGGAGGGTTCTACGGAAAAAAGTTGGTACCCTTACCTCTAACCTCTCTACTGGAGGACCTAGGAGTGGTCCACCGGATTCCGACAGGATCGCTGGTGCAGAAACGAGGTGTGCATTAGACTCGGGGGCCGCAAAATGGCGGTGTTGCTTTTGGTAACGAACCCCAAAAGAGGGTACGGAGGCTTGCTTGGATTGTTGAGCTTTCACTTTTTGGGAAATGTGTTGTTCCCACTCCACCCACAAAAGGTTCAGTTTTCGCCGGGAGCAATACGTAGCCACCAAGATCGGGTGCGTTAAGTAATCCGCAAGCAAGGGCTCGGGGTGAAGCTCACTCCCCGAGGTTCCGACACTTCGGAAGTGAGCCACTTGCTCAAAGCCCGGGGATTCATGAAGGTTAGCAAGGGATACTCCCAAAGTAGCTGCGGAAATCCGCCTGAATTATTTACACGGTTTTGGGTAGACCATTTTGATACCGGGTTTTGATCATGACTCAAGTGAGTAATCGTTCCACGAATCATGAGGATCTGATCAGAATCATTTGGCTGTGGGTAGAAACCAATGGTGCACCACCCAGTTTAGCAAGTTTCAGTGGGGTTTGGGATGTTCACTGAAAGTACGGGATTCTGACCCATGGCCATTTACCCGGTGACCAAGGCAACAAGCCATCCATGTTGAGAGCTCGAGATAATCCATCCGTTCACTCCCGAAGTGCCCCTTGCTGGAGGTCCGGTGTTTGATTCCGAAGCTTTTGGGCCCCAAAAAGCATGGCGGTTGTTATCCTTAGGACGGTGGGGGGTGAGCGTCAAAACGAGACACGCCCAAAAGGAGCCTTACTTGGCCATTGGCCAACTCAGTTCAGACTCCTGTTGACTAAGTCCCGGTATGATTTACCCGTACAAGCCACATTTACCATGGACGAAGCACTTGGCAGTTCTTCCAAGGGATTCCTGGGGAGGGGGCAGAGTACCTCCAAGGACCCTTGCAAGCTTGAGGTTGGCACACCAAAAGTCCTCGGACCCAAGTTCGTGGTGATCGCCTGGGGTACAATCTACTCGTGAGTTGGGCCGGTAAGCAGATTTAAACCCGAACGGTTGCGAACCGCTCACGTTCACTTCGCGAATCGAGCACCCAAGTAGCCTTCGGCCATTGAGAGGCTCGGTCAAAGTGAGGTCTCTGCCGGACGGGGGAAAAAACATCCTTTCCCCGGAGGAAAATCAGGGACACCCCTAAAAAGTTGGTGTTACATGTAGTTTCCCTTGAAGCGCATGTCATGGCCACCGAGGTCTGGGTGTCTTTTTTTCCGGGTGGCCACCGGTTTGAAGGGGCCGAAACCGAGGCGTGGCATGCCAACGAGTTCCTCACCGACGGCCCTTTGATTCGCAACCTCCGGAGCGATTCCCAGGAGGCCGGCCGAGGCAACGACACCAAGGCGGGGACGATTTCGGGCATGAAGCAGTTTTGCTGTGATGAACAACTGAACCACAATCAACACCTGGGTAGACGAAGGGTAGTAAGGGAAAGACCCAGCCGGAAATAGTTGCAGCCGCCTTTCTAATTCTTTGCATGGTTCTGGGTTCACCATTTGTGTACCAGGTTTTGATTGTGACTCAACTAGGTCCCCCAGCAAGGTGCCCTTTTACCCTTTTTGGGGGGGGAGGGTTCCCCTACTAAAATAGACTACAGAAAAAAAGTTGGTACCCATATTCGAACCAGCCTTTTCTGAAACCAATGGTATTTTTACCCTGGAAAAACCAGCCCTTCCAAACAAAAAGCAAACAAGTTAGTATTTGGAGTGGGGGGTATGTAGGAGTCCTAGGTTTGGAGTTCAACGATTTCAAGCGCGGGGGGGGGGAGGCTTGAACCTGCAAAATGCAAAGGAAGATCCAAGCATCCGGAAAGCATGTGGATGTGTCCATTCCATTTTACACACATGGCATCGGTGTTCTTGTTGGAAAGCCCAAAAAAATATGGGTACGCACTCCAAAAAGAGAGAGACGCTCCGATGTAGCCCCTTGCGGAGCCCTTGATTTGACGAGGGACACGTTTTTTGGGGCCTTTACTAAAGGCCAACATATGTTCGGGGTTGGACAAGGGCAGAAGTTCCGACAGGTTGCGAAGGCTTGTCAGGGCAAAATGTCTCGATTTTAGGGGGTCCGCCTGCCTTAATTTGTGTACTTGGGTGTCCGGCCAGGTTAGAAAGTGCTTACCCAAAGGGTCCAGAAATTGATTTGGGGGCCTTAAAATGGGTTGTTTTTGAGGGTGGGTCGGGTCGGTTCTCCATCGGAGGGTCCAGGGGTCTGCATTGGTGGCGTCATGACCCTTAGGGTAGTAGCCTTGGCTATAACCTACTCACCCAGAAGTACGCAGGTTCTGACATGAGTTACCACTCACTACGTTGGCCGAACTCCAAGCAGGGGAAAATAGCTCAAGTCTCACTGTTCAGTTATTCCCTTGCAAGACAAACCCCATTTCTCCAGAGTCATCGCAATGACAACATTTGTTATGCCTAGATGGCCCATGTGCGATGCAGTGTTTTTCACTTCAGCCCTGAATCAAAGGCGATAAGGGGTGTCCGGCTTCCCTTAAGGCAACCGGAGCTTGCCGTGTTGGAAGCGTGCTCACGCAAAAAGGTCCTTTGAGGACTTTCTGACGGTCTGGCAGAATTGCAGGCTGTGTCGGCCATCGTGCACTTCATGCTTTTAGAGCACTTGGGCCTTATTGCCGACGACGGAGGCATGACTGCGCCCGGCTGAGTGACCACTTGCCTCGAGGAGAGACGGTTCTGTCTTTACTTTGCGGTGTTATGCATGGTCATGGGCACCTTCACCAGGGAAATCAGACCATACAAATTTGAGGGAACCATGGCCATGATATATAGAAGGAGTTGCGACCTGGAGCATCTGAGGTTTGTTGCCGCAGTCAACGGTTGATGTGAGACTAACATTGGGGGACGAGTTCTGAATGTACCATGGTCCTGTGCAGGGACTGCATATCTAGACCGTGGCTCATTTGGATTTGCCGACCTAGAGGGAGTGGATCAGGGATATGGACCTGGAATCGTGCCAAATAGCCCATAGTTCATCCAAAACCAAAACTAGGTCCCCCAGTAGTGCCCTTTGACCAACTTTTTTGGGGGAGGGTTCCCCTACTAAAATCAACTACAGAAAAAAGGTGGTACCCATATTCTAACCTCTCTACTGGACGACCTAGAAAAGAGCATGGGCCACCCTGCAAAACCGCAGTTTTCTTCCAAAGTCCTCCTACGGGAACCAACAAGCAGTGGTTGCGGGGGGGGAGGGGTGGGGGCCCTTCTGGGTACCCTGGTTGGGACCCGGGTCCTGGTGTTTCCTTCTGACACGCGTTTTCGGCGTCGCCTTTGCCACTGTCTCGAAAAAGTATCTGGTATCCCTGAAATCATTGGCCCCATTCACCTCTCTGCTTCCCCAGAATTAGCTCCTTTTGCTTTTTTGCTTTTTTTGGGGGGGTTGTTTGTTTTCCACTAACCAGGCAAAAATACATATGTATATAATATATATGTTTGCTGGGGTTCTAATTCCAGTTGAGCCTGGTTTGTGCAAAATGGAAAGGCGCTCCCACGGATCCCCACTCTCAAGCTCCCGGCAGTTTGGTCGAGTCGGATCCGTGCCCAATTTCGGGGGCATCCCTTGGGGGCCCGGTTTTTGGCGCAAGTCGGTTTCGAGCTCGAGCTGAGGTGCTGGGGGACGTGCTCAAAGATTCCCCGTGGCAGCTTCAGGACACCCAAGACCTTGCGTAGGAAAGCAGGAGGTCTTCACCGAAAACCAGTCTTTCAGAAATAAAGAATTCTGGTCAGGTGATATCCCCAACAGCCCGAGAATGCGCCGGAACCCTTTCGAAATCCGATCGCCTAGGCCTATCGGTGGGAAAGAAAGAAAGGCAAAGTGGTTCTTTGGAGAAGGCTATGAGGCGAGGGGGACCAAACCTGGCCGCTATTGGGCTCCAAACTCCAAACTTGGTGTCGACCCCATCCCAATGCTGCAGGGGTCCCCAAGTACAATCTACTGCCACATGCTTAAACATGTCTCTCGACCTATTCCAATCGGGTCCCGAACTAAAGTTCATAGCCACATCCGAGAGCTGTCTGGCTCTAGGGTGAGGTTCTGACCATGTGGGTACAACTAGCTGGGCCGTCCGAGTACAAGGGCACAAGCTCTCACGAAGATGCCAGGCAAGAAAACAGGTAAGAAAAAAACATTCGGGATGCGGTTAATTGTTTGTTCCAAGAAAACACCCCTACTCCAGATACCCCAAATTGTGGTTCAGTTGTTCAGGGTATATGTCTTGAACCTGGTTTTCGTGCCTCCTTTTTTCGCCAGACAGCATATCCTGACCCAGACACCCAGTGCCATCAACCGCTTTTCGGGCGAAGCCTTCCTTTAGGTGCCGTGGTTAATCGCGGCAAACCATCATGTGAGAAAAATGTCAAAGCCCAGTCCGGTTCTCCCCGTTTCACCAGGAGCCGTGCCTCGTCGCCTTGGAGATGATGAAGTTCGGCATCCTCAGCGGAGACCCGCCGCCCGGAATCCGCATAAACCAATCCGCTTGGTTGAGGTTTAAGGCTCCTTACAAGATACATGTTGCAACCATTTGAACATGTTGCTTTTTCAACACCATAAAGGGAAACCTCCATTTACAAGTTGCAATGGTCAGGTGTACAATGCATCCGGATCTGTTGAGGTTTCGGGGTTGGTTTACTTCCAGTTGCTGAGATGAATATGTCTTTGTCTCCCCTGGTTCAAAGGAGATCGATCACGAGTGTATGTTTATCTTTTCCTGGGGACTCTACTGCAAACGGAGGGGTTGGTTTAGGTTGAGGGGATGCTGGTATATTATGAAGGGGGGGTGGTCCAAGGAGGGTTCTCCAAGGCTCCTAAAAAACCCTAAGGAACCCTAGGACTCTCAACTACCCACCCCCTCTCCCTTTAAAGCCAACCCAAAGAGGGTGTCCACAAAACGACAAACCCACATATATATATATATATACATGTTGTATACATATATCCATGTATAACTGTATATGTATAGTTATATGTATGTAATGTATGTATGCAATGCAAGGCAATGTAATGTAATGTAACGCATCATGTACGTGTGTCTAGTCCGGCCAGGGTGCTATGCGCCGTACCATGTTCTCAGGTTCGAGGCTGCTGAGAGGCCGTTTCCAGAGCAGGCGTGGGGTGCGGGGCGTGGGGATTTCGGGGCGAGGGAGTTTTCGGCGCGGCGCGAGTACAAAATCTGGGGCTGCTGGGGCATACTGTGCTTGCAAAATCCGGCACCATGGCTGAAACATTGTGTTTGTTGGTATTTACAGGGGAATCCTCTGAAGCTCAACGGTGGTGGGAAATGCATTTCGTCCATCCGCAGTATGTTGAGAACAAACTCTTCCCCATAGCAAATACCTCCCCAAGTCAGGTGTTGACATCGTGCGCTAGTACACTAAGGGGATTGTTGCAAGCAGTGACTGTTTCAAGCCACCACACAAGGAGCCCTGTGTCAGTAGAACTTGGGTTCGGGACCCCCCTTGGAAGGCGCTTGGAAGGAACCCAAAAGCAAGCCAGTCACACGCAAGACCCATCTTGTTTGCAGAGTATGATGTGCACACTTTACTAGAAAGAAGGTACTTACGGGAAATCCAGGTTTTTCAAGTACTCAAGAAAGGATTTTGGGAGTAGTCGGAGGTTCTTGTCCCCCAAAATGGCTTCGCTGTTTGTGGTTTCCCTTTCAAAGCCACCACAGGGGTACCCTCAGAAAAATCACACCTGCTTATCTTCCACCAATAGCTCATTAGGGCACTGTTCCTGAAGCGGCGCAGAAAACCGATTTCCATTGGCCATTTTAGTAGCTAGTTCTTGTTTCACTGCCAATATTTTTTGGGCGCCGCTCAGCTGCAAAGCGTACACTCCCAAAGAGCATGTTTTGGCAACGTTTTTGGGGTAATGTGTGTTGAAACCAAAAAGGAAAGCCATCCTTTTGGGGGTCCCTAACAAAACTTGCCTGTGGCAAACTATAAAGTGTCGCTGGTAGGTGTCTTCATCTTAAAGTTGCTGGTGGGTGTTTTCGTCTGAAAGTCTTAGCTAAGGACCAAAAAGTTGAAACATTGTTTTGGCCAGTCAAATCCAACAGGGGAGAAAAGCAACTTGCTGGTGCTCAGGAATTCCCGAATAGAAAGGAAATCGACAGTGGGATGGTTTTTTTGGAGTCATGAGCCATTTCTTAGGGCCCCTGCATCTCTCGCACCAGCAAGAAATGGAGAGTATTGACAACTGGAGGCCTTTGAAACTCCAAGAAAATATAAAGCCAGTCCAATCCAGCGGGTCAGAAAAAGAACACCATTTCGCAGCGATCGCAAGTTTACTTTTGGTTCCGGTCCAAACATGAAATTAATAAAAGAAAAGAAAAAGCAAAAGAACAACAAGTTGTTTCCCCACCAAAAGCTGGTGTCTGATTTCCCCACCAAATCACCAAATGGGTGTGGCTCAAAATTAAACAGGAGGAGCAAACCGCAAGTTTTGATCCATTTTCACTTACCAGGGTTCCAAAAGTTTTGGTGCCGGTTTTTTGAGCCACAGCCAAATGACCCAAAGCCCAGCTGGAGGTGAAGTATCCCAAAGCCCCGGTGGACCCCCACACCAAGAGCTTGCTGCTGCTCTCTCGGGTCATGTCCCTTGCGCGGGGCCCCGGTTGTGACTGCGGCTGGAGCAAGCCGTTGGGGGCGGTTGGTTTGTTCTTGTGTTTTGTTTTTGTAGTTGGGGAGGGCGGTAGGGGGGGAGGGGGAGAGGGGAGGGGATTGTGTTTTTGGGGGGAGCGGGAGACGCCTCTTGGTTGGTGTTGAAGGGAAACGAAACGGAAACCCTTGCCACTTGGGGCCTTCCCTCGTTGAAGAAACGCCAGGACAGAGCCGCAAATACATTCTAGCGAAAGTGGATGGCGAAATTCAACCCCCCCCCCCCATTTGAGATCAGTCATCCCCTTTACTTGCCCACGTAAAGGGAGTTGTGCCTCCAAGGTCATGGTTTTCCCAGTGGCTTCTTGGATGTGCTGTGACACGGGAACTGACAGAATGAGTGTTTCTTCAGATGAGAAGTCGTTTGGGCTGCAACTGGCGCATGCTGGCAATCGGACTGCTGAAGCTCTGGTATCTGAGCGGGTTGACTGAGTCTTGGCTCCCAGCCATCCGGTTCCTTAGGTTTTTAGATCTTTTTAGTTGGTTTATTGGGGGGGGGGTTCCGAATTTTCCCCACGAAAAGCAAGGGATCTGGGGACAGCCCAGTCTTGTTGGGACAGCAAGTCTGATATCCTCTTCAAGACCGTTTTGCGGCCGACGCCCATGCGGCTTTTCCGAGCAGCTGGGCCACATCGTCTGAGCTGGGGCGCGCGTTTGCAAGAATCAAGGGTAGGAAGACAAGCGATGATACAGCCGGTTCATTTGAAATGAAGGTAGACTTAAGCCCAGCCCTAGAGAGTGCCTTTGTTCCTTCAAAGCTGCGGGGTACCCCAGGTGGTTCAGTTGGAAAGACTTGAGCCCAGGGGTTCCCGGCCCAGGTCTTGACCCCCCTAGCAAGTTGTCGTTTTGGCTTTCCTGTAAACCACCAACGGTCCCGCACCCCCTAGCAACTGCTTTTCCCCATGTTCCAAAACCCCTTGGTACTGTCCAACAACTGCAAACGGAAAAGTTTGAGTCACCCCCCCTTAACAACCCCTCTTCACCTCTACACCCACCCCCCATACACCCTCCCTCCCCACCCTCCCCTACCCTCCCAACCCTCCCCCCCTTCCCCTTTTCCCAAAACAACCACCCCCCCCAACCCTCCCCCCCAAAACAGGCCCCCCCCCCCCCCCTCAAAACACCTCATTTGTTTTCAGGTGCCCATGAAGCTGAAGAGCGGCATGTGGAACGCCGACGTGGACTTCGACCTCGCCGCCTTCCACTCCCTCGTGCGCTTGGCGCGGGGCCTCGGGCGCGTTGATTCTGAATCAATTGGCTTATAAAATACGATATGAATTATTGATACATATATATATATATATATCGTATTGGTGTATACTCAATAAGATTAAGTCAATTGGATTCTGATAAGTCTAATCAACGATTATCCGATCAACATTGATTCTCGATCAATGCTCTATGAACTTATACAAGTAACAACACAAAGTTCCCTACAAGTGTTTAACATAATGTTGTAGCAGGACAAACTGGATCTCCATTACTGGGGTGTTCCTCCAAAACGACCTGGTCTTTTTGGGGGTGGAGTAGAATGGGTGAAGTTTCCCCGTAAAAGTTTCGTGTTTTAGGGCGGACCTCAGGTGAAATATGCGGAGAATCTGAAAATATGATTTTCTGCGAACCCCCCATGTAGGCTAAGCTGCCAGCCCATCTCAGGTGTGGAGGAGCGCTCTTAGTCTTGCATGGTAAGTACTGCTCACTTCCTGAATTCCTGGACTTGGTACTTGGCTTGGAATACTGTGGCAAACAACAGGTGTGGGTTTCTTTCTGTGCCAAACTCAAGCAGCAAGTGATTGGTTGACCCTATCGTGTCAGTTCCCTTAAGGAGATTCGGTGGCATGTGCCCATAGGAACCTGTGCAACTCCTGCCGCAACTCTCAATAATGGGAACACAAGCCCTTGGCCTTTTCCATGCGATGGTTATTTCGCTCCGTTCGGAAACCTTGGAATGATTCGATTCCCCAACGTAGACACCAACAAAACATTATGGTTTCCAGCATGGTTCCATTCTGGATGTATGTGTTCACCTCGGGTCCACAGAAAAATCCTGGAAAGGCTCTGAGTTCCCCGCTTTTTACGCACCTCAAGTCGAAAATGTACGCAGCGTTGGCTTCGAAAGGCCCAAGCTGTTTTGGGCAGACTGCTTTATAACACGGTGCTGAATTCTCACTTTCCGAGTTCCTGGACTTGATACCTTTGGGCATGGCATGATTTTGCATGGTTTTTTGGCATGGCATGTGTTTTGCATGATTTTTGCATGGTTTTGCAGGATTTTGCTTGATTTGGAGTTTGGTTGCCATTTTGGCAAGCAAAAAGTTCGGATACTTTGGATCCGCTCGATCGGAAGTGAGAATTTGACTCACGTGGGATTTGCGCCCAGAACTCTGGGACCTGCGCCAAGATGTTAGACAACATGTTAGATGAAACCGTGCCCCTTTGGCTGGTGAAAACAGAAATCGGTAGATCCGGAGGGGCTGCAAACACAACCCCTTGACGAACTTTCTTGTCAGGTTCCGAAAATCGGTCTCCTGCAGTCTATTTCGGGGTAGACTAAGTAGACTAAATATGAACAGAGTCAACAAACAATATTTTCCGTGTACCACACATGGGGCCCAATTTGTTTGGGTCGCCCCATTGTCCACTTCTTCCGTTGCTCCGCTCAGGTCAAACGCGCCTTGCGACATTTGACAGAGGCATCCTTGGTGTCGGTGCTTCTGCGAAATCTTCACCGTGTCCGTCTGCTTCCAAGCAGCTCCTTGATAGCAAGAGCTCCATTTGCTGAAATGAATATGTTTTATTATCCTTGTTGGTTTTCAAAGGGCATCGATTTCACTACTGGACATATTGTTTTTTCCTTGTTGGTGTTCAAAAGAATTCATCACTGGAAATATATTTATATTGTTTCCTGGGGCCTTAACCAAATGGAAGCCAAGGGTTTTTTTGCACACCACTTTGGAGTGTCCAATCTGAGACTTAGCTGTTCGGTTCCCAAATGTTGCCAGGTTGTTGGAATAGTTTGGGTCCAGGGCCGCTCGCCGATTCCCGGATCCAGCATTCAGAAGTGGGTGCGGCCGCCCTCTTCATTCGATACGTAGTTTACACACCCACCAACTAACATGGAAGTGCACAAAGCCCCTTTCCAAGAGGAAAGTAGTCCTTCTACAGTGGTCTGTGCACAAACCCACGTTAGTCGGTGGAAGGGTACCGAATTTTAAGCCCATCCGTACCTTGAAAAAGAAGCCCACAGATTCCTCCGAGCGGACGCCTGTACTGCTCCTTCAAGGGCAAGGGGCTCCAACGAGTATTCTGTGCGGCACACATAGAATTCATCGATATGAGTGCGTCTTTTTGAGGGTGCCCAACATTTTGGCTGGTTTTTAAGGGAGAAACCAAGGGAAAACCACCATTTTGGTGGGTCCCGTACAAAAGACGCACCCATGTGTCATGGGTGACTTTGCTATCTTCCACACCAGCCATTCCCCACGAGAAGTGGAACACATGCTCTGGCACGGTGCCAACCTGATCGGCGCATCGTTTGTCCTTGAGGTTGAGGTGGGTGTGCCTTTTAGGAGCTTCGGTTGTCCTGTGGTCTCCACCAAAATGGTATCCTCAAAAAGAGACACAGGTCGCGAGGTTAAAGTCAAAAGGTACCTGAAAGTAGAGACCAAGCTTGAGATAGTCTTATGCTCTGTTCTCGAGGTTCCGTGACCTCCGCTAGCGTTCATCAGGTCATTCAACCTTTGGCCACCTGTTTCCCCATTGAACAGGCAGACTCTCATGGCATCGTGTTGACAAGTACACCTTTCAGGCTGAGAGGAACTTTCAGGCATGGTTTGTCTTTAGGGCTCCTTCCATGGCCTTTCGTCTTGTGCCGTGTTTGACGCTTCAAGCGGCGCAACGGCAACCGTCTTCCCAGCCGAACAGTGTGCAGTGCTTGGCGCTCAGCGGGGACACACGCTGGGGTTCCCATGCAAGCGTCCTTTAGACAGCGGGATTTGATGTATTGGGCATCTTAGGACATCTTAGGACCTACATAAGGTGTACTTTTCAGGGCCATTCCTTTTTTTCAGGGACGTTGCTTTGGGTATCCAACAGTCTGGTGTCTTCTCATTTCCAGTTGATGAAACGAAAGGGAATCTAGAACAGCTGGAAGTAGTTCCATTCTTTCCAGGGATCCTTCTTTCTAGAAAACCTCCGGAAATTCAGAGAAAGCGGCTGTTTTGTGAAAAGAACGATGGTTGAAAAGAATCGGGGGTCAACCCCTACAAAAGTGTTATTTTCCCCGAACTTGCGCAAATGGAAGCTGGTTGCCGCTTCGGGGGCAGACCCCTTTTTCTCTGGAGCTTTGGCATTGAGGGCTCCGAAAAACATTCACTGATCTTGGGGGAAAAGAAACCTGTCGGGTATCGTTCGGGTCGCCCATGTATCCCACAGTATGCCTCCCTTTTGCAATATCCCCCCCCCCTCAGGTACAATATGCCGGGCGTTTGCAAACTGTCAAATTTGGTGTTTCTCAAAGGGGTCCCCGTTTCAATGCTTATAGTTTCCGTTTGTTTCCCATTAAACCCCGCTCCAGAAACGTGTAACTCCCCTCCCCTCCCCCCTCCCCCCTCCCCCACCTTTCCCCGGCTTCGCTCCCGTCGGAAGCTGCGACTTCTTCGGCCTTTGAGGCTTGCTGTGTGCGTCGGCTCCTGGTGAGGAGGGCGAGAGCCACGGAGTGCTGCCGCGCCCCGGCGAGAAAAAAAAACGCCACGGTTGGGGCGCCACGGTTGGGGAGCCCGTTTTCGCTGTGGCTAGGTCCCCCAGCTTGGTGCCCCAGCTTGGTGCCCGAGCCTCTCCCAACTTTTCGAACTTTTTTGGTTGGGAGATTCGGTTCCCGGTTCCCCTACTAAAATAGACTACAGAAAAAAGTTGGTAGCCTTATTCTAACCTGTCTACTGGAGGACCCAGGTGGATGGACAAAATTCGTGCGCACGACTTGTTTGTTGGTACTTGCCGTGGCGGAAGCTGCGTGGAATCTTATGGAAAGGCCGGTTGATTTAGCGAGTCATACTCTGCATGGTTGCGAAATCCGGCACCGCACCACGTAATGAAACCATGGGAAAGAAGCCAGAACATGTGTTACAGTATTTACGTTGGGGAATCCTGCGAAACCAGGGTTTCTCACTGGTGGTGCGAAATGTGATTTCGCGTCACCATCCACAGGACCAGTAGGGCCAAAATGCCACTCACTCCCTGAGTTCATGGACTTTAGTCACTTTGGGGGTTTGGGCCATTTTGGTGGCAAGTGAAAAGTTTGGAATTTTCTTGAGCCATCCACTCGGGAAGTGAGACCAGCTGGAAAAACCAATTGCATCAGGCTGCAACAGGAAACGCTGAGTCCGCGTGCCAGCACGCGGACACCTTTGCGTGCATTCAAAAGAGCTCGTTTGTCCGTTCCCTCTATTTTTCCATTGCATCACCCAAATGCGTATGTCTTTTTTAGGGCACTCCGCCCCAACAAAAAATCAACTGTAGAATTCAATCGAGATATGGAACCGGCAACTCAACAGCAAACCTATACAATGATTTCACACCTGGTTGCCGATGGTGGTTTGCTTCAATCAAAAATCGGACCATTTGGAACATGGCTTTTTCCACCAAAAGAAAGGGAACCACCATTTACAGGGCAATGTTCAGGTGAAAAATGCATCCAGATCCCTGGTGTGGGAACGAGCCTTTGGTTCCTCCATCCCGGTCCTCTGAGGACCTTTATGCTGCCGCGGGCATGCATGGGCATCGTGCGGCCTGGCACACATGTTTGGACCTTCTGGGGAAGTTTGGAGGGGATCCATTTTGGGGTTCTGGGTTTCGGGTGCAAAGAGGGGTAACCACCTGGGCTCATACTGTGGATGGACGAAGCCATGGTTTGTTGCTATTTACAAAAAATGAGCATTCCAGGGTTTCTTAGGTGGTGCAGGATTTTGTCCATCCACAGTAGGCCTCGTGTTCGGATAGTTTGGCTAGAAATAGATGGAAATCCACTGGTTCAGATTTATTTATTTGTTATGCCATCCGTTTACCAGGGAAACCCAGCTATTTTACCAGCAGGACACCTATGCCTGGGCTTCTTCTGTTTGGGTGCGGCACAAAACAGCAGCCAAGCGGTCACAGTTCGGATCGCCTCGAGTCAGATTCTTGATGGCACCTGATTCTCATCAGATTCAGATCAACAGGATATAGCGCTCTAAGAAACCAGCTACACAAAGTTCTACCGGAAATCCGTGTGTTTGCTTTGTGGCACGTGTCAGCGTTGCTTTTTTCTCAGAGCCAATCCTCCAGTTTTTGGTTTGGGAAATGAGAAAACGCAGCTGGAGAGGGCTGGAAGAGGTTATGAGGCCCAAAGTTCGGCCTTGGCGGTGTGGATTTGACAACCGAATGTTACATGGCATGACCAACGGACACTGGGAATCCAGCACCCTTGTCATGTTGTTTTGAGAACAGCCACCAACCCATGCCATTCATTAAAACCATTCCCAATCAAGCTTGCCCATTCCCGGAGGTGTTGATTTATGACTTCAAGGAATCTCATTCTCTTATTTCCTACTGAGAGCACTCAAGTAGACTGGGTCTGCTTTTTGGGCTTGAACCACTTTGGCGGCAAACAAAAAGTTTAGCCGTGTTTCCGCCAATCTACCCAGGAAGTGGGTTGTAGTGTTTTTTTCTTTTGAAACAGATAAATAGATGAACCTGGCAGGGTGTTCTCCATTCCCCTTTTTGGAGCCTCCAAAAGTAGCGCTCGTTTCAAGGGAAACCACCATCAAGTGGATTAGGGAAAAATCGCATGGGTCTCTTTGTTCCCTGACCTCGCCCATCCCGCGTCTCACTTCCTTAGTTTCTCGACTTTAGTCACTTTGTGGGCTTGACCACTTTGGTGGTAAGCAAAAAGTTCCTAAATGCTTCAGGTTTTCGCCAATCTACCCAGGAAGTGGGTGTAGCTTTTTTTGAAACGGGGGTCAAGGAAAACCATCAAATTGGGAAATCCAGGCAGCCCCGCAAATAAATGTCTCATATAGAAAAAAGAGAACAAGGGTAATGTACCGAACTCCCAAACACTTGCTACCCTTGGATTGTGTTTCCGAAATGTCCCATGGGTTCACTACCCAGGAAGTGCTCTGTAGCTTCTTTTGAAACCAAGGGTTGCAAGTTGAAATGTCCCAGGGGTCTCTTCGTTTCCTTTGCGGTTTCCTTTAAAAGGAATCCCCGAAACCGAGGGACTTTTTGGGGTTCATTCCCGGGGAGTCCCGTTCAGGGATTTTCGCTCTTCGCGTGAGGTGCCTCTTCTTTTTGAAGTACAAGGGCGAGGCCAAGTCCTTTCCCCGAGAGCTTACTGCTCGCTTCCCGTGCTGCTCACAGCCTCTGGAGGCGCGAGGCGAATGAGGCGAATGATGCGAATGAGAGGCGAATCTGAGAGATGGATCCAATCCGAAGGCCGAAGGCCGCCTCTTTGGTTAATGTGTTCCCTCACTAAGGGCTTTTAAGGAAGCCTGATTACTAGGGACCTCCAAGGAACCAACTAGGGCTCTCAACTAATGTCCCGAGATCTTTATCAACCAACCAGTGTTTCAAATTCGGGGGATGGGGCCCGCATGGATGTCGAAGAGCCAACATGATGCCAACGTGTGAAAGGAAAGCCAAGAGGCGGATGCAACCGAACAGAAATTTGAAAGCTGGGAAGGTGCATGTTGACCCCATGTTTGTTTACCCCAGTGTGTTACAGGGGGGGGGGGGGGGTTGGCCCCTCCAAAAGTGGCCTGATTCTTCGCGAAACTCAGCTACACCCCTGTGAATAACCTGGGGCTGATTAATGGGGTCAACATTGAAGGGCCGGGAAGCCAACTGTTGGGGAAAGAAATTGGTGCGGGGTCCCACAAAAAGCTAAACCTTTTGCAGAGGGAGAAACACCAACCACATGTCTTGGTGGGAGGTTTTTAAATGGCTTCAGTGCAATTCGAGGGTGTCCATTCAACCCACCGAAACTTCGTCACTTTTTGCGGATCAGAAAATTTGTGCAGCCCAGTTTGGGTTGAAGGGAAGCCAACACCGACCACTTTAGATCCTGATTCTGCGGGAGATTGGGCTGCGATTCGGAGTTCGAAGCTAAGTAGGACACAAGTCCCCAGTCAATTTTGTGTCCCCACAGACTCGAGTCCCACCCCTCGCTTTGTGGGGATGCTTCAAATAAGCCACGTCCGGTTATAGGCAGCCAGGCGAAAGACCTGGCAATTGGGTCAAAGGAAGAGAGCGCCAAGCCACAGGGTCCGTCAAAAAGCAGCTGCCCAAGGTTGCTTTTGGGTGCAGGTTTTGTTTGGGAAAGCATCCCCGGGCACGTAGACTCTAAGCGTGTGTCTATTTGTTTATTCTGCTGGGAGGCAGCTCACATATTGGCCAAGCCGGGTAGCAGCATGGAACGGTGTGCGCAAAGCACCGAAGGAATGCGTTCACGTGCTGAAATGAAGGTGTTTTATGTTCCCCTGATTCTTAAGGGAATCTATCACTACTGGAAATACTGTGGATGGACAAAATCCTGCACCACTTTAAAACCATGGGACACCATTGTTTGTTGGTGTTTAAAGGAAACCATCCACAGTATGCTTCTTCTTTCCTTGGGAGTTAGAGTCTCCATGACCCCTTAACTTACAATGGGGTTACCCAAAATTAAGGGGTAGGGGTCATTGAGACTCTACTGCAAAATGGCGGAATGGGGGCCTTCTGCCAGCTCTGACACGCCAGGACCTGGCCATGGCCTTCTTATTCTGGGAGGACCCCGCGTCTGTGATACGCGCAGCCGGCTGCGCGCCATGTGCGCAACGCGCGATCCGTGTGGAGCAGATGTTCGAAGAGTGAAAGCGAAACCTCGCAACGATGCGGCTGTGGTTGTCAAAACCGTTTTGGGATCCCATTTTGGTTGGGATTGGCGAATTCACCCATTTTAGAACCTGTTTTAGTGGTTGGATTGGGATGTTCACTGGCGGTACCGGGGCTTTTGACCCACAGCCATGAGCTCTCATGGCTGTTTCTGGGCGGTCTCCTTTGGCTCTGCTGTTTGGGATCTTTGACCTTTCGTTTGGGGTGGGCGAAAAATGGTAGCAGCATTCTCTTTCGATCCGAGTTCACATGCAAATAGTCACTCGCCACCAATTTCTAGTCACCATTCACTCATCTGGTGACTTTGCCCGCGATCAGATTGTCTCCAGGACTTGAAACGCTGTGCCCGGCACCCGGACGCCTGGGAAGCTTGGGACTGAACTTGGCAATGTTCACAAGGGAGGGGACCAGGGGACCTCCCTTTTGCTAGGTGTTCAATGGAAGCCAAAAAGGCGACCAACTATTTCTGGGTTGGACAGTTATGAGGTATCCGATCGCTCCTGGCGACACGCGAATTGCCTTTCTTGGGAGGGGTAGGCCAAGGATAAGCCAGGGATAAGCCAAGGATAAGCCAAGGATAAGCCAAGGATATGCAAGGACAAGCCAAGGATAAGCCAAGGAAAAGCCAGCATAAGCTAAGGATAAGCCAAGGATAAGCCAAGGATAAGCCAAGGATAAGCCAAGGATACGCCGAGGATATGCAAGAAGAAGCCAAAGATAAGCCAAGGATAAGCCAAGGATAAACCAAGGACTAGCCAGCACAAGCGAAGGATCAGCCAGGATAAGCAAAGGATATGCAAGGATACGCCAAGGATAACCCAAGGGTACGCCAGGGATACGCCAAGATAAGCCAAGGATATTCGAGGATAAGCCAAGGACAAGCCGGGATCAGCCAGGATAAGCTAAGGACAAGCCCAAGTGCAAAGTTGAACGCAACCCAAGTCCCAAGGATAAGGCAAGAATAAGGGGATGAGTTCCCAAGGCCTTAATAAGCACACTGTCTTACTTGTCCCTTATTGAGGCCTCAATAAGGGCATCTTCTTTTTCTGGCTAAGGGCTTGTTGAGACCTGGATGAGCCCTTACTACGGCCTTATCCTAAACTGCATTGGCAAGGTGTTATCCAGTGCTTGTGAATAAGACCAATAGACCCCCCCCCAGATGCCGCCCAGGGGTCTACGACATGTACGACATCTAGCACACAAACACCTTATACGATGTTTAATACTACCGGCTTCACACTCCCAGAATCTCCCAAAGGGCCCATCGGGCCCCCCGTTGGGTTATCATGGCTTATCATGGCTTATCCCTGGCTTACCCTTGGCTTACCCTTGGCTTATCCTTGGCTTATCCTTGCATATCCTCGGCGTATCCTTGGCTTATCCTTGGCTTATCCTTGGCTTATCCTTGGCTTATCCTTGGCTTGTCCCGGCTTATCCTTGGCTTGTCCTTGCATATCCTTGGCTTGTCCTTGGCTTATCCTTGGCTTGTCCTGGCTTATCCTTGGCTTACCCTTGGCTTATCCTGGCTTATCCCTGGCTTACCCTTGGCTTATCCTTGGCTTATCCTTGCATATTCTCCGCATATCCTTGGCTTATCCCTGGTGTATCCCGGCCTATCCTTGGCTTATCCTTGCATATCCTTGGCTTATCCTTGGGCGTATCCTTGCTTATCCTAGGGCTTATCCTGGACGTATCCATATGAGCTGATTAAAAATTATTTAGGCCTTATTCAGAGCTTATCAAGGACTTTTCCTATACTTATTAAGTGCTTAATAAGACATTACCTGGTCGGCCAAGCGAATGCTCCTTGCTGCACGGTCACACGTTTAAAACGACCATAGCGCAATAGAGCATTTGCAAAACTCAACGAGGCGCAGGCTTCATTGACATGGTTTTGAAAGAACTGAGGTCA